>CM020620.1:24461353-24781156 GCA_009829735.1 Pyropia yezoensis
GGGGGTGTGGGGACATTGCCTGCGCCGGCGCTGCCATCGCTTGCGCACCAGCCGCCGCGGCGGTGACGACCGCCGTCGTCTCCGAAAGCTGCCGCTGTCCACTCCAGCGCCGCTTTGGAGTTCACCTGTCGCCTCGCGCTCCTCTTCAGAGGCTCGCCTCCACGTCGAGGTGAGCCCAGTCATGTGCCACACCGGAAAGTCCGCTCAATGCGTCTTGTAGCGGTAGTGTTTCTCTCACGGCCGGGCTTTCACAGAAAAATCAAAGTAGCGCCGTGCCGCGCACTGGCGAGGCTGCGACCGTAGCTCTCGGTCAGCTCCTCCCAACCACTTTCACCGCGCCGCCCGCTTTGCTTCCGCCTCTTGCTGCGGCCGCGACCAGTCGAGGCCGGTGACCGCGGGGCGTTGGCTGCCGCCAAAAGCGGTGGTTCGTCGGGAGCTGTGGTGTTCGAGAGAAGCGGGGACCCTCATTCGCTGCAATGTGCCGATGCGAGTACCAACACAATTCAATCCAACCCGAAAGATTGGCCCTGCTTTTAGTTTCAGCGCCTACTCTCGGACATGAAAATGTCAAGACAGCTTACAGAGGCGTGACCGTGCCTGCCCGTGACGAGGGGTGGGGGAGTGGGCGGCCGAGGATTAGCCACGGCTGGTGCGGATCCGCTGCTCCACGAACGCCAGGATCTGTCGCGGGTGACTGAAGGAAGCACCCGCGCGTTCATTCTGGAATGTCCTTCCACCCCCGATGCATCCGCGCCGCACCGCCGCGGGGTGCCCACAGGGTCAAGCGGCAACGGCACAACCGCCACCGCCGCGAACGCATCCCCCACGCCCTTGGCTTGTGGCTGCCATTGTTGAGGGACCGTTTTCCTGTTGCTCATCAAGAACACTCGCAGCCCCCGGGTACATCAACCTGAGTATTTCATCGACCTAGGTTGTCCCCGCCCCGCAGTGCCGCGACGTCATCTACAGAGCAACGCACTGACCTGCCTCCTCTCCCTCCGTACCCCCACCCCCATTTCAACACTCCCCCACGTACCCCAGCTTCACCTCCTCTCCCTCCCTTTCGCCATGGCATTTGTGGGCTCTCCTGCAGCCCTGCCGTCCGCCGGCCGTGCGGTGCCGCGCCTGTCGGCCCGGTCATCGGCCTTTGTCGCCGCCGCTCCCGTTGTACGGTCGTCAACGACCGCCGCCGCCGCCGGCCAGACGCGGGTCGTGTCTATGGCCACGCCACCGCGGCGCAACCGGTCCAAGTTTGACGACAACAAGGTCGCATCGACGTACGACGCCCTTGGCGCGCCGCCCGCGATCCGTTCCCGGCCCCGGCTGGACGCCCGGCACGGAGATCCTCAACGGGCGGCTCGCGATGATGGGCTTCATCCTGGGCTTGGGCCTCGAGCAGTTGACGGGGGCAAGCATCTACTCGCAGCTGACGGTCCCATGGGAGCTCCTCTCCCAGCAGGCCGCCCTGAGCCAGCACCTGCAGTTCTAACGACTTTGCCTGTACTGTACAGATGATGATGATGCCGCCATGTAAAGAACAGGCGACGCACTTTTTCCCTCTCGCCCACGCTCACAGGTGCCGCAGATACAAATGTCTCTACCGTTCGGATGGATCACAGCTCCTTCTGGGTACCAACTGGCACGATGACTCGGACTGGGAACGGTCATCACAGAGCTGCAGCAGTGGTGGTTGCATTCTCGTGCCACCTTTCCTCCAGCTCCTTTACTGAACAAAACGCACGGTCTCACATATGGCGTCGTAGGGGAGTGCAGGCGCTCTGATAGACAGAGCCTCATCCAAGACGAGAAGATGTGCGACCTAGCGAACTAATACACCCGGAGAGGACGCAAGGCGCCGTGCGCGTAGCAGAAAATACAAGACAAATTTGTTCTACGAGAGTTGGTGACGTGGCGAGCACTGCTCCACTCCGTCCGTTTCTGGGCACTAGACTGGGCGCTTCACGCACATCCATACAGCCGTTGCTCGTCGACCTGACGGGCCACCGCTGTAATGTAGCACATCTAAAAGCAGTCACGGTAAGTATATTATAGAGGGACTTCGCCTCACTGCCGTATTTCAGGAGGGATACTGATGATCATGGTACAAGCAGGTCACCTTGCTGTGCTGTGCGGAGGTCTGCCGCGCGCGCGCGCGCAAGTCAGAACGCGTGTCGCTTCATGCACTTGATGCTGTGCCGCTTCCGGTCATGACCCCTGCGACCCCCCGCGTGCCCCCCCACCCCCGGGTGCGCTTGTTAACCGCGCGCCCCCGTTCTCTTCCGTAGTCGCCCCCTTCCCCTCACCATGGCCGTGCCGGTGTCACGGCTGAATACCAAGGACGGCGTCGTTCTCCACTTGCGCGGCGGCAATGACGGTCCGCCTGTGTATCCACCCTGCCGCGATGGTCCCCCTGCGAGTTACGCCTACCTGCGTTCCACGGGCAGTACCAACGCGCCTCGCTTCCTCGACCTCTACTACATCCCCCCCAAGGTTGGAGAGGCGGTGAACCTTGCGCCTGGGTTCTACGCCACCCCCCGCGCCGGGCGACGAGTTTGAGGTCATTGTCGCGGCCAACCGGTCGGGCGTGGCCGCCCGCGACCGCGCCTACCGGGCGCTCCCCTACCCGTACGACCGTTTGGAGGTGGCTTTGTCGGTGGACGGCGTCGCGACGCAGTATTTCTCGTTTTGGACGCGTCGGACCATCCCCAACGACGTCCTCTACCGCGGCTGGCCAGAGGCTGATGACCATGGGGGATGCACCGTTGCGTTTCGGCGCTTTCGCATGGACCGTACCGTGGGCGTGGCGGGCGACGCCGCGGCGGTCGCCGCCGACGCGAGGCCCGACCTGGGCTGCCTGTCCCTTACGTGGCGCCCTTGCCGGCGTAAGGGGGTTATATCGAGCCCCCAGGCGTGGCGCGGCCCGGCTGCTGCGCCGACGCTCCCTGAGCGGGAGGCGGTGAAGAACCGGTCGCTTGCCACCGGCGTGGGCGCGTCAGTCAAGGTGCAGCGCGCCAACAACTTTTCTGTTGACCGTGGGCGGCCGCTGCCCTCCGAGGAGGTGACCATCTACTACCGAGAGCGGCGCGTGCTGGTTGCGCGAAAGGTGCTGCTTGAGACTGGGGAGGTGGCGCCTGCCTACCGCGAGGCCGTGGCAGCTGGGAGTGGCGGCGGCGGCGGCACTGCCTCGGGGTCGGCGGCGGAGCCCTCTGGGGTGCCCGTGGAGGGGAGCCCTGCGGGTTCGTCGGGGACCGGCAAGGGCAAGGGCCCTCGGCTGGGAGGCGGCGGCTCTTCGGCGTTTGTGGTCAAGCCAGAGGGGGGCTCGGGTGGTGCCGCCGCCCGTGCTGCATGTCCCTCGACGCTGACACCTGTCAAGGCCGAGGCGAGTGGCGCGGATGGTGGGACCGCCGCCTCGGCTGGGGGGAGTGGGGGGGGCTCCCGCAAGCGCAAGGCCGAAGTGGAGATCATTGTCCTGGACTGACGCGGCGCTGCGGCCGCGAGGACACCCGAATTTCATGCGAGCCCTGTGTTGATAGAGCGGGGAGGATTGGCATGAGGCTGGGATGCGGGTGGTTGGCGAGCCGTGTGTGGCATGAGGAAACTGCCTGGTAAGGTCCGCACCATGTGAAGAGAAACACAATCGAGTACTGTTCATTGGCCATGAGCGATGAGCTTTGCCAAAGACGGTGACTGTATCAGTAGCACACCTTGTTCGACAGTCCATCCGTTGGACTTTCGCGTCACATTGTCTTTGCAAACGACGGCCCCCGGGCGAGCACCACGGCAAACCCTAACAGCCGAAGCGCAGCCACGGTCCCCGCCAGGACAGCTGCGCATCCCCATACACCCCCCGCCATGGAGCCAATGCCAAAGGACGTCAGCGCGCGCTCCCCGCTGGACATGCAGGTGATACACTCGAGGGGGGCGTTAAATGTGGCGCCCTCGAGCTGCGCACGGACCATGCCCGAAAAAGCGTAGCCAAGGAAAGATATGTGGTGGATCCACCGCAGGCCAGCTGGCAGGCGGTCGGGCTTGATGAGAAAGCCTGAGTAGAGGACGAGTGCCGAGAAGATGGATGGCGTCACCGACACGGCCGTCTTGATATCATCCAGGGCGGCGGCAACGACCAGCGCCAGCGACTCGTAGGCACACCAGAGGAGGATGACCAAGGTGACAATGGCCGGGATTGCGCTCCACCGCAGGCCCGCGAGCACGGCCATCGGTACCGTCAGCAGCATCGAGAGGAGCACGCCACGGAGCATTCCGCGCACGCTGTAGGCCACAAAGTAGACCGAGGTGCGGTACGAGTGTGCTGCCCTCTCCCGCAGCATGATGAGCCGCTCCAGAGGGAATGTCGTGTGCACATTGATGACGGCCAAGACGCCCACGAGAACGCCAAACGTCCCGAGTAACCGAACGACGGTCGTGATCCCTGTCGCAGTGCCCGTGGTGTAGGCGGCGGAGCGGCCCACCCGGAGAAAGGTCATGCCAAGTATGATGGAAATAGCGGTAGTCTGCGCCACGGTGGCCACCAACGAGCGCGCTGCTCGCACTTCCAGCAAGTACGCGCGGTGAAGGAGCACCCACAGCTGATACCAGGGTGAGGTAGGGTACGCACCCGCCCGGGATGCCGCCCCACCCGCTCCATCCCCAGCCAGCACGGCTGGTGCCAAGTCCTGCGACGTGACAGGCGTAGCAAACCGCACGCGGTGACTACCCCGTGTCTTGGACGGGGAGAGTAGGCCATTCCGAGATGGGCCGGCGGCCATGTGGCGCTCATGGGCGGCGGCGATATATGCCACGTGGTCAGCAGGGGGGTCGGAAGGACCCCAGGCGGTACCCGCCTTGTGCATCGGCACCCCCGCCTCCATCCCCAGCCGCACGTAGTTGTGCGTCGGCGACCGCAGGGTGTCTGGCACAGCGCCCACCGGGCTCCCAAGCCCCAGTCGCCCCAGCTTGGGTACCCCGAGGCGCATCCACAGCCGAGAGGCAGCCCCCGCAGCCCCGGCGTCCGCGTCCCCGCCGCCACCCCCCTTCCTACCCACCGACCGGGGCCCAAGCGCCGAGGCTTGAACCGCCGCCGGCGTCACAATGTCAAGCAAAATGTCCGCCACGTTGGTGCTCAGCGGACACGGAAAGCCGAGCGCCTCAAAGTACGCCACCGCCTTAGACGGGGGCCCAGAGTACATGACGTGCCCCCCACTAAGCAGCATCACCAGGTCAAACGAGTCAAAGATGTCTCCCCGCGGCTGGTGGATGGTCGTCAGCACCGTCTTGCCACCCCGCACAGCCAGGGTCTTGAGCGTCCGCACCACCGCCAGGGCGGCGGCCGCATCCAGCCCCGCCGTTGGCTCGTCGCACAGGATTAGCTGCGGGTCCGTGACGAGCTCCATGCCAATGGCCGTCCGCTTGCGCTCCCCACCGCTCACCCCCCGCACCGCCCCGCCGCCAACGCGGCGGTCCGCAACGGTGGTGAGGCCCAGCTCGGCAAGTACCGCTTCCACCCGCGCCGCCCGGTCGGCGGGCGGCGTCGACTGGGGCAACCGCAGGCGGGCCGTAAAGTCAATTTGCTCCCGCACCGTCAGCGCCGCGTACATGGCGTCGTCCTGCTCCACGTACGCGGTGCTGTCCCGGAATGTGGCGGCCACCCGGGGCGTCCCATTGACCGTCACCGACCCCCGGGTGGCGGTGCCTGCCGCGGGCTCTAGCCGCCCCGCCAGCAGGTTGAGGAGGGTGGTCTTTCCCGCCCCAGACGGGCCCATAATCGCCATCACCTGGCCAGGCCGCACGCCGCCCGACACGCCCGACAGCAATGCCCGCTGCGTCGGCCGCAGTGTCGCGGCGGCAGCGGCGGCGGCGGTGGTGGCCGCCGTCGCTGCAGGGGGTGGGGGCGCCGCCGTGCTGCCCGCCGCAACGGCGCGCAGCGAGGCGGCCAGCCGTCCGGGTGCCGTCCGCAGGCGCGACGGCGCCGCCGAGTCCACCACTAGCGCCACATCCCGCCATTCCAGGTGCACCGACGCAACGTCCATTCCCGCGGGGTTCTGGCCGCCACTGACGAAGGGACGGAGGGAAGGAGAAGGAAGCAGGGGGTGGAGGGAAGGGGCTGGTAGGGAGGAGGGGAGGGGAAAGGGGGGGGGGGGGGAGCGACGCGGGGAGCACCGCGCCACGCGGACGAGCCAGCGGCACTATCGACACGGCGAAGGGCGCGCGTCGCACGCGCACGCGTAACGACAGGGCCGTCACAGCCAGTAAGGTTGGGGGGGGGCGGGGACGCACCTGCGCGTCGGCGACCGCCGGCGTTTGCAAAAGGAATGCAGCACCGTCGTGGGAGAGACAGAGGGGAAGGAGGAAAAGAGAAGAAAGAAAGGGGAAGAAAAAACAGAAGGGCACCAGTGTCACTAGGACACGCTACACCCCCCCCCGCTGGCCAGGAACACAACCGACTCCCCCTCGAGCGCGGTCGCGGTAGCCAACCACTGCCGCAAGCCCCGTCGCTTCTGTTACCAAACTGCCGCCGCACCTGCTGCGGGGCCGCCGCGGGACCCCAGCCGCCCGCCCATGGCCATGTCAGGTCGGCTAGTCATGGACACCGTCCCTCCCCTTTGACATACCAATACCCTCCGCACTCCACTCACCCTTTCCCCTCAACACAAGCACCGCAACGCCCCCCTGCTCCTCCTCCCCCCCCCCCCCCCCCCCCTTTCCCGCCCTCCCGCCCTCCCCTCCAAACAAACCCACCGCACGGCACCGCAAACGCCAGCCCCCACCCCTGGCCACCGCCGCCGCCGCCGCGGTGACATATTATTGCAGCCCCACCGGGACGGTCCGCCGGGCCGGCACGTGGATTGTCAGCCGCCCGTCGCTCCATGAAGGTAGAACGGGGGTGGCGGCTTGGCCATCATCCTGCCGCCGTAGGGCTACGGGTCGTCCCGTCCCGACGCTGCGGGTGGCGTCGTTGCCCGTGGCTGGGGAACACGACAAAATGACCCGGGGGTGACTGGTGTCCAGGAAAGTCGAGCGAAGCGTCGCGGGGGGGCACGCTTCGGCACGTAGATACCCATTTCCTACCCAGATCCGCCGTTAATGTTTAGCATATTGAATTCCCTAAACCCTCCCATACCCCCAATGTGTGTCGCGCGAGGGCCAACCATGCCCGCACCTACGACAGCTGGCCCGCCGTAGTCCCATCCACAGGGGGAAGCAAGAACTGTACATAGGGACTCAGTGAGAAACACCCCCAGTGTCTTTGTCCCTTTCTGTTGGGTGACGTTCAAAGGGTGTCACCAGGTGGTCGGCCGCGGCGGGACGTTCTGCGACTACAGGTACAGCGACCCTCGCCCCTCTGGTCCAGGGGGGCAGACCCCTGCCCCGCGATAGCGGCCGTGGTCGTCCCAGCACACCCACTGTCGACGTCTGTGAGCGGTGTGGTGAGGGGGTGCGCGGCGGGCGAGCCGTCTGCCCAGACATCGTTCGCGCTTCGGGTCGACGCCGCCCCTTCCGGTCCCGTCCCCCGCCCTGACCCTGCCAAAAAGCTCTGTCTAAAGTGCCCGCATGCGGCGTACGAAGTCGGCAAGGGCATCCCGCGCTGCCTCCTCCTCCTCCTCATCCCGCCCCCCGCCCACCGCCGTCGGCGGCGGGTGGACCACATACGCACCGCGGGCGGCTCGGGGGACGCTCCGAAAGGACCGCACCACCTGCCCATACGCCACCGCCCGGCACGCCGCCGCCCCACACCCCGCCAGGTGGCCGCACACGGCGGGCCCCCCCGCGGGGGGCGCCCCCCAGGCGACCGTCGACGCCCCGCCAAGGCGCACGGCGCGGCCCGCGGCAGCGGCGGCCACGTCGGCCCACAGCGCCTCGGGCCCCGCCCGGGCAGTCCAGTAGGGCCCGTCGCGGGAGCGCGCGTCGGCAGCGCCGGCGACGCACACCTCGGCGCCGTGACACGCCGCCACCCCCGCCACCGCGGCGTAGGGGTCGGCCGCCCAGCCGCCGCCGACGGGCCCCCGCCGCCAGCCGTCCCCGAGGCTGGTGGCCCACCGCCAGCCGCCACGGCCGTCGCCGTCGGCGGCGGCGACCGCGGTCCCCCCCTCGCCGTCGCCGCCGTCGCCCATTGGCGGCAGGTGCACCAGCCCCGCCGTCGCCTCGGCCGCCCGGCAGGCGGTGTTGCGCCACCAGGGGATGGCGGGGAGGCGGAGGACGAGCGCCAGGTCCCCCACCCCGGCCTCGTGTGCCGCCACCCGCCCCGCCCGCAGGAGGCTGTCGGCGTGGTCCACCAGCGCACCCGCGTACCAGCCGAGGAAAAAGCGGCCAGCGGGGGTGGCCGCCGCGCCCCCCCGGGTCGCCCACGCGGGAAAGCCCCAGGGGCGCACAGCGGGCCCGCCCGCGGCGGCCACGCTGGGGGGCGTCGCCCAGCTGAGGGGAACCCCCGCCGCAGCGGCGGCGGCGGCGGCCGCCGCCACCGACCGGGGCGAGTGGCACACAAAAGAGCCCACACCCGGGTAAGCCCACTCGCCCGCGGGGGGGGGCACGTGGGCGGGGTAGGCGAGCTCCCCACGGGGACCCGCGCCGAGCTGCACCCGCCCCACCACCGCCGCCACGTCTGCGGGGAGGGCGGTGAGGAACGAGCGGAGGGCGTCCCCCGCGGCGGTGAGGGCGGTGCGGAGCGGCGCGCCACGGGCATTGTGCCGGCGGGAGCGGCCGCCAACGTGACCCCCGCCGCCGCTACTAGCAGACACCCCTTTGACGGGGAAGGAGGGCAAAAACGGGACCGTGTCGGCCGCCAGGGACAGGCACTGGGTGTGCTCCCGGCCCTGCGCGTCCACATGCCACAGGCCGGCTGCCGTCGAGGCGTCCACCACCCAGCCGGGCAGGGGCGCACCGGCCGCCGACAGGCTCTGCCCCTTTCCCCCCGTGCCCCCCTCTGCGTTTTCCACCCCTCCCCCACCGTCGGCAGCACCCCCACCCCCCCCGCCACAACCAGCGTCGGGAGAGTGGAAGCACAGGTTGGCCTGGACGCCCAGCCCCGCCGCCGCCGCCGCCCGCACCACCGCCACCGCGGGGCGCCAGTCGTACGCCCGTGGCGCCGCCTCCACCGCCCCCCACCACAGGTCCACCGCCACGCCCGCGGCGCCCGCCGCGGCCGCCGCGGCGAGCGCGTCTGCCACCGCGTCGGGGAGCTGGGCGCCACTAGCCGGCGGCGCCGCCGGCGGCGCCGTCGCCACCCAGGCGTCCCCGAGGAGGGCGCCGGGGGGGAGCGCCACAAAGACGGGCACCCCCGTTGGACGCGGCGGCGGGGGGGCGCGGGGGGTGCTTGTCGACGGCGCCGCCGCGCCTCGCCCACCGCGCGTGGCGGCATCGCCGCCGCCGCAGACACCGCCGCCGCCGCCGTCGTCGACGCCGCCATCACTGCTGCTGGCGGACGGGGAGTCGCCCATGGCACCGCCGGCAGGGAAAGGGGGACGGGCAGCGGGGAGGGACGACGGACCGCCGCAACTGTCCCCCTCCCCCCCCCTGGGGGCTGCCGCTCCGCACACTCTGTCCACGTCGAGGAGCCGTCAACGGCAGGCGGGGTCGGCGCGGGCGGGCGCGGCAGACTCCCGCCGCACCTCCCCTATTCCCCTCCCCCCCGTCAGCAATGGAGTCAGCTGGGCGGGAAGGGGGAAGGAGCAGGACGGAAGAGGGACTCTGCCACCCCTGCCATTGAGCCAACACCCAGAGGGTGCGCGGAGGGTGGGGGGGGCGAGGGGGGGGGGCGCCCCTACAAGCCCCACAGAGCAGTGGCGGCCGACCCGCCCGTCGAGAGGCCGCCCACCACACCCCCCTTCCCGCCCCCCCCCCCCCCCTCCCGACGCGTTCCCCGTCTGGCGCCGCGCGGCGCGGCGCTCCCGCCGCACGGCGCGTTCGCGCGCGTGGCAGCGTCTGGGGCGGCGGCGTGAGCGACGCGCGCGCGCGCGCGTGCGACTGGGAGCGCGCCGGCTGGGCGGGGACCGGCTTGGCCACCGACAGCGGCGAGCCGGCTCGCCCGGGAGGAGGCCAGCGCCCGCGGGCCCGCGCCACCCCCCGCGGGGGAGTGGCGCCGCTCGCCGGGCAGTGGCGGCGGGGGGAGCGCGTCGGCCAAGACAAGACGGGCCTGCGGGCGGGGGGGGGCCGGGCGGGCGGGGGAGGCGGGCAGGGAGAGGTGTGGACGGGTGTGAAAAAAAAAACGTCAGCACAGCCCTGATCCCGCGGTGGGCCGTCAGTCGGTCTTCAATTTCACTCGGGATCATCTGCTAGGGTCAATTGCTTCTGACTCTCCTGTACTTGATGGGAATGAGGAGCTCGACGACTCACGACGGCGGGACGTGTCGCCCGCGCCCGCGCCGCATTGGCCGTCCACTGGCGCGCGTTGGAGGTGTGGGCGTGCTTCCGCGACCCCACCCAGCGCACCGTGTGCTGGCGTATCCGCGCCTCGGCGCGGACCTCTAGGTACATACGTGCCCCCGCCGTTCACTCTGGGGTTTGCACAGGTGTCGTTGTTTTCGCTTCCCGTACCCGGCACTCGGGCCGCCTCCCCACCCAACCACCGCCGGCGCCGCCATGGCCTACGACGCGGTGCGGGAGCAGCTGGACGCGCTGCTCGGCGCCAACCGCAACGGCACGTCCTGCGGCCCCGCCGACTTTACGGACCCCCGGGTGTGCAAGCACTACCTTGTTGCCGGCTTTTGTCCACTCCCTCTGTTTGGCAACACTAAGGCGGACATGGGCACCTGCGGGGGCATCCACTCTGAGGACCTCCGCGCCGACTACCTTGCCGTCGTTGCGCGGCCGTCGCGGGCGGAGGGGGGGTGGGGGGGGGGGGGAGGGGGGAGGCGGGGCGGCGGCGGTGGCTATGGTGGCAACGGGGGTGGTGGCTATAGCGGCGGGGGCGGCGGTTATGGGGGTGGCGGGTATGGGGGCGGCGCCGGGGCGGCGGGGGCGACGGGGCAGGCGGCCTTCCCTTACGCGGCGGACCTCCGCCGCCTCGCCGCGCGCATCATTGCGGCGGGGGACAAGCGGATTTCCGCCAACGCGCGGCGGCTGCAGGCGCAGTACGCGGTGGCGGATATGGACAGCCTGCTTGTCCGCGGGCCGGGGGTGCTGGAAGCGGCGGGGCTACTTGATATGGACGCCATCGCTGCCGACGTGGACGGGTCGGACGATAGCGACGCGGGGGGTGGCGGGGGGGGGGGCGACCCGGCCGGGGTGCTGCCGCGACCGTCCGACGCACCGGCGACGCCGTCTCGAGGTCGAGCCGCGCCAGCACCGGCAACAGAAGCCATCCGGGCCGCCGGAGGAGTAGAAGTAGAGGCAGCCGCTACACGCGGTTGCCCGCCACCCGACGGAGCCGTCGTGCCGCTGCACACGGACGACAACCCGCCCGGCGCGCCTTCCGGGGCCACACGAACGGTCACCCGGTCGCCTTCGTCCTCCGACGAGCTCGCCAAGAAGCACTCGGCGGCGGTGGCAGAGACGGGAACGTCGTCCACCATCACCTCCTCCTCCTCCTCAAGCAGGAGGTCGTCCTCGCCCCCGGGTACCTGGGGGTCCGACATTGGTGAAGCCGGGGTAGCAGGGGCGGCCCGTGCCAAAAAGCCGCCGCCGGCTCGACCCGGTACAAGGAACTCTCGCGCGGACGAGCCAGGGAAGCGCGGGCACCCGCGCTTATAACCACACAGCTCAGCACAAGCGATACGGTAGCGCGGGACGACCCGCGCCAGCCGAGCTACGAGGGCGCTCCACCCAGGCACCTGGATCGGGGCCACGCCCCCCCCCCAACACGGGGTAACCAAGGGGGGTCACCCCCAACCGCCCCCACGCAACGCGGGCAGCCCCCGCCCTCCACTCAATCGTCCACATGACAGGGGCCCTCCTACCACCAGACGCCTGGTGGCGGATCCGCATGCACCACCCCTCGGGAAGGGGGGTCGTGAACAGAAACCCGCATCGGGAATTTAACGGTCCGGAAAACGGATCGTGTGTGTACCACACAAAGGGGGGGCACCCCCCTCAGAAAACCTCGAAAAGGGGTGTCTGTCGCGACAGGGCGCAAAGCCCCACCCGACTGGTAAACAATCACGCGACCCACTTACATTCGGAAACCCGAATGCAACTCGACCCGAGGACGGGCCGAATCTAAGGGGGGGATATGTAGCAATATGGTTGACCGTATTGTGACCCTAATATGAGGGGGGGGCTACTTCTAACCCTTTACTTTCAATTTGGGAGTCCGTACTGGTCACGGTATCTATAAGTTACGTATGACCAGAGGGACTTGCATCTTGGGGTGGAGGGTAGTTAGTAGTGTCTCAGAGGGTTTATAACGAGGGGGCCGGCGGCGAATCCACCGCCGGCCAAGGTAGAACAACAAACCCCTCCCGTTTGGGCTCCCATCTTGGTCCCGTGGCTTGCGCTCCAAGGACAGCAACCTTGGCCTCCCGGTGACGTTGGTGCCGATCCCCTTTGGTGAGTGTTCCCTGAGAGTGGACGTGCAGCGGATACCTATTTTGCTACAATATGATTGCCCCAAGTTGAGTAAACTCATTCAACAACTTGTTAAGAATGCGAGTAGGAGGTCGGCTACGAACGAATACGTTCACGCCGCGAGGGTGGGCCTCGACCGGTTGTGGCGGTCGCCACACTCTCGGCGGAGGGGGCGGACACGTCGTCCTCAGACTCGTCGTCTTCCCCTTCGCCCTCAGATTCGGACGCCAAGTCGGCGGGAAACGAATGACCGTTGGAGCTGGCCGTCCGAAGCTCATAACGGCAGCCTCGGCCAAGTGGGTCAAGAGGACGAACCAACCGTGCCGGATACTGCGGCGACCTAAGGGAGCCCGCCCACCTCGGGTAGGACTCCCCAAGAACGTACACCCACGTCGGGTCATCGCGGTGCTGACGGATGAGAACCTCTCGGTGGCTGGACGGGTGCAACTTGCCCCCGGCCGTGTCTGTTGTGCCCGTATCGTACTTGATACTGGGTCAGGAGCCTCCTTGATACGCAAGTCGCTATTACCAAAGGAGACGAAGCTCCAACGCTGGAGGTCTAAAGCCGACCATATGATCGATATCAATGGTGGGGTACTTCCTATCGTTGGTGCCGTGACCCTACCAACTAGGTTGGGAACCCATGAGGTCGACGTGACCTATGGAGTAGTCGAGAATATATCGGTACCCCTGCTTCTGGGTACCCCTTATGTTGTAACTCAAGTGCCTTGGATTTGTGGCCCTGAGTATTGGGTCAAGTTGATGAATGGGGAGATCATCCCCATCCTTGGTAAGGGAAAGTCTGTGGCACCAGTGACAGTCTCACAGTCGAAGCCTGTTTGCTCTGTGAGGGAAGGGTTTACTGCTACCCTGCGTTTAGCCCGTAAAGTCACGTTACTCCCCAACTCGGAGGCGCACGTTGACGTTGTAACTGATTATACGGGGAACAGGTTGGTGCACCCTCACCCCCGTCTTTCTTGCAAGCACCAAGTGCATGTTGCCCTTGGTGCGATGGACTCCAAAGCCGGGGTCCCGTGGAGGATCCAGGTTATGAACCTGAGCTCGTCGCCCAAGTACTTCAAGTCGGGAGCCAAGATCGGCTATGTCGACCAACATGAGGGACCGGTAGTAGCGGTCACCCTCAATGCGGGCGCGAGTAGCGGCCCGAAGTCCGGAAAGGAGAAGCATCAAGTCAAGTCGGCTGGCTCTCCTCGGCCCCATGTGAACATGGAGAGTGTTCCACCCAGGTTGAGGGTTCAAGTTGAACGCCTCTTGGATCAATATCACAAGTTGTGGGATGGGCAATTGGGACTCATGAGAGCCACCCAACACCGGATCGAGTTGAAGCCCGGTGCACCCCCTATACGCCAACAACCGTATAGGGGAGGGCCCCGTTCAAGGGCCCTCGTTAAGGAGCAAGTCGCTCGCATGGAGGCCCTCGATGTGATCGAGGCCAGCAACGCCGAGTGGGCGAGTCCGGTGGTTATCGTCCCCAAAGTTGATGGGACCCCCCGGTTCGGTATCGACTACCGTAAGCTCAACGAGAGCACGGTGCAGGACAGTTATCCCCTACCTAGGATGGACGACTGTCTGGACTCTCTGGGGGAGGCAAACGTGTTCTCTACCCTGGACTGTAACGCGGGGTACTGGCAAATTCCCATTGCCCCGGAAGACAGGCATAAAACTACCTTTACCTGTCACTGTGGTACCTACCAGTGCAAGCGACTACCGTTTGGACTGTGCAACGCGCCGGCAATTTTCCAGCGCGCTATGGACATGATTCTGGCCGGAGTACGGTGGCAGATCTGTCTCGTGTACCTAGACGACATCATTGTGATCTCCCGAAGTCCGGAGGAGCACATTGGCCATCTTGGCCAGGTGTTCAAGCTACTTGCTGACGCCGGTGTGTCACTGAAGGCGAGTAAGTGCCACCTCTTCACTCAAGAGGTGGAATACTTGGGACATGTTGTCCGCCCGGGGCGTCTCAGTGTCAACGAGAAAAACTTGAGGGCCATCCGTAAGGCTCAGTACCCCCGGACCCAGACCAAGATGAGGAGCTTCCTCGGGATGTGTAACGTGTACCGACATTTCACTAAGGGCTTCGCCAAGGTGGCGAAACCGTTGAATGAGTTAGTGAGCTCAACGCTACCGAAGAACCTGCCTCCCCCAAGTCGGGTGGAGCAGGAATCCTTTGAGACTCTTCGGGACCTTCTGCTGAAGCCCCCTATCCTGGCTATTCTCAGGTTAAGAGGCCACTACATCCTGGATGTGGACGCAAGCTACGACCAACTTGGTTGTGTGTTGCTTCAGCAGCAGCCGGACAAGGAGTACTTGCCGGTGGGATACTTCAGCAAGGGGCTGAACTCGGCCGAGAAGAACTACGGAGTCACCGAGTTGGAAGGACTCGCAGTGGTGTGGGCGGTGACGTCACTTTGTCACTACCTAGAGGGTGAGAAGTTCATCATCCGCTGTGACCACCGCGCGTTGCAGTTCATCTTTAAGACGGATTGCACGAACACTCGTCTCAACCGGTGGAGGGTGCGACTGGCACCCTTCAACTTTGATATTGAGTACCGACCTGGCAGGCAACATGCCCTTGCAGACGGCCTTTCTCGGGTACCTACCGAGGGGCTGGACACTAACTCAGTCGATGAGGACATCCCCATCGTGGGGGTAGTCACGCGCTCGGGTCAGGCGTTGAATCCCGAGGCGCCAGGGAACAAGAAGTACTTGCCCCTGTCCCTGGACGAGGTGGTGAAGGCCAAGGCTGAGGACCCCTTCTGCAAGTCGCAGAGGGATACACTGGATACAGTGGCGGAGACGCGGTTCTTTCTCGGAGAGGATGGCCTCCTCATGAGGAGGGGGGTATTCCAGGGGACCGAACAACTTGTCGTCCCCGCATCCCTCAAGGACAGTATTCTTGAGAGGGAGCATAACGCTCCCACAGGTGGACACCTGGGGTCTGGTAAACTTTACCAGACCCTGAGGACCAGGTACTACTGGCCGTCCATGGTGGTGGACATCTACAGATGGGTGGCTGCCTGCACAAGTTGTGCGCAGAACCGTCTGATGGAACGGCGGCCTACTACGGCTATGCTACTGTTCCCGGCCAAGGAGCCCTTTGCCGCGTTGGCAATGGACATCCTTGGGCCACTGCCAGTGACCGAGGAGGGCAACCAGTACCTACTGGTCATCTGTAACCGCTTTGCGAAACTTACGCAAGCGATCCCACTGGCAGAGATCACGGCCATGTCGGTCGTGTCAGCCTTCCTAGATCACTGGGTTGCCGCGTATGGCATTCCGGATAGTACACTATCGGACAATGGACCGCAATTTGCGTCCGTACTGTTTCAGAGAGTGCTGGATATGTTGGGGGTTAAGGCAAACTATGCCACCCCCTACCACCCACAAACTAATGGGCAGGTGGAGCGCTTTAACAAAACTATTGTTCGGCCGCTGCGCCACTATGTGAGTGAGCACGTGAAAACGTGGGACCAATACATTTCTATTCTTACCACTGCCTACAATTCGCAGGTTCACTCATCTACCGGGGAAGTACCCCTCGCTTTTGTGACCCCCCGTCGCGTGCGGTCTATTGCCGTGCGGCGGCCGCTCCCAACTAGGGAGGATGGTGGCCGTACGCCTACTCCTACTGAGAGTAAGGCGGAGTTCGCTGCTAGGCTTGAAAAACTCATCCCTAAAGTCAGGGCTGAGATGGACAAAGCACAAAAGCGCTACGAGCGTACCTTTGACAAAAAGGTGCGCAACGCTAAGCATGTCCCCGAGCAGGGTGACTGGGTACTGGTACACTCACACACCCCAACTGGGAGTAAGTTGGTATTCCAGACGAAGGGGCCGTACCAGGTCCTTCGTACTGATGGGCGGCGCTTCACCATCGAAAGTGACGATGGGGTCCGCACAGTAAGCGGACAGGACGTGGTCAAAGTTGCACCACCGCCTGCAGGCGACTCAGCTTGGGCGCGTGCGTTGGAAGCGTGGCGCCTACCCTCGCTGCCTGCGGCCAAACAGGGCCCGCAGGAGTACGTGTTCGATAAGTGCATCGACCACGGCTGGGATGAGGACACTAACCGCCTCATGTTGAGGGTGCGTTGGTTCGGCTACAAAGCCAAGGATGATACGTGGGAATATGTGGAGGACCTTCCCGCTGAGAAGGTCCGGGCATACTGTGCCCGGAATGAGATAGACCCTAACAGTCCCCCCTCAACGTGAGGGAAGGCCGAGTAACAGTGCCAGGAGAGTGCTTCAAGTCGAAGTGATACGCAGAGTCGCTTTTAACTACAGCCCTAACCCTCACACTCTCACAACAAAGGCAGCTGCCAACTAGGCATGCATGCTAGACTCTCCAACCCCACGGCCCTCGCCCTCACGTGGAGGCGAGCGGCGAGACCCACGGCAATAACGCTCCACATCAGTCGGAGGGACCGGCGGCTCCAAGTCGGAACCGTCGCGCCCCTCACGGTCGCGCAAGTGGCGACGACCGCGGCTACCCTTCTGCTTAGTCTTGCGCGCAAGTTGGCGACGCAGACGCCGGACCGACTCCGACTCTGACGGGGTAGAGGACTCCGAGACGGAACAAGACAACTCGTCTTCCGATACGGAGGGAGAACGCCGTGAGCGTCGGCGACGACGGCGAGGAGGCCAGTATGCCCGGCTCGCACGACGTTTGCCACGCCCAAGTGGGGCTGGCTGGGGCACAATAGCTCCGATGCGAGCCAACTCGGCCGTCATAAACTCCGCCACCGACTCGAAACTCGCGGTCGCCACCGCAGGACGAACGCGCTCCTCAAGTTGGGGAGTCTCGGAAACTTGAAGGGTTGCGGTCCACGCGGCCAACCAGGAAATGGTGCGCACCAACGTGGTGATCATCATCTCTGATGTCAGAGGCGTGGCCGGTAACACCAACTTGGGGTTTACCGTCAGAAGGGTGGCCCCCAAGTTGGGGGACACCGGGGTGGACGACTCAACGGCCACGCTAATCGGGATGTCCCCGTGCGGCTGGTAGGGGACAGGAGGAAGCGGAGGGGCACGCCGAGGTGGCGGGAACCGGGTGTACCTGCGACCCCGACTTGGGGCCCCCGCAGTGGGTTGAGTCATATGGTCATCATATGAGGGCACGGCCATAACTATAGGCTTGTCCGGGGGTGGCGCAGTGTGGCGATCCACTCCCGGGGCATACGGGTAGTCCCCGATGCCCAGCCCCTCTCGTAGTACCACACGGCCAACGTGAAGTTCACGAGCGACCCATACGAACTGGCGAAGTGCGCCATCGTCCTTGGGCCCCCGAGTGGGGCGGCGCAACTTGTGCTCAATGCTCTCCCACTCGATGAACTTGTGGAGGCGAAGCATCTCCTCAAGTAGAGTGAGTTGTCCTGATGAGCACCCCTCAGCAACTAGCTGAGGGGTGAGCTGTTCCAAGCTTTGGATAAGCCGGAGGGGAAGATGCCAGAGCATCCCCCGCCGCTGGACACAGGACACCCAGGTCGGCATGACCTCGAGGAGCCACTGGGTGGCCAACATGGCCCACACCAGGTGATCAGGGCTAGCCGTCAACATGACGGAGCCGAAGTGGTCGAGCAACCGTGGCAGCAACGCAGGGAACCCGTAGGGGACCTCAACTTGAGGCCACCCCTCGGGCTTCTTCGGGTAGTACTGCTCCTTCCTGGCAGCGGACTGCAGCGGAAACTCAAGTTGAGCCGAGGTCACTAAGTAGGGACCTCGCCGAAATTCCTTCTCCATCCGCACATCAAAGTGATGAGTGTGCGGATCGGCCTCGTGAAGGTACGGGGGGCGAGTTGCCACCGCGTCCCAAGTAAAGGTCGGCAAGTCGCCGGGACCCGGGATAGTTCCCCCGCGGTCCATCATGGCCTTGGCCCGCTGTACGTCTTCGACCTCCTCATCGTCCAGGAAGGCAAACTGGTCCGTCCTGAAGCCGGCAGGGAACCCGACCCTACTGGGATACTTCTCCCGTAGGCGGTCCCACACCCGACCCATCGCTGTGCCAAGTCGGCCACAGCGAAGAACAGTCAACCCCTCCTCATACAGAGGCCAAGCGGGGTAAAACCACCGCCCCAAGGCCTCACGCGGGACAACGTGTCCCGCCTCCGGGGGAGATCCCGCCGTCAACCCAAAGCCGGGTGACGCGGGAGTCCCATCCCCCGTAGTAACCGCGGAGCCCCCGCCGGAAGTCCAGGCGGGCGCTGCACCGTAGGAGGTGTCCTCCATACGTTCGTCAAGGGAGTCCGTCTCCACCCCCGGGGTCGCCATGGCTCTCCCCAAGTTAGGGAGAGACGCCCTGGCTACAGCGGCACGAGACCCGCCTCGAGTTGAGGGAGGCTCGGATCGTGGATAGATGGGTGGCCTGCCCAGCGTGGGGCGGCCAAGGGGAAGGTGAAGGGGATGTGTTGGTGATGGTGAAGTGAGAACCGGGGAGAGCAAGCTGCCGAGTGGGCAAGCTTGAGGAGAGGGGCGGTCAACGTGACCGCCTCCACATCCGCGTTACGTACTCGAGGGGGGACAGCAAGTCGCGCCCTCAACGCCGAGACGTGCGTTTACGCATCCCCTCACAGGGCCGACCGGGTCGGTCGGAACTGAGGAGAGGGGAGAGTGCCAGTATTGACCCCCAGGTAGGGGGGGGCAACACGTGCCATGCAAGGGGCGGCAGGCCACTAGCCTGATCCGTTCCTCCCCCTGCATTTGGGTCCATATTCCCTAAGTTTGGGATAGTTAGCTTAGTAGTAAATCCAACTTGGATTTGAGGGTTTTCTGCATTTATCGTCTTGAATTTTCGTGTGGCCCGGTGGGCAGGTGCTGGGGTGGGAGATTCTGAGTGGCGAGATTCTGAGGGGACCCTGGGGGGATAAGGGGAGGGACAGCGGGGCTTGGCCCTGCTTCCCCGTCCCGACCAAGAAACTGTTGGACCACACACCATCTTCTTGTTTGTCCGTGGGGGGATTGCCCCACAACAGGGATAGAGTGTGTGCGACTTGCACTTCTTCCGGTTCCCCCGACACGGGAGGCAGCCCTTGTACACCGCCCCAACTTGGGTGTCGCGTGTGTGAGAGGTTTTTGCCACACTATCTATGTGCTGCCGGCCCCCGCGAAGTTTCATGGTCCGGGGCAGTCCTCGCCATCTGCCACGCTCGTCTTGGCGAACGACAGCCGTAGGTTTGTCGCGCTCGCCAGACACTTTGAGGCGGGCGCCAGCGGTGTGCCGGTGGCGCGCGTGGCGGCGGACGCCAAGCGGAGGCCGCCGTCGCAGGTACCCCAATTTACCGGCGTCGCACTGCTGCAGCCGTCCATGCAATACAAGCCGGTCGCCAGCGGTTGGGCGGCTGCCCCCGCGGCCCCGGCGGCGGCCGTCAAACTCGAGCCTTTCTGGGTGGTTACAAGTGCATACGGCGCCACGGATGGCGTCGCAGCGCAGCCGCCGGCCTTGGATGAAGAGGTAGTTCCCCGGGGTGAGGCAGTGGCGCCAGCGGGTTGGGCAGTGGCGATCAAGAAGGAACTTCTGTGGCCGGTGCCGAATGCGGCCGGCGCCACGGCGGGCGCTGCGGCTCCCCCGCCAGCTTTTGAACGAGGGCCGGTCGGCGGCTGTGAGGCGGTCACGCCTGCGATAGCGGCGGCAGCAGCGGGCGCCAAGGAGGAGCCCCAGCAGCCACAGCTATGGCCGGTGCCGAGTGCGATCGGCGCCACGCCGGGCGTCGCGGTTCCGCAGCTCGCTACTGACGGAGAGCAGGTCGGCGGCGGAGATTCAATGGCGCCTGCGATGACGGCGAAAGCGGCGGCCGCCAAGCTCGAGTGCCACTGGTCGATGCCGAACGCGATCGGCGCCACGGCGTACTTTGTCGCGACGCCGTCAGACAGGGACGGAAATTCTGTCGGCAGCGGTGAGGCCGTGGCTGTGGCGGGGGCGACCTCCAAGGTCTAGACCCTATCGCAGGTGCCGAATGCCGTTGGCGCCTCGACGGAGGCCGCCATGCCGCCGTCAGCCTTTTGATGGGGAGCTGGTCGGCGACGACGTGACGGTAGCGCCTGCAATGGCGGCGGCAGCCGTCATCCTTAAGTCCCTCTTCCCGGTGCCGAACGCCTCCGGCGCTGCCGCTAGTGACGCAATTCCGCAGCACGTCGTGGTCCGAGAGCTGGTCTGCAGCGGGAAGGCAGCGGCGGCGGCGAAGGCGACAGCGGTGGCGGCGGCGGCGGTGGTGGAGGCGGAGGCGGCGGTGGCGGAGGCTATTACGCTCGAGCCCGACTGGCCGGTGACGAGTACGGCGAGCGCCACGGCGGGCTTCGACGTGCTGCCGCAAGCGATCATCGGAGAGCTGGTCGGCAGTGGGAAGGCGCTTACGCCCGAGATAGGGGCGGCAGCGGCGGCCGTGAAAAAAGAGCCCCTCTGGCCGGTGCCAAACGTGGCCGGCGCTCCGGCTTGCGTCACGGTACCACCACAGGCCATGAACGGCACGCCGGTCGATGGCATTGAGGCGGTTGCGCCGGCGGCGGCGGCGAGGGGCATCAAGCAAGAGCCCCTATGGGTGGTACCTAACGCAGACGCCGCCTCCGCTGGCGTTGCCGTGCCGCCGCCGGCCAAGGAAGAACAGTCTTTCGGCAGAGGAGAGGCGGTGGTGCTGGCACTGGCTCAGTCGGTCATCAAGCAGGAGCCCCCTTGGCCGTTGCCGAATGCGGCCGGCGCTGCGACTGACGTCGCGGTCACTCCGCCAGCCATGGAAGAACAGTCCGCCAGCAGCGGAGAGGCGGTGGCGCCGGCGCTGGCGTCGGCGGGCATGAAGCAGGAGCCCCTTTGGCCGGTGCCGAATGCGGCCGGCGCCGCGGCTGACGTCGCGATCACCCCGCCAGCCATGTACGGAGACCCTGTCAAAAGCGCTGAGGCGATGGCGGCGGCTGACACAAGTGACCCGCCTGCTGGTGCCCCAGGATGTTTTCCACCAGGTACCACTGTCGTCAATGTCGGTGTCCCCGACGTCCTGCCGTGGCCATTGCCACGTGACGCCAACGTCATGCCCCAGTCGTCATAAATGCCTGCGGGAGTCGCCGCGGCGCCCCTGTTGCCCTCTCCGACTCTGACGGATCCTCGATTGTTCTCTTTAGGGGCTGGCGCGGCCGCGTACGGCGGAAACCGCGCACGCGACCTTCAGGCAGCGGCGGCGACCGCCCCGACAACAATGACTGGGACGATGGCAGCGCGCGAATAGTTGGATTCCGCTGCAGGCAGCGCGGGTCCTTCTCAAACGCCATCTGCTGATTCTTCGTAACGCTGATGCACGGGAGTCGTCCAGGCGAACTGAGTCCGCCGTGCCAAGCGCGGTGCGTCCTCAGCCTGGAAGCGAACTCCTGTGACAAATTCACGCGAACGAATGGCCCACCGTGCCAAGGGTCGCGGTGGATGGCGCATTGCGCGCAGGTGCAGCATGCGTCGGTATGCCTGGTGCAAGTGTGCCTTAGGGCTGGTGTGGTGGCGCTGGGTGCGGGGGGCGGCCGAGAGAGCCCTCGTCAGGGCGGCGACGTAGCCGCGACGTGCACTCGACGGGTCGGTGCAACAAGGGCACCTCGGCCGTATGGCTGCGAAGCGCAGCACGGTCACGACCTGGGCGGCGGCGCACCGCACGGGTGCGCGGCGAGCGACGTCGGGAGGCGGACCGGCGGCGCGGCGCCCTCGGCGCTGCCGTCGTCGACGGTGTGGCACACTGTGATTTCACCCAGGCCTGGGTGGGGGAGGCGGGTGGCTCCCGCGTGTGCGACTTGGGGAGGGTCGGCGCGTGCTCCACTTGCATGACAGCTTAGGGACGCACGTGAAGGGGGGATCGGTGGCAGCTACGCGCGCCACACTGGCGGCCGCCAACTGGTCGGGGAGGTGGCCAGCCACCCTGCACCAAGGCTGTGCGGCCTCCGCATGCGCCCGCACCACGCTCGCTTGCCAATCCACCCACCGCCGCCGCTGCGTTCGCCCCTGTTCCCTGTCGGCCGTGACCGTGCCGACGCGCGGTGTGTGACCGTGCGGTTCGTCTCTGCCTCCTCCGCCACACACTCGTCCACATTTTCCGCCTTGTCCCCCGCTCTTGCCGTCACGATGCAGGCCCTCATGGGCGGGGACCTGTCGGATAACGACTCGGAGGACTCCTCCTACACGCCCTCCCCCTCTTCCGAGGAGGACGAGGCGCAAGACAAGGCCGGCGATGCCACTCGTCTCGCCGCCGTCGCGGCGCTGTCGGGCGGTGGGGGTGGTGGCGGCGGCGACGCGGCGGCCGCGGCCGCGGCGGCCGCCGCGCCGCCTGCTGCGGTGGTTGGAAAAGGCAAGGGCAAGAAGCGGGCGGCTCCGCCGCCCGCGCTCGGCCCCGCCGCGGACGGGCTGGTCGTCGAGGAGGGGCTCTTTGATGGGGGCGTCAGCGTCGGCGACGTCGCCCCCGAGGTGGTCGCCAAGCGGTTAAAGGTGGACGGCGGCGAGGGGCTGACAGGCGTGGGTGGTGGCGGCGCCGGCAGTGGCGCCGCGGCATCGGCGGCCGAGCCGGCCGCGCCGGCCGCGGCCGCGGCCGTCGACGCGCCGCCGGCGGCGCTCGCGGCCGACGTGCCCGTCGGCGGCAACGTGTCTGGGGAGGAGACGGCCGAGGATGCCGACGGCCCGAGCGCCGCCGCGGCAATGGGCGTGGTGGCCGCCGCGACGACCGCCGCGGTGGGCGTGGGCGCGGTGGCGGCGCCGGAGGTGGCCGCCGAGGCGGCGGCGGGGCTGTCGACCGCGGCGGGCGCCGTTGCCGACGCGGCGGGCGCGGGGCTGTCAGCGGTGAAGGGCGCTGCTGCTGCGGGGGGGGGGGGCGCTGCGGACGCGGCGGGTGCCGCGGCGGGCGCGGCGACGATCGCCGCGGGCGCGGTCGCGGATGGGGTCGCCGCGGGCGTGGGGGGGGCCGCGCCCGCGGCGGGGGCGGCGCTGGCGGCCGCGCAAGGAGCCGCCGCGGACGTGGCGGGTGCCGTGATGGGCGCCGCGTCGACGGCCACGGGGGCGGCGGCCGACGCGGCAGCGGCGGGGGCGACGGCTGCGAAGGGGGCGGCCACGACGGGTGGCGCGGTGGCGGCCTCCGCCGCCGACACCGCGTCGGCGGCGGCGTCGACCGCCGTAGGTGCGGCCGCGGACGCGGCGGGCGTGGGGGTGGCGGCGGCCAAGGACGCTGCCGCGGCGGGCAGCGCCGCCGCCGCTGACGCGGCGGGCGTGGGGCTGGCGGCGGCCAAGGACGCTG
This sequence comes from Pyropia yezoensis, assembly GCA_009829735.1. Classification (NCBI taxonomy): domain Eukaryota; phylum Rhodophyta; class Bangiophyceae; order Bangiales; family Bangiaceae; genus Pyropia; species Pyropia yezoensis. Next base: position 24,485,110 of record CM020620.1, read on the forward strand.
CCGCGGCGGGCGCCGCTGCGGCCGTGGACGCGGCGGCGACGGGGGTGGCGGCGGCCAAGGGCGCCGCCGCCGCCGCGGCGGACGCGGCGGCTGCCGCCCCCGCGGCCGTCGCCGACGCGGCGGCCGCGGGCGGCGCGGCCGCCGCCGACGCCGCCGCCGCCGCGGTCGACGCCGGCGTCGGCGCCGCCCGCGGCGCCGCGGCGGCGGCGGCCGACACGGCGGCGGCGGTGGCGGCGAACGGCGCGGCGCCCGCGGTCGCGGCGGCCGCCGACGGCGCCGCGTCGACGGCGGCGGCGGCCAAGGCGGCGGCCGCGGCCGCGGCGACCGCCGCGGCCGACGCCGCGACGACCGCGGCGGGGGTGGCGGCGGGCGGGGCGGCCAAGGCCGGCGCGGCGGCGGTGGAGGGGGCGGCGGCGGTGGCGGCGGCGGCGGGCCACGCGGGCGCAACGGTCGTCGACGCGGCGCGGGCGGGCGCCGCGTCGGCGGCGGCGCGCACCGACGCGGCGGTCGACGCGGCGGGCGACGCGGTGGCGGTGACCAAGGAGGCGGCCGCCGCGGCCGCATCAACCGCCGCGGATGCGGCGGCGGCGGCGTCGGCGCCGTGAGTGGCCGGGTGTGCCACGCTCAAGCGGCTGGTTGGGGGGGGTTGGGGCGGAGTGAGGGACGCGGGGGGGGGGGGGGGGGGGGGGCTCGCGGTCGGGACGCGGTCGGGACGCGCGCCTGCGGTACCTGTCGCATGGGCGACTGGGGGTCTCGGCGCGGTCCAGTTGGCACCGGCTGACGACCGCTGCGAGTGGCGGGCGGCCGTGCCCCGCAGCGGGCGGCGGCGGCGCGCGCGTGCGCGTCCGCGCTCGTGGGATGGATTGTTGTCATTGTGGCGAGGCGCACCGCCGCTGGCGCCGCGCCGCGCCTGTACTGTACGCGTGCTCCCTCGGTCACTGCGTGTACCCATCGTGCGCGGCGTGTCCGTCTGCGTTTCGTGGTGGGGGCGGCTGCCCACCGCCGCCTGCGCTCCTTTCCGGCGGCGCGTGTCGCCCAGACCGGCGACCACCTCCCAGGCGGTGGCGCGCCGCCCAAAACGGGGGACCGCCGCCCCCCACGCGACGCCTCCCGGCAGCAGCAGCCGGCCGCCCCCTCTTCCCCCCCCCCCCCTCACCACCAGTGCACGACCACCCCCCGCAGCCAGTCCCACGCCGCCACCCCCACCGCCGCGGCGGGCGCCAGCGCCACGGTGCGGGTGGTGCAGGCGCGGGCCCCCGCGCCCCCCCCCCCCCCCGGCGCCTCCCCCCCTTCCCCCCCTCACCCTCCCAGCCACCAGCGGCGGTCAAGCCGGCAACCGCGGCGGCGACGCCCGCCCCCACAACCTGCACCCGCGTGCGGAGGACGTCGAGCGGGCACGTGACCGCCGCGGCGACGCCGCCCGCGGCGGCCGCGGCGGCCAGCCGCGCCCCCCACCCGCCGCCGTCGCCGGCGTCCGTGGCGGCGGCGGGGACCGCGGCGGGGGTGCCCGCCGCGCCGGCGACCGCCGCCGCGTCCGCGTCGGCCGGCCGCACCGCCTCGTAGACGGCAAAGTAGACGGCCGCGAACGGCGCGTACGTCGCGACGCCGACGCCGTAGCCCGCCCACAGGCCGCGCACGCCGGCGGGGCCGGCCGTCGCCACCGCCACCGCCGTGCGGAGGGTGCCATAGTCGCCGGCCGCGACGCCGGCGCAGCCCGCCGCCTGCGCGCGCTGTTTGAGCACCTCCGCGGGCGTCCACAGCGCCGCGGCGGTGAGCTCCGCGGCCACCCCGGCCGCGGCGGCGGCGGCCAGCGGCGGGCGCGCCTCTGCCGCCACGCCCGCCCCCTCCCCCTCCCCCTCCCCGTCCCGCTCCGCCGCCGCCGCCGCCGCCGCCGCCGTCCCCACTGTGGCAGTATTGACCCCCAGGTAGGGGGCAACACGTGCCATGCAAGGGGCGGCAGGCCACTAGCCTGATCCGTTCCTCCCCCTGCATTTGGGTCCATATTCCCTAAGTTCGGGATAGTTAGCTTAGTAGTAAATCCAACTTGGATTTGAGGGTTTTCTGCATTTATCGTCTTGAATTTTCGTGTGGCCCGGTGGGCAGGTGCTGGGGTGGGAGATTCTGAGTGGCGAGATTCTGAGTGGACCCTGGGGGGATAAGGGGAGGGACAGCGGGGCTTGGCCCTGCGTCCCCGTCCCGACCAAGAAACTGTTGGACCACACACCATCTTCTTGTTTGTCCGTGGGGGGATTGCCCCACAACAGGGATAGAGTGTGTGCGACTTGCACTTCTTCCGGTTCCCCCGACACGGGAGGCAGCCCTCGCACACCGCCCCAACTTGGGTACTGTGTGTGCGAGTGGTTTTTGCCACATTTGGTGGAGCAGCAGGGGACAGAGGTAAACTTTACCTCCGGGTGCACCCGGGTGTAGGGGGCCCTCTGTCTCAGAGGAACGGTGGACTTGGACCGTGTCATACGGATCGTTAGCCAACATGGCTAGCTCGGACCCCCCGTCGTCTGGGGAGTACACGGGTGACGCACGTACTTCAGTGCCTTTGAATACTGGTGAGACACAGGTGGGTTTACCTGGGGTCGCAGAGGGACTAGAGGTCCCTCAAGCCAGCAGGACTGGAAGTGCGGGCGGGCAACAGGCCACCCCGACTCAGTCGGGAGTTCACTCGGGTGACACTTCTGACGTGGGTGGGCCGAAGTCTGGCCACCGCGTGGTATACTCAACGGGAACGTCCCAAGGGGTGAGGACTGTCCCCGCGAGTTCCACTCGGGTTGGAGCCAACTTTGGCATGGAGCCATCGCCAACTAGGCTTTCGGAGGACGGCGGACCTCCGTTGGTCGGCGATGGGCTCGCGCCCATGCCCCCGGTTGAGACCCCTGAGGAACGTGGTTACCCCTCAGGTGGACTCCCGGAGGTGGACCGAGACTCAACTGGAGTCGTCAATCCACTCCTCGCGGAAACTGTCCGTCGGGAGGCGACCACTGTGTTACGGCAGACTTTGCCGGACCTGGTGGTCACGATGACGAATACTATTCTGAATCAGATTGTGGCGAGTTTGCCAGATGGCCTTAATGTCCAGACCGGATTGGGGCCTTCGAGCCCGCAGGCGCAGGGGGTGCCCCCCCTGACACCTATCTCGGGTCGCCCTGAACAGGGGGCGACCCCTGTGACTCCCAACGAGGGAGCCACACCATACTCGGTGGGGCGTACGCCCTTCATGGGGGAGTTCCCCCCGACAACACCGGCGGCTACACCAAGCGCGCCGCGCCGGACTACAGGCACTGTGGGTGAACTTACCCCAGTGCCACAGCGGCTGTTCCCTCAACGTGAGGTGCCGCCCAAGATCCAGGTAGCCAACCCGGTCTACCAGAGGATCTTTGACTGTGAGACCTACGCCCTCCACAACAAGTCGGTGGCGTATGGTCCTGACCAGGCCCGAGCCATGGGCCGTGCCAAGAAGAATGCACTTCACTCTTTTGGGCACAAAGCGGAGTGGGATGGAACTCCCCCCCTCCGTGTCTTTGAGTTCCTACGTCGTTTCACAAAAGCCTGTGACGACAATGCCATAAGTGAAGGCATGGCTTTTTACATGCTACAGGAGTTTACGAAGGGAGACCTGCGGACAGAACTTATGTCCGTCATGCCCAGCTCCTCAAGTGGAGGCGCTGGGGAGGTGACGTCCTATTTGGAGCTCGTCAACTGGTTGTTGAGGGCCATGGTTGATGAAGCGGCGTTGGCTTCTCAAGTCGAGGAGTTTACGCAAGCCCATCAGGAAGAGGCGGAGGACGAGTTGTCCTTTGCGGAGCGAGTCCGTAAGCTCAACAATCTTTGTGGGTTTCTTCATCCACAAGCTGTGGTGAAGAGTCGGTTTGTGGAAGGACTCCACTGGTCAGTCCGGATGGAGACCCGGGAGCATAACACTGCCCGGGCGACCCTGGCCGAGTTGGCTAGGTTCGCCTACCGCAGAGGCGAGGCCTACCGCAAGTTGCGGGAGGAACAACGCCAGGAGCGTCAGGCCGAGTTGGCCAAGGAACGGGAAGAGGCGCGCCAGGCCAGAGAGTTGCGAGAGGCACGCCGAATCCGCAAGGAGAGGGTGGTAGCTGCCGTGGGAACTTCCCAAGGTACCTCGTCGTCTTCCCCAGTTGGGAAGACCCCTCCGGGAACTGATCATCGGTGTTGGAACTGCAACTCCGATGGTCACTGGGCATATGATTGCCCCAAGTTGAGTAAACGCATCCAACAGCTTGTTAGGAATGCGAGTAAGAAGTCGGCTACGAACGAAGTGCGTTCACGCCGCGAGGGTGGGTCTCGACCAGTGGTGGCGGTCGCCACACCCTCGACGGAGGGGGCGGACACGTCGTCCTCGGACTCGTCGTCGTCCCCTTCGCCCTCAGATTCGGACGCCAAGTCGGCGGGAAACGAATGACCGTTGGAGCTGGTCGTCCGAAGCTCACAACGGCAGCCTCGGCCAAGTGGGCCAAGAGGACGAACCAACCGTGTCGGATACTGCGGCGACCTAAGGGAGTCCGCCCACCTCGGGTGGGACTTCCCAAGAACGTAAACCCACGTCGGGTCATCGCGGTGCTGACGGGTGAGAACTTCCAGGTGGCTGGACGGGTGCAACTAGCCCCCGGCCGCGCCTGTTGTGTCCGTATCGTACTTGATACCGGGTCAGGAGCCTCCTTGATACGCAAGTCGCTATTACCAAAGGGGATGAGGCTCCAACGCTGGAAGTCTAAAGCTGACCATCTGATCGATATCAATGGTGAGGTACTTCCCATCGTTGGTGCCGTGACCCTACCAACTCGGTTGGGGACCCATGAGGTCGACGTGACCTATGGTGTAGTTGAGAATATATCGGTACCCCTGCTTCTGGGTACCCCTTATGTCGTAACACAAGTGCCTTTGATTTGTGGCCCTGAGTACTGGGTCAAGTTGATGAATGGGGAGACTATCCCCATCCTTGGTAAGGGAAAGTCTGTGGCTCCTGTGACAGTTTCACAGTCGAAGCCTGTTTGTTCTGTGAGGGAAGGGTTTACTGCTACTCTGCGTTTAGCCCGTAAAGTCATGTTGCCCCCCAACTCGGTGGCGCACGTGGATGTTGTAACTGATTATGCGGGGAACGGGTTGGTGCACCCTAACCCCCGTCTTGCTCGCAAGCACCAAGTGCATGTTGCCCTTGGCACGATGGACTCCAAAGCCGGAGTCCCGTGGAGGATCCAGGTGATGAACCTGAGCTCGTCGCCCAAGTTCTTCAAGTCGGGGGCCAAGTTCGGCTATATCGACCAACACGAGGGACCGGTAGTAGCGGTCACCCTCAGCGCGGGCGCAAGTAGCGACCCGAAGTCCGGAAAGGAGAAGCATCAAGCCAAGTCGGCCGCCTCTCCTCGGCCCCAGGTAAACATGGAGGGTGTTCCACCCAGGTTGAGGGTTCAAGTTGAACGCCTCTTGGACCAATATCACAAGTTGTGGGATGGTCAATTGGGACTCATGAGAGCTACCCAACACCGGATCGAGTTGAAACCCGGTGCGCCCCCTATACGCCAACAACCGTATAGGGGGGGACCCCGTTCAAGGGCCCTCGTTAAGGAGCAAGTTGCTCGCATGGAGGCCCTCGATGTGATCGAGGCCAGCAACGCCGAGTGGGCGAGTCCGGTGGTGATCGTCCCCAAAGTTGATGGGACCCCCCGGTTCTGTATCGACTACCGTAAGCTCAACGAGAGCACGGTGAAGGATAGTTATCCCCTACCTCGGATGGATGACTGTCTGGACTCTCTGGGGGAGGCAAACGTGTTCTCTACCCTGGACTGTAACGCGGGGTACTGGCAAATTCCCATTGCCCCGGAGGACAGGCATAAAACTACCTTTACCTGTCACTGTGGTACCTACCAGTGCAAGCGTCTACCGTTTGGCCTGTGTAACGCGCCGGCAACTTTCCAGCGCGCTATGGACATGATTCTGGCCGGAGTACGGTGGCAGATCTGTCTCGTGTACCTAGACGATATCATTGTGTTCTCCCGAAGTCCGGAGGAACACATTGGCCATCTTGGCCAGGTGTTCAAGCTACTTGCTGACGCCGGAGTGTCACTGAAGGCGAGTAAGTGCCACCTCTTCACTCAAGAGGTGGAGTACTTGGGACATGTTGTCCGTCCGGGGCGTCTCAGTGTCAACGAGAAGAACTTGAGGGCCATCCGCAAGGCTCAGTACCCCCGGACCCAGACCCAGATGAGGAGCTTCCTCGGGATGTGTAACGTGTACCGACGTTTCACTAAGGGCTTCGCCAAAGTGGCGAAGCCGTTGAATGAGTTAGTGAGCTCAACGCTACCGAAGAACCTGCCTCCCCCAAGTCGGGTGGAGCAGGAATCCTTTGAGACTCTTCGGGACCTTCTGCTGAAGCCCCCTATCCTGGCTATTCCCAGGTTGGGAGGCCACTACATCCTGGATGTGGACGCTAGCTACGACCAACTTGGTTGTGTGTTGCTTCAGCAACAGCCGGACAAGGAGTACTTGCCGGTGGGATACTTCAGCAAGGGGCTAAACTCGGCCGAGAAGAACTACGGAGTCACCGAGTTGGAAGGACTCGCAGTGGTATGGGCGGTGACGTCACTTCGTCACTACCTAGAGGGTGAGAAGTTCCTCATCCGCTGTGACCACCGCGCGTTGCAGTTCATCTTCAAGACGGACTGTACGAACACTCGTCTCAACCGGTGGAGGGTGCGACTTGCACCCTTCAACTTTGATATTGAGTACCGACCTGGCAGGCAACATGCCCTTGCCGACGGCCTCTCTCGGGTACCTACCGAGGGACTGGACACCACCCCAGTCGATGAGGACATCCCCATCGTGGGGGTAGTCACGCGCTCGGGTCAGGCGTTGAATCCCGAGGCGTCAGGGAACAAGAAGTACTTGCCCCTGTCCCTGGACGAAGTAGTGAAGGCCCAGGCCGAGGATCCCTTCTGCAAGTCGCAGAGGGATACCCTGGATACAGTGGCGGAGACGCGGTTCTTCCTGGGAGACGATGGCCTCCTCATGAGGAGGGGGGTATTCCAGGGGACCGAACAACTTGTCGTCCCCGCATCCCTCAAGGACAGTATCCTTGAGAGGGAGCATAACGCTCCCACGGGTGGACACCTGGGGTCTAGTAAACTGTACCAGACCCTGAGGACCAGGTACTACTGGCCGTCCATGGTGGTGGACATCTACAGTTGGGTGGCTGCCTGCACAAGTTGTGCACAGAACCGTCTGATGGAACGGCGGCCTACTACGGCTATGCTATTGTTCCCGGCCAAGGAGCCCTTCGCCGCGTTGGCGATGGACATCCTTGGGCCACTGCCAGTGACCGAGGAGGGCAACCAGTACCTCCTGGTCATCTGTGACCGCTTCACGAAACTTACGCGAGCGATCCCACTGGCAGAGATCACGGCCATGTCGGTCGTGTCAGCCTTCCTAGATCACTGGGTTGCCGCGTATGGCATTCCGGATAGTACACTATCGGACAATGGACCGCAATTTGCGTCTGTACTGTTTCAAGGAGTGCTGGATATGTTGGGGGTTAAGGCAAACTATGCCACCCCCTACCACCCACAAACTAATGGGCAGGTGGAGCGCTTCAACAAAACTATTGTTAGGCAGCTGCGCCATTATGTGAGTGAGCACGTGAAGACGTGGGACCAATACATTTCTATTCTGACCACTGCCTACAATTCGCAGGTTCACTCATCTACCGGGGAAGTACCCCTCGCTTTTGTGACCCCCCGTCGCGTGCGGTCTATTGCCGTGCGGCGGCCGCTCCCAACTAGGGAGGATGGTGGCAGTACGCCCACTCCTACTGAGAGTAAGGCGGAGTTCGCTGCTAGGCTTGAAAACCTCATCCCTAAAGTCAGGGCTGAGATGGACAAAGCACAAAAGCGCTACAAGCGTACCTTTGACAAAAAGGTGCGCAACGCCAAGCATGTCCCCGAGCAGGGTGACTGGGTATTGGTCCACTCACACACCCCAACTGGGGGTAAGTTGGTGTTCCAGACGAAGGGGCCGTACCAGGTCCTTCGTACTGATGGGCGGCGCTTCACCATCGAAAGTGACGATGGGGTCCGCACAGTGAACGGACAGGACGTGGTCAAAGTTGCACCACCGCCTGCAGGCGACCCAGCTTGGGCGCGTGCTTTGAAAACGTGGCGCCTGCCCTCGCTGCCTGCAGCCGAACAGGGCCCGCAGGAGTACGTGTTCGACAAGTTCATCGACCACGGCTGGGATGAGGATACTGACCGCCTCATGTTGAGGGTGCGTTGGTTTGGCTACAAAGCCAAGGATGATACGTGGGAGTATGTGGAGGACCTTCCTGCTGAGAAGGTCCGGGCGTACTGTGCCCGGAACGAGATAGACCCTAACAGCCCTCCCTCAACGTGAGGGAAGGCCGAGCAACAGTGCCAAGAGAGTGCTTCAAGTCGAAGTGATACGCAGAGTCGCTTTTAACTACAGCCCTAACCCTCACACTCTCACAACAAAGGCAGCTGCCAACTAGGCACGCATGCTAGACTCTCCCACTCCACGGCCCTCGCCCTCACGTGGAGGCGAGCGGCGAGACCCACGCCGATAACGGTCTCCACTCGTTGGAAGGGGCGGCGGCTCCAAGTCGGAACCGTCGCGCCCCTCACGGTCGCGCAAGTGGCGCCGACCGTGGCTACTCTTCTGCCTGGTCTTGCGCGCAAGTTTGCGACGCAGACGCTGGACAGACTCCGTCTCCGATGGGGTAGAGGACTCCGAGACGGAGTAAGACAACTCGTCTTCCGACACGGAGGGAGAGCGCCGCGAGTGACGGCGACGACGGCGAGGAGGCGAGTATGCCCGGCTCGCACGACGCTTGCCACGCCCAAGTGGGGTTGGCTGGGGCATAATAGCCCCAATGCGAGCCAACTCGGCCGTCATAAACTCCGCCACCGACTCGCAACTCGCGGTCGCCACTGCAGTACGAACGCGCTCCTCAAGTTGAGGAGTCTCGGAACTTTGGAGGGTTGCGGTCGACGCGGCCAACCAGGAAATGGTGCGCACCAACGTGGTGATCATCATCTCTGAGGTTAGAGGCGTGGGCGGTAACACCAACTTGGGGTATACCGTCAGGAGGGTGGCCCCCAAGTTGGGAGACACCGGTGTGGATGACTCCACGGCCACGCTGATCGGGATGTTCCCGTGAGGCTGGAAAGGAACAGGAGGAAGCGGAGGGGCACGCCGAGGTGGCGGTACCCGGGTGTAACTGCGACCCCGACTTGGGGCCCCCGCAGTAGGTTGAGTCATATGGTCATCATATGAGGGCACAGCCATAACTATGGGCTTGTCCGGGGGTGGCGCAGTGTGACGATCCACCCCCGGGGCATACGGGTAGTCCCCGATGCCCAACCCCTCTCGTAGGACCACACGGCCGTCGTGAAGTTCACGAGCGACCCACACGAACTGGCGAAGTGCGCCATCGTCCTTGGGCCCCCGAGTGGGGCGGCGCAACTTGTGCTCAATGCTCTCCCACTCGATAAACTTGTGGAGGCGGAGCATCTCCTCAAGTAGAGTGAGTTGTCCTGACGAGCACCCCTCAGCAACTAGCTGAGGGGTGAGCTGTTCCAAACCCTGGATGAGCCGGAGGGGGAGATGCCAGAGCATCCCCCGCCGCTGAACACATGACACCCAGGTCGACATGACCTCGAGGAGCCACTGGGTGGCCAACATGGCCCACACCAGATGATCAGGGCCAGCCGTCAACATGACGGAGCCGAAGTGGTCAAGCAACCGTGGCAACAATGCCGGGAACCCGTAGGGGACCTCAACTTGAGGCCACCACTCGGGCTTCTTCGGGTAGTATTGCTCCTTACTGGCAGCAGACTGCTGAGGAAACTCAAGTTGAGCCGAGGTCACCAAGTAGGGACCTCGCCGGAAGTCCTTCTCCATCCGCACATCAAAGTGATGAGTGTGCGGATCGGCCTCGTGAAGGTACGGGGGGCGAGTTGCCACCGCGTCCCAAGTGAAGGTCGGCAAGTCGCCGGGACCCGGGATAGTTCCCCCGCGGTCCACCATGGCCTTGGCCCGCTGCACGTCCTCGACCTCCTCGTCGTCCAGGAAGGCAAACTGGTCCGTCCTGAAGCCGGCAGGGAACCCGACCCTACGGGGATACTTCTCCCGTAGGCGGTCCCATACCCGACCCATCGCTGCGCCGAGTCGGCCACAGCGAAGAACAGTCAACCCCTCCTCATACAGAGGCCAAGCGGGGTAAAACCACCGCCCCAAGGCCTCACGCGGGACAACTTGTCCCGCCTCCGGGGGAGATCCTGCCGTCAACCCAAAGCCGGGTGACGCGGGAGTCCCACCCCCCGGAGCGATCGCGGAGCCCCCGCCGGAAGTCCCGGCAGGCGCTGCACCGTAGGAGGTGTCCTCCATACGCTCATCGAGAGAGTCCGTCTCCACTCCCGGAGTCGCCATGGCTCTCCCCAAGTTGGGGAGAGACGTCCTGGCTATCGCGGCACGAGACCCGCCTCGAGTTGAGGGGGACTCGGATCGTGGGTAAACGGGTGGCCTCCCCAGCGTGGGGTGGCCCCGTATAAGGTGAAGGAGAAGTGGTGGTGGTGGTGAGGTGTGAACCGAGGAGAGCAAGCTGCCAAGTGGGCAAGCTTGAGGAGAGGGGCGGCCAACGTGACCGCCTCCACATCCGCGTTACGTACTCAAGGGGGGACAGCAAGTCGCGTCCCCCCCAACGCCGAGACGTGCGTTTACGCACCCCCTCACAGGGCCGACCGGGTCGGTCGGAACTGAGGAGAGGGGAGTGTGGCAGTATTGACCCCCAGGTAGGGGGCAACACGTGCCATGCAAGGGGCGGCAGGCCACTAGCCTGATCCGTTCCTCCCCCTGCATTTGGGTCCATATTCCCTAAGTTCGGGATAGTTAGCTTAGTAGTAAATCCAACTTGGATTTGAGGGTTTTCTGCATTTATCGTCTTGAATTTTCGTGTGGCCCGGTGGGCAGGTGCTGGGGTGGGAGATTCTGAGTGGCGAGATTCTGAGTGGACCCTGGGGGGATAAGGGGAGGGACAGCGGGGCTTGGCCCTGCGTCCCCGTCCCGACCAAGAAACTGTTGGACCACACACCATCTTCTTGTTTGTCCGTGGGGGGATTGCCCCACAACAGGGATAGAGTGTGTGCGACTTGCACTTCTTCCGGTTCCCCCGACACGGGAGGCAGCCCTCGCACACCGCCCCAACTTGGGTACTGTGTGTGCGAGTGGTTTTTGCCACACCCACCACCCCCGACGGCGCCGCTGCGCCTCCGCGGGCGTCCCGCGCCTCCCCCCCCCCGCCCCCCCCCCCCAGTGGCGGCGTCAGCGCCGCCGCGACCGCCGCGTACGTGGCAAAGTACACCCCCGACGCCGGCGCCGACGCGAGCACCACCGCCGGCAGCCCCGCGTACAGGCGCGCCACCGACAGCGGCGGCCGCGGCGGTGGCAGCGCCGCGCGCGTCCGCAGCGTGTCCAGCGGGTGCGTCAGCGCGTCGGCGAGCAGGCCCGCCACGGCGCCCGCGGCAAGGTCGTGCGACGGGCGGACCGCCGGGGGGGCGTGGGGGGGGGGGGGAGGGGGGGGGGGGCGCCGGCTGGCGCGGCGGAGGGCAACCCTACCAGCTGCTGCCCGTGCAGGGGTGGCGGCAGCGGGGACGCCGGTGGGGGTGCCTGCGGCAGCGACGGGGGGAGTGGGGCTGCTGGTGGCGGCGACGGCCGCGACGGCGCCGCCGCCGCGACAACGGGGGGTGGGGGGTGGGGGGGCGCCGGCCGCGGCGGCGGACCCCCAGAGGTGCTCCCCAGCGTCGCCAGAGGGGAGGCGGGGGTGTCCATGGCAGATGGGGGGGAGGCAGAAGGGGGGTGGCACGAGGCGGAGGAGGGGATGGAGGCGGGTTGTGAAAGGGGCGGGACGGGGGTGGAGGGCGCGTCTTCCGTGAGGCGCTTGGCGACGATGGCAGGGGCACGCCAGCTCTGGTTGGCCGCCGTCACTGCCGGCCGCCCGTGGCGGACACTGGACCTCAAGATCTGGGGCAAAAAACCTCTCTGGGAAGTCTTGACGAAATCGCTCGCGCGCCATTTGAAAGTCTTCCTCCTGAGGTGCCGCTATAGCATCACCTGGGATTTATCCATCCGGAGGTGTTGGCCAGCAAGACATGGATACGATTTCACAGGGCTGCCTGGAGGACATCCCAAAAGACTCCTTGGGGCGTTCCTGACAATGACTCCTGGGTCTCCTCGTCCAAGGCTTCCGAGAGGCCTCCGGGCGACACCTCCTACAGACGTTTTTTCATGCGCACGGGATGACATCTTTATCATTGCTCATCTCACGCGAGGCCACTCCCTACTCTCATACAGAAGCACCACGCCCTACACACCACAGCCATCATGCTAGCATAGCGTGAAGTCAGCATCCCCATGCTCACATAGCCCACCCTCACATGACCATCCAAGATAGCTCACATCACATAGAACACCATTTTGCAGAGCATGGCCAGGCAGAGAGCTTGACAAAGAAGCCAAGCAGACGCAAGGACGTCAGTCTCAATCCACATGGTACGGCGCAACAGCACTGCCCACGAACAGATAGACCATGACACCCTGATCATTGCCACTACACACCCATATCCTCGCCCCGACACACCCAGACCATTCCCTCAGAGCGACTCACCTCACAGTAGCAGCCTCCGCCAGGGTGCGTCGCTTGCGCGTCCGCCATCATTGTCGCAGTGCCTGCAACGCTGGTGTACCAACCGCGGAGAATTCATAGCAGCAAGAGATCCACGAGAAAATGATAGGCACGAGGTCCACGAGGGAAAGCGAAGCAGTGTCAGAAAACGCACACACAAGGAACAAGATGCAAAATACAACCTGAAGCAACACTGTTACCAGTCGACGACACAACTGTCACGCGCGCCCACACTGCCTCGGTCTTCGCAAGAAAACACGCCGTACCTGCATGTCCGGGCGCGGCCGCGATCGTGCTGAGACAAGAACAATACAGGCGACCACGATGCAGCGGGGCACAGGGGACGGGGAAGCCAGACGAAGAGGCGCAGATGACGCGGGCGGCACGGGAACGCGGCGGGCGACGGGAAGCACGGGGGCGGCAAGGGTGGGCGAACGCACTACGGGACGGATGGGTCACCAGGACTGTGGCGTGCAACTGTCAGTCGCGGAGAGGCGCGCAGCCGTTCAATGGAACGGCGGCACAGGTTGAGCCCAGCTGCAGTTGTGTCGGTAAATGTGTCGGCAGCCCCCTATGCAGTCCAACTGGGCGTGCTGCCTCACCTGGATCCTGGAGATCTCATTGGCCGAGCATGTCGATTGACCCGTCCTTGGTGATTTAATTCGTTTGAAGCCCGCCCCTGTATGGAATTGCCCTTGCCTGAACACAGCGGCCGAGCCAGTGGCTGGTGCTGCCCGCCTCATTCCGCCCGATGCATTCTGACGGCCTAGAATGCGGGCCGCTGATTGGCTGTTCGTGGTGACTGAAGGTAGCCCATGTTCGACATTCCACGTCTGAATCTGATCACCGAAGCTCGATGAAGTCGCTGTGCCATGAACGTCTGCACGAAGGCGATCCGCGTTTCTGAGCAGTGGGAGGGGGTGGCAGCGCCGCAGCCCCGCAGCGCCTTGGCTGGCTGACCGGCCGGGCTGGCCGGCCGCCGCCGCGGCGGTGCCGGCGCTGCGGCTGGCCGAGTTGAGGGGGGCTGCGCGGCGGGCGGCGCGGCGGGCGGCGGCGGACGGGCCGGCGCTCGCGGCGCTGTGGCTGGTTGAGCGGCTGCACGCGGCGCTGCCGGTGGCGCCGCCGGGGGGGGGGGGTGATGCTGGTGCCGCTGCTGCCGCCGCCGGTGCCGCCGCCGGGTCCTGCCGCGACGCCCGGCGCGGGTGAGGGGAGGAGCGTCAGCCGCGGGTGCGGCGGGGGGGGGGAAAGGGGAGGGGCGGGGGGGGGGGGGGGGGGTTGGGGGGGTTTGAGGCACTGGGCGCGGGGGGGGGGGACGTGGCCGAGATGGGCGCCTGCGGGCGGCGGCGGTGGCTGGCGCACGCGGCGCGCGGCGGCCTGCCCGTGCTGACGGCGGGGGAGGGGGAGCTGTCGGTGGCGGGCGCTGGGAGGAGGGCTGCGACGCCGTTGTCGGCGCCGTCGCCAACGGCGGCAGCGCCGCCGCCGCCGACGACCGCGCCGGGCAGGGTGCCGTCGCCGCCGACGGCGCGCCGTCGCCGTCCGCCATGCCACCGTCATTCGCCAGCAGCGGCGGACGGGAGAGCTGCTCCGCCGCGCGGCGAGCGCGGGGGCGGCCAATTGTCGCGGGTGGCCAGGCGCCGCCCCCCCCCCCCTTCCCACCCCCCTCCCCCCTCCCCCCCACCCCCCCCGCGGCGGCCCCCAGCGCCGCTCGCCGCCGCCCGTCGTGGCGGCAAGGACACCCGACGCTCAAGGGGCCGTCGGAGCCCCGGTTTTCTGCGGGGTAGGGAAGGGCAACTGAAAGGCGGAGAACATATGGAAGGGCATAGGCGGGAACGAAAGAGAGGGGCACCGCGTGTAGGCGTGGGAGGGGGGGGGGAGCGGCATATACCGTCGCGACCCGTCGTAGGTTAGCAGCCGCCGTCGTCGTGCTCGCCCTCTTCCGTCCTCACCCCGCCTCTCTACCTACCGCCGACTGACAAAGGCCCCCCCCGCCGACGCGGCGGCCGACACAAACTGGTCGGCCAGCGGCAACAGCGGCGCCAGCGGCGACAGCGGGCGGCCAAAGAGTGCCCCGCACCCTAGCCGGCGGCGCCGACGATCGCACGAGGGCGAGCTGGGGTGGGTCGCCCTCGCACACGTCACGTGGATGCCACATTCAAAACCAGGGTCGCGCGGAGGCGGGTGAGCGTCCTGGGAAACACCTCACCGGGACCTATCCTGTGGGAAGTCCTGGCAGATACCTCATGGGGAGCTGGCTCAGATGATGATCTGATCGCCCGGAAGTATCCGACCATATTTATGGTCTGTGGAGGTCCTGGCCATGTCATTTTCACGGTCTCATGAGGTCTCGCAATCAGCGGGTCGAAAAAGAGGTCCCCAGAGGATTCGCTTGACGTGCAGTGGATCGGACGATGCGAAGTTCGGCGCGGATCTGCGGCACGCGTGCCACGGTTCCATCGCGCGCTCTTGCGTCGTGCGCTGCGGGCTGCGGCGGCGACTGGTTCCACGCTGTGCCCCCCGCCGCCCTCCTTCCCCATCTTCGAGCAGGAGAGGTGGCGGCAGTCACCCTGGGGCGGTCCGCGGGAGACAGTGGCGAGGCAGACAGAGAGAAGAAATAACTAGAATCAATAGGCTACAAATAAATAGTCGTCACTGCCGTCACCCACCGCCCTCTAGGGTGGCGCACGCCCCGCGGGTCACGGCGTCCGTCTAGGCCATGGCCGCCTGGATCCAGCGCTTGTAGTAGGCGACCTTGGTGCCCACGTTGGGCAAGCCCTGCGGGCACACCTCCGCGGCGGTCCCAATCCAAAACGAGCTCACCGCGTACAGCGTGTATACCTTGGTCTTGACGCCCCCCAGCCACTTGGTGTCGACGCGGAACATGGGGCCACCCACGTCACGCTGGCACAGCGCCCCCGACTTGGCCGACCCAAAGTTGGTGCACACCTGCGCCTGCACATCAATGGGCAAGGGCTTGCCACTGCCCGGCAGGCGCACCTGGTCAAAGATGAGCGCGCACTCCGCCCACGAGCGGAGCGGCTGGTAGCCCCGCTTCAGCTGCAGGCTCCCCGCCGTCTTGGCGGCCGCGTCGGTTCAAAGCCGGTGATGTAAAAGCCGTGCGGGCGGCCAAAGTTGGTGTTCATCGCGACGGGCGCGACGCCGTCGCGGAGCATGACCGCCTCCGAGCGGGGGTTCGCGAGCGTCAGCATGGCAATGTCATGGACGTCGCCGGCGGGCTTGAAGCCCGGGTGCGCGTTGACCTTTTGGACCTTGTACCTGAGGCCTTCAAACAGCTTGGTGCCGCCCACGCGCACCACGTCGCCCGGAAGGACGTTGCAGCCGGCACGCGTCAGCACGTGGCGGGGCGAGACGAGCGAGCCAGCACAGAAAAAGCCCGCCCCGTCGGGCGTAAAGATCTTGGCAAAAAACTGGGAGCCGGTGTCGCGGTCCTAGTCGCCGACGACGCGGCCGCCGACGATGCGGCCCTTGCGGCCGGGCGACTTCTTGGCCTCCGTCACGATCACGGGCGTCGTGCGGTCACCGCTCATGGCGGTCAAGGGGGGCTCCGTGGCGTTGAGCGCGGCATCGGGGACGGTCAGGACGGGCTGTGCGGTCACCACGACCGACACCACACCGACGGTCGCGACGGTCGCGATGGCAGCCACGGCCACGTTGCGAACACGGCCCATGGTGAAGCGGAGCGCAGGGGAGCTGGGAACGCGGGTGAGGGTGGCGTGGGAGAGGTGAGAGGGTGAGGCGACGGTGGAAAGCGTCGGCCAACGGGGATGGCGTAGGCGGTGACGGCAGCAGAGTGGATGCGCGCGGGTGAGGGCGGATGAAGGCTGGTGAGTTGGTGGGAATGGTGCGGGGGGTACGGAATGGGATTGGCGACGGACCACCGCCGTCGCCGCCGCCTATGTACTCGCCGCCGCCGCCGTCGCCGCCGCCGTCGCCGCCGCCGTCACCTGCTACCACGCCACCGCCGCCGCCGGGCAGCTGCCACTGCGCGGCACTGCCCCACCACGCCCCCCACGGGCCCCCGTACGCGCATCCTAGGCAACCGGGCGCAACGCCGCAGTGGCACTGGTCGCGGCGGCCGCCGTCGACCGCCCTTCCCCCCCGGCTTCTGACCCGCCAACCGGGCTTCTGGCTGCCGCGCCACGTCGCACTGCCTCTACCAAGGCGACATGCTTGTGGACGGCAGCAGCACGCAAGCACGCGCCAGCAAGTAGTACTGGAGGGGTCGGTGCGACGGAAAGGGCCAGGCAGCACCAGCCGTCGTGGCCAAAGCAACGCGTCTTCCCCCCTCCTAGCTCACAGGGCCAGTTGTTGCGTAGACGCCAACCACCCATCCGCCCTCTCAACCCCCCCCCCCCTGTGGGACAACCGCTCAAGCGCATCGGGAATAGCCGGTATAGCGTGCTGCTACCGCGTGCCCGCCGCGGCGTGAACCGCGGCAGGCGGCAGCACCCGTGTGGTGTACAGCGAAGAGGGAAGCGCGCAAGAGCGGGGGGGAAATTGATTGACACAACCGGTCTGGTCACGGTGGCGACGGCGCCGTGCAGCAGCTAGCCACCGCGGCGCGCGGCTGCAGGCGCGTGCCGCGGTGGCTGGCCGAGGGGGAGCGGCGGCAGCAGAAATGAGCACGGACAGCGGGAGGTCGAGTTGAGGAGGGTGTTGGGGCCTGGGGGGAGGCGGCTCAGGGACTGGGGTGTACCCCTCACCGGTAGCGACGCCACTCCCCCGCTACACCTGTGCGCGGGTTCAAGCACGGCGGCCGCCGTCGGCGGTGGCAGCCGCTGTGCCAGGCTGGCCACGCCCGCGTGACGGCAACGGGGCTCGCTGCCGGCGGCGGCTGTCACTGCCACAGGCCACTCCCCGCACACGAGGGCGGGGACGACGTAAGACGGCCACCGAGCAAGATCCACACGGGGCCACGACGGACGGCACCTCACCGTGCCGTACAGTACTTGGTGCTCCAGAATTCCCGCGCTTGCAGATCATTCGACAGACACACCGTCCGACTTGAATGCAGTGTTGGTGGTAGGGTTGTGCATCGCGCCCCTTTTTCCCCGGGGCGCGGGGCGCGACGGTTAATAAGCGCCCTATTAGCGCCCTCGCAATCCCTAATCGCGCCCTCGTCGCGCCCTTGTAGCACCCCCAGAAAGACACTTTTTCGAAAGTAGTCCCACAAAAAACTGTAAACTCGTCCCTTGCTACACCTTCTGGGCTTCCGGCCATCCACAAGCCCCCCACACACTGTGAAACTAGAATGTGAAATTAATCGCGCCCAAATCGCGCCCTTGGAGGCGGGGCGAGACGGGCGTGATCGCGCCCTAAAAGCGCCTTAGGAGCGCCCTAATCGCGCCCCCAAATCGCGCCCTAGGCGCGATGCACAACCCTAGTTGGTGGGCTGATTTTTCTTGGTGAAAGAAAACGTAACGC
Organism: Pyropia yezoensis; assembly: GCA_009829735.1. Lineage (NCBI taxonomy): Eukaryota > Rhodophyta > Bangiophyceae > Bangiales > Bangiaceae > Pyropia > Pyropia yezoensis. The sequence goes on from CM020620.1 coordinate 24,503,276, forward strand.
TATGGATAGTTTCCCGTAACGATGAACGAAAGGATGACAGAAAGCAAGTCACTTGTGCCCGCGACAGCAGTCTCTCCAAGTATTGCTGTTCTCTCAAAAATGGCCGATGTGGACAAGAGCAACAGTGGTGGTCAAGAGTGTCTCAGCAATCCATTCAACCGGATACGTGGATCCAGCCAATGAGAAGTTGTTCAGACTCACTGTTGCTCTTGTCCACATCGGCCATTTTTTGGACAAGAGCAATACGGAATGCACTTTGGTTTCTTTCAAGCATCGTGACAGGGAGCGTTCCGTGCTGGCAGGTCCGCCTTTGTCCTTTCCTGACGCTGCGTCGTACGTGAGCGTTCGCAACCCCCTCTGTCGCCACGCGCTTCCCTTTTCCAGCGAGGCTCGTGTGCTGCCTGCTTCCCGCCCCTGCTGTCCTCAGCACGCCCTCCCTCCTTTTCCTGGCCCACTCTCTGTGCACGGGGCGTTGGGGGTGTGGCGGCGGTCCCGTCAGCGGCGGCCTCGGCAACCAAATGCGGGGTGCCTCCGCGGAGATCCGTTCTCGTGGGGCCACCCCGCCCTCGCCTGCCTCAGCGGCGGCGTCGGTGGCGGCTGTGGCGGCGGCTGCGGTGGTCGATGCGGTGCCGCCTGCACTTTCGGGCGAAGGTAGGGAAGGCATCAGCTGATCAACCTGGGGGGGAAGTTTTGCGTGCATGTAGGCGGACGCCCCGCTGAGGTCGAGGGGGGTGGCGAACAACCGGCCGCCCGCTGCCGGTGCGGTCGTGACTGGTGCGTCTTGGTGCCCGTTTGTTGAGTGGTGAATGGCGGTTTGCGTTGGGAGCGGGGGCGGGAGTGGGCTTCACTGCTCTTGCCGATTGCTCGGGGGAAGACACGGTGGTGGGTTCCTGCGTCTGTGACCGTCGTCGCGCCCGAGACTGACTCCTTGTCCGTCGGCGGCTCGTGGGTTGCTTTTTTTCCGCCCTCATCTCGTCGTTTGTTTTGTGTTCATCACTCTGTCCCCTTGCTGTTGTCCCGCGTTGTTTTGTGCTCTGTTGCCACGGGTGGGGCCGAGCCACCCGTCCCGGTCTCGTCTTTCTTTCGAACGTCGCGTAGATGGCCCCGAGAGCGCCTGTGCCGTGGCTGCTCTCACACCCGCGCGGAGGGCCAAGCCTGTGGCTGCAGATGATCTTCCGTTGCCCGACGCCGTCGCAGCCGCTGGCGCTTCCGCTGCTGTCAAGGCCACCCCCGCAACCCGAGCAGCCCACCGCAAGCGTTTTCGCCCTGTTGATGCGCCGGACGGCGGCGAGGACGGTGGGGCCCGTGCGGGCACAGGACCCTTTTCCACGGCTAGCACTGCCTCCCCCCCCCCCACCGTGGGCAAGGGCGCCCTTCTGGCCACCACGACCCCCCCTGCTCTCACCGCCGCGCCAGGAACCAGGAGCACTCCCCAGTCGACGGGGCCAGCCACGGGTATTCCCGGTTGGGGAGGCCGCGGCCAAATCCCTACTGCCACATCAGGCGACCCGGGTGGTGCGGCCGACGAAGCGGCCGCGTGTGGTTCTGCTGCCACCGTGGCCACGCCCGCACTTCGGGTGGAGACGCAGACCAAGCCCGACGGGATTGAGGACGCAGTCGCTGACGGTGGCGTCGCGGGCGCTGGTGCGGGTGCGCATTGGGTCGGTTGGGAGGCGCCGGGCAGCAACGTTTGGCGTGCTGATGCCGGGGGTGCCGGTCCGGCTCTAAGCGCCTCCTCCGCACCCGAAAGTGTGAACACCCGTGCTGCGGGCGTCGCTACTGCCCTCCCCTTCCCTACCATCACCGTTCCCTCCCCTCCTCGCCGCGTGGCACACGGCCCAGCCGCGCGTAGGACATCACCCCCACCCCCCGACGAGATTGGGGATGGCGAGGTTGCAGCGTGGGGGCCTGAGGAGCTGAAGGAGCGGCTGGCAGGGTACCAGGTGGATCTGCGTGCTGTCCAGGCCAGCATCCAGGAGGAGAATTCTCAGAGGGCTGCTGTTAAAGCGCAGATCCGCAGCACGTCTGCTGAACTGCGTCGGCTGGAAGAGAGGCTCCAAGAGTCCAACCTGTCCCAAGCTGTGGCGGAGGACCTCAAGGCGGACAAGAAGAGCGTGCGTGACGTCTTATCTGCGCTGTCTTTGGATCTGACCGTCACCGCCTCGACTTTGGAGGCCTTGTACTCAAGAGTGACCCAGCTGTCGGCCGTGACCGCGACGATAACCAGACGCCTGTTCTCGGTATGTTCTTGCTTTTGTTCTTGAGACATACTGAGTACCATTTTTTCTGCTTTTCTTTGCGTTAAGGCTCAGAGTGCTGCAACGGTTTGTGTCCATCAGCTAAACTGACCCTCCTGCTTTCGTTGTCATTTCCATCTTGCTCTCCTGAACGTCCTCTCCACTGTTCCTTCTTGCAATTGCACCTCGCAGATTGCTCGTTCTGATCGTGTACGTGCTATTGCGTTGACGCACGTCCGGAACAGCCAGAACGACCAGCCCGCCTTCGTGCTCTTTGTCTTCCTGTGGGTGTACGCGTCGCGTCGTCTGCGCTCGTCATGCGCTGACCTTCCAGTTGTCTCATGTTCTGATGCTTGTCTGGTTGTTGCCTTTCCTTGGTCTGTGGCTTGTCATGTTTCGGTCCTGGCATATCATGGCAGGTGCTGCATCGGCTGCGTACCTGCGCAGTGCCGTCAATGGACGTTCAGTATCGAGACTGGTTGGGGCAAAACCCTCTTGCCACCCTCGTCTCTCGCGAGGAAGCCCTCGAAGCTATCAAGGCTGCAGCTGAGCAGAACCTGGCCGTCTCCGCAGATAGCAAACCATTCTGTCTCAATGCTGGCGGACCAAGTGGCTGCGGAAAGACCCGTCTTGGGTATGAGGCCGTCCGCTGGTGGAAGGACGTCCGTTCGTGCCAGAGGACGGACCAGGGACGAGGGCGTGACTTCTTCATCCCGCTCTTCATTGATTTCGCCAACGGGCTTTCCTTTCAGGAGAGCATTGATGCGGCGGATGCCAGCGAGTGCTTAGGCGCGCGCATCGCTGCCAAGGCGCTCAGTTGCTCTCTCAGGGACGTTTACCGGGACAACGGCAAGAGGCTGAGCGGGCTCGACGTACGCTCCGTCCTGGAGGCCTTAGTGCTGCGCTGCGTCGATCATGGAGCAACACTGGACGACCAGGTGCTGATTGGTCTTCATTTGGACGAGTACCAGGACTACTTGGAGCTGATCAAAGGCCGAGAGGACGTCTCGTCTCCCCAGCAGTTCTTCAAAGAGATGCTTAACGGAGTAAGCGACGTCATGAGAGACATGACACTTCCGACCAAGCTCGGCGTCAATGTGGCCGTCCTTCCTGTCATCACCGGGACCCCGTACCGCGCTGTGGACATCCTCTGGACCAAGTTTCTGCAGCTTTCTGTCCTGGAGACCCCGAATGTGGACCTGGGAGGGGCTGTGAGCGTCGCGGCCGACGTCTTTGCGCGGGAGCCTGTTTTTGCCAACCATCACGACGACATTTTGAAGCAGCTGGCTTCTTCGTCGGAGATCTGCGCTGCGCTCTTGGCCACGGGCTATCGACCTCGCCTGATTGTGAATCTGGCCGACTGGGCGTGCAAGCAGGCTGTGGTGGATGTCAACCTTCTGGGTGTGTCTGGGGCTGTGGCGGCAGTGAACTGGCAGTCCGGCCTGGATTCTCTCAAGCTCCACCTCAAGGGCGCATGGGACCCAAGCGTTGGGCAGTTAGTGGCACGAGTGGCCTTGCTACGTGTACCTGTCCGGTTCGTGTTTGGTGAAGGGGAGGGTCCTGTGTCTCCGTCCGAGCGCGCCGTTCACACGGCCGAGAGCAGGGGGGAGGTGGAGCTTGCTATGGTGCCGCACGGACAGCGGCTCCCCAGCGCACTGCCACCTGGTGTAGTGTCATCTGCTCTACGTGTCGTGATCCTCCCCTGGGTGCAGCAGGTCTTGTGGGGAGTCTCCGAGTACCTGCCGCCTCGGGTGCGCGAGATCTCCCGCGCCCGATGGTCCTCCGATGAGCAAGAGCTGTACATCGGCCACCTCATGGCCGCGCGGATGACGCATTGGGGGACGGAGCTGCGCGGCCAAAGCGGCTCCGTTGCTCTCGCCGATATCTTCCCCGGCGCCTTGGGGTCCTCCAGTGCACTCAACCTCTTGTGTTTGCCGCAGCCGCAGACGTACAGAGTTTACCGCGAGAAGAGCAAGTTTTTGATTGGCAAGACGAGCCAACCCAGCAAGCAGCTGTCTATCTTGTCGCGGACTCTTGATGCGGACGTCTACCAGACGCACACCCTTACCTCCGGGGTCTTCCTTGCTCGAGAGTGCAACTTTGCCGTCGACTGCCGCACTTCAATCCCGCTGGTAGGCAGTACCAATGGTAACGTGCACATCGAGATTCAAGCCAAGCAGTCGCAGGTTGCCACCCCCCTGACGTACGAGGAGCTGTCGTCGTTCGTGAACAATGGGCGCACGGCGTTGAAGGAGTGGTCTACTGATGGTGATCGGGTCGTACTGGTCATGGTCACAACTCGTCCAGTGACCGAGGAGCTGGAGAAGGAGCTCAAGGGGGGCCGCTTCTTCCAGCAATACCCTGAACTTCTCGTGATCAGCAAGAGGCAGATGCCGTGCTACCTACCTCCTGACCTCTGCAAGCGTGCTCTTGGATAAGTCTGGCCGCATTGACCCCCGACTGGGGCCCTCGGGGGTCCCCGCCGTGACGCCGTCGGGTTGGGCCGAGCATGTTGCCGCCGCCGCCCCGGCGACCAACCACCTTGCGTTGCCCCCGCTTCTGGTCACGGCTTATCTCCGCCTGGCGCTGGGGTAGTAGCATGGCCGGCGCATCCCCCCCACCCCCGCTTGTGATGGCTGCTGCCACGATCGCTCGCGCTGGACACGGCCGATGTGCTTACCGTGTCGGAGCTTCTTCGCTTCGTGGGGAGAGGGTGGTGTTTCCCTCGCTGTCCGCGCCGGCGCCGCGGAGCTGGCAGGAGTTTGTTGCGGAGCGCGGCGGAGCGCGGCGGACCACCAGGTGGTGCAGCGGCGGAGGATGTACGGCGCGTTGATAGGCGCTGCCACGTCGCGGGTGTTGTGTGCGCCGGCGGCGGCGGCAGCGGCGGCGGTGGCGGCGGCGGTTGCCGATGCGGTGGAGGCGATGGTGGTGGTGACGGCGGCGGCGGCAGCTGGCAATGGTGGGGGCCCGCCCCTGTTGCCCGCTGTGCTGGATGTGCTGACGTGTCTGGCCGCTACCACTCTCACCGACGGTGTGGTGGCGGTGGGCCTGGCGGGGTCGCCGGGGGTGTGTGGGTGCCGTCTGCGTCCGCAGCGGGATGGAGGAGAGCGGCGGCTAACCGACGGAGGGGCGGTTGGTGGGAGGGGTGCACCCACGGGGAGGGGTACAGCCATACACGCTCGATGCCGACCATATGGAAACGAATTTGCGCCCCGGCTGATGCACAACAAAAACGACCTCGGCATGTGCCTAATTGCGGCCCTGCTAATGCATCAAAAAAACGACCTCGGAATGTGCCTAACGCAACGACACTCGAGACTTGGTATCGCCAGTGACACTCGGGACCCTGTTCTTCCCACTGCCTTGTCTCGACCCTGTCCTCGAGACAGGCGCACTCAATGGTGACGAAAGTTCGACAGTTCTATGGCCTGCCCCTTTCGTCCAGCGACGGCACACGGGCCTAAAAACCGCACAAGCGAACAAAGCGAGTTTTCGGCCCGCCGGTAGGTGTTGGACGACCTGGGAAGGCCAGCGAACTGTCAGAATTTAGTCGCGGTTGAGTGCGCTTCTCTCGTGGGTAATATCGAGACCTGTCAGGAGACAATTAAAAATCTCATGTCTTCAACATATAGAGTATCGCCCCCCCGGGTCGCCCACGCGGGAAAGCCCCTGGGGCGCACAGCGGGCCCGCCCGCGGCGGCCACGCTGGGGGGCGTCGCCCAGCTGGGGGGAACCCCCGCCGCAGCGGCGGCGGCGGCGGCCGCCGCCACCGACCGGGGCGAGTGGCACACAAAAGAGCCCACACCCGGGTAAGCCCACTCGCCCGCGGGGGGGGGCACGTGGGCGGGGTAGGCGAGCTCCCCACGGGGACCCGCGCCGAGCTGCACCCGCCCCACCACCGCCGCCACGTCTGCGGGGAGGGCGGTGAGGAACGAGCGGAGGGCGTCCCCCGCGGCGGTGAGGGCCGTGCGGAGCGGCGCGCCACGGGCATTGTGCCGGCGGGAGCGGCCGCCAACGTGACCCCCGCCGCCGCTACTAGCAGACACCCCTTTGACGGGGAAGGAGGGCAAAAACGGGACCGTGTCGGCCGCCAGGGACAGGCACTGGGTGTGCTCCCGGCCCTGCGCGTCCACGTGCCACAGGCCGGCTGCCGTCGAGGCGTCCACCACCCAGCCGGGCAGGGGCGCACCGGCCGCCGACAGGCTCTGCCCCTTCCCCCCCGTGCCCCCCTCTGCGTTTTCCACCCCTCCCCCACCGTAGGCAGCACCCCCACCCCCCCCGCCACAACCAGCGTCGGGAGAGTGGAAGCACAGGTTGGCCTGGACGCCCAGCCCCGCCGCCGCCGCCGCCCGCACCACCGCCACCGCGGGGCGCCAGTCGTACGCCCGTGGCGCCGCCTCCACCGCCCCCCACCACAGGTCCACCGCCACGCCCGCGGCGCCCGCCGCGGCCGCCGCGGCGAGCGCGTCTGCCACCGCGTCGGGGAGCTGGGCGCCACTGGCCGGCGGCGCCGCCGGCGGCGCCGTCGCCACCCAGGCGTCCCCGAGGAGGGCGCCGGGGGGGAGCGCCACAAAGACGGGCACCCCCGTTGGACGCGGCGGCGGGGGGGCGCGGGGGGTGCTTGTCGACGGCGCCGCCGCGCCTCGCCCACCGCGCGTGGCGGCATCGCCGCCGCAGACACCGCCGCCGCCGCCGTCGTCGACGCCGCCATCACTGCTGCTGGCGGACGGGGAGTCGCCCATGGCACCGCCGGCAGGGAAAGGGGGACGGGCAGGGGGAAGGGATGACGGACCGCCGCAACTGTCCCCCTCCCCCCCCCTGGGGGCTGCCGCTCCGCACACTCTGTCCACGTCGAGGAACCGTCAACGACAGGCGGGGTCGGCGCGGGCGGGCGCGGCAGACTCCCGCCGCACCTCCCCTATTCCCCTCCCCCCCGTCAGCAATGGAGTCAGCTGGGCGGGAAGGGGGAAGGAGCAGGACGGAAGAGGGACTCTGCCACCCCTGCCATTGAGCCAACACCCAGAGGGTGCGCGGAGGGTGGGGGGGGCGAGGGGGGGGGGCGCCCCTACAAGCCCCACAGAGCAGTGGTGGCCGACCCGCCCGTCGAGAGGCCGCCCACCACACACCCCTTCCCGCCCCCCCCCCCCCCCCCCCGACGCGTTCCCCGTCTGGCGCCGCGCGGCGCGGCGCTCCCGCCGCACGGCGCGTTCGCGCGCGTGGCAGCGTCTGGGGCGGCGGCGTGAGCGACGCGCGCGCGTGCGCTTGCGACTGGGAGGGCGCCGGCTGGGCGGGGACCGGCTTGGCCACCGACAGCGGCGAGCCGGCTCGCCCGGGAGGAGGCCAGCGCCCGTGGGCCCGCGCCACCCCCCGCGGGGGAGTGGCGCCGCCCGCCGGGCAGTGGCGGCGGGGGGAGCGCGTCGGCCAAGACAAGACGGGCCTGCGGGCGGGGGGGGCCGGGCGGGCGGGGGAGGCGGGCAGGGAGAGGTGTGGACGGGTGTGAAAAAAAAAACGTCAGCACAGCCCTGATCCCGCGGTGGACCGTCAGTCGGTCTTCAATTTCACTCGGGATCATCTGCTAGGGTCAATTGCATCTGACTCTCGTGTACTTGATAGGAATGAGGAGCTCGACGACTCACGACGGCGGGACGTGTCGCCCGCGCCCGCGCCGCATTGGCCGTCCACTGGCGCGCGTTGGAGGTGTGGGCCTGCTTCCGCGACTCCACCCAGCGCACCGTGTGCTGGCGTGTCCGCGCCTCGGCGCGGACCTCTAGGTACATACGTGTCCCCGCCGTTCACTCTGGGGTTTGCACAGGTGTCGTTGTTTTCGCTTCCCGTACCCGGCACTCGGGCCGCCTCCCCACCCAACCACCGCCGGCGCCGCCATGGCCTACGACGCGGTGCGGGAGCAGCTGGACGCGCTGCTCGGCGCCAACCGCAACGGCACGTCCAGCGGCCCCGCCGACTTTACGGACCCCCGGGTGTGCAAGCACTACCTTGTTGCCGGCTTTTGTCCACTCCCTCTGTTTGGCAACACTAAGGCGGACATGGGCACCTGCGGGGGCATCCACTCTGAGGACCTCCGCGCCGACTACCTTGCCGTCGTTGCGCGGCCGTCGCGGGCGGAGGGGGGGTGGAGGGGGGGGGGAGGGGGGAGGCGGGTCGGCGGCGGTGGCTATGGTGGCAACGGGGGTGGTGGCTATAGCGGCGGTGGCGGCGGTTATGGGGGTGGCGGGTATGGGGGCGGCGGCGGGGCGGCGGGGGCGACGGGGCAGGCGGCCTTCCCTTACGCGGCGGACCTCCGCCGCCTCGCCGCGCGCATCATTGCGGCGGGGGACAAGCGGATTTCCGCCAACGCGCGGCGGCTGCAGGCGCAGTACGCGGTGGCGGATATGGACAGCCTGCTTGTCCGCGGGCCGGGGGTGCTGGAAGCGGCGGGGCTACTTGATATGGACGCCATCGCTGCCGACGTGGACGGGTCGGACGATAGCGACGCGGGGGGTGGCGGGGGGGGGGGCGACCCAGACCGCGCGGCCGACGCTGGCGCCGCCGCCCCGGCGTCGGCCGAGGGGGGGGGCGCTGACGCAGCGTCGGCGGGGGGCGCCCCGGCGGCCATCCGTATCAAGAGCGTTGTGGTAGATGGCGAAGGTGGGCCCTCGTCCGACGCGGCGTCGTCCATCAAGGTGTTGGGGGTGGCTGCCGGCCCGGCGGCTGACCCGCCCGCTGCCGCCCCCTCCTCCGCGCCGGTGATCCGCATCAAGTCTGTGGACGGTGGCAGGGCACGGCAGGTGGGTCGCAGCGGCAGTGGCACCACAGGTCCGCCGCCAAGCGAGTCTGGCCGGCCGGAGCCGGCATCACCGGCGGCCAAAACTGGTCGCGACGGCGGCGCAGCCGACAAGCCAGTCGCCAGTAAAAGCGGTGGCGGCGAGCAGTTGGATCTCCCCGCGGCGTCACCGGCGAGTGCGCCTGTTGCCGATGCGCAGCGTGCTGAGGCGTCTGCCTCGGCCACGCGGGTGGCCGCGGCGGCTTCGGCTGCCGCCTCGTCTGCCGGCTCGCCTAACGGGGCGAGCCCGCCTGCCGTCGGCGGGGATGGCCGCACCAGTGGCGTCGCTGCAGCACATCCCCCGTCGACCGCACCGTCGGCTGGCGGTGGCGCGCTGGCTGGCGGTGCAACCCCTGCCGCGCCGGCCGGGTCGGCTGCTGCACCCAGCGCGCCAGCGCCGGCGGGCGCCCTCTCTCGCGGTGCGGGGCCCTCGCCGGTCGCCGCAGCGGCGGGTGCTGGCGCGCCGCGTGCTGCCGCGCCCGCGGCAGGTGTTGAGGACGGCCCGGCCACGGCCACGTTACCACCTCGGCGGGTTTGGGTGCGCAAGACTGCCCCCGACGGGCGCCCCTACTGGCGGGACGAGAAGAGGGGTGTGTCTCTTTGGGACCCCCCTCCGGAGAACGAGGTGGTCCTTGGCGCCGGTGTGATCCCGTCTGACACCGCTTCAGTCACTGCTGGACCATCTGGTGGCGACGGCGGCGGCAATGCTTCTTCTGCGGTGGGCGCCGACGGGGACTCTGGGAAGGCGGCTGACAAGCCCGGCGGCCCTGCCCTCTTCCAAGGCATGCTCATGGACCCCCAGCACAAACTCCGCGTCTGCGCCAGCTGCGGTCTTTTCCTCTCCGTCTTTGATAGTCCGCGGCGGCTTCACGAACACTTTACGGGCAAGACGCACCTCGGATACGACAAGCTCCGTGCCTACCTGGACGCGGACGCCGCTGAGGTGGCTGCATCAGCCGCGGGCACGTCGTCTGCCGCCGCCTCCATTCCGCGGTCGGTGCGGAGCTACGGACCAGGGCCTCCCTTCGCACCGGGCGCCGAGGTGGCCCGGCTGCCGCCTGACCCACGGGAGCGGGGCGGGGGTGGCCTGCCTGGCCGCCGCTGGGACCGAGGTGCCACTCGGGGTGAGCCGCTTGCCGACGGCCGTGGTGACCCGCGGGGTGGCCGTGACACGTTCCGCGGCCGCGGTGGTGGCTGGCAGCGGGATTACGCGCCCTTGACAGGACCTCGCGGCGGTGGCGGTGGCGGCTATGGCTGGCGCGACGGCTCCTCGCCTGGGCGGGACCGCTGGACGCCTCGCGGCCGCGGGCGCTCTCGGTCCCTAACGCCCCCCCGCTGGGCTGGCGACGGTGGGTGGGGCGCTAAGCGCTTCCGCCGCTCTTCCCCCGGTCGCTCTCCGCCGTGGCGGCGCACGGGTGACGGGGATGACCGCCGAGGTGGGGGCCCCGCCCGCTCGCCGGGCCGCGGCCCGCACCTTCGCTCCCGGTCGCGCTCGGGATCGCGGCCGCGCCGTCCTCTGCGGCACGCGTCGTATGGGTCGCGTAGCAGCAGTCGCAGCCGCAGTCGCAGCCGTAGCCGCAGTCGCAGTTCCAGCCGCCCCCGCTTTCGTGGCCCGAGCCGCACTCACAGCCGTACGCGCAGCCGTAGCCGCAGCGCGAGTGGGAGCTCTGGCGGTGGCGGGAGGGCCGGCAGGGGTGGCCGCCGCGGCCGCCGCCGCGGCCGCCGCGTCCGTGGCAGCGGTGGCAGCGGCGGCCGCGCCGACGGGGGAGACCACGGCTCGTCCGCCCGGGACCGCTTCCAGTCGCGCCACCGGCAGTCGCCGCCCCGTGGGCGCTCCTCCTCAGACGATGGCGAGTACCTTAATCGGCGGCGGCAGCAGCTTGCGCAACACCGGTGATGTAGCGGCGAGACGGCATCCTGGGGGGGACTTGGCGGTGTGCCTTCTTCCTCCTTCCCCTTCCCCCCCCTTCCCCCTCTATGCTGGCAGACAGGGTTGGTGAGTCAGGTTTGTTGCGGCTCCCGGACTATCTCTGCGTGTGCCCTTCACGCTGCCTCGCTCTTTGTCGCCCTGTGTCTGGCGTATGTGAGCGTCACCCCGGCGTCGCCCTCCCCCGTTTTGAATGTCCGCTGGTGGTTGTTGGGTGTCGTTGCTTCGTGGCTCCCTCCCCTCCGTCCCCTTGCTCTTCCGGAATGTTTTTGTTCCCGCGCACGCAACGGCTGTGTCTGCAGGTCTCAGAGGCAGCATGCCCAACTATGTGGACCGTCCACCCCATTGGCTGCGGGAGGGTGTGTGTACGTCTGCTGGGGCCGTGGCCGATCCTGGACGGTGGCCTGCGCTGCCCATCAATTGTCTCTTGCGAGTATGTTGGCACCGCTGCTGCTTTCATGTCCGAGCTGTCGCGTACGTGGGATCGTTTTCTTCCTCTGTTTTCTTCTCTCGTCTCTCAATGATGGACCATTTTCGCATGATGTGGTGTGAGTGCGTTGGCTGGGTGGGCCGCGAGCTTGTGTGTGATTGGGGGCTTGTTGACGTCGCGGGGTGCACGTGGGTGCAGTTGCTTTGGGCGGCGCGCTGATATTGTGTCAACCCCGCTCCTGACGTGGGGCGCCCGACGCTGGCCGCGAGAGAGCCCATGGCGCCCAGCGGCGGGCACTCCCGAGGTGAGGACGACGACTCCCCTGCGGCGTGCTCTATATACCTAGGACAAATGCGTGAGATGTATCTATGTACTGATGCCTTTGGGGTTGAGACCCGAGCGGTCGGCGACCGGCAACAGCGCGAGGCGCCCTGATTAGATCATGGAGGTCAGATGGTCACGGGACCACCGTGCATCATGTGCTATTGCGGCCCGTATAGCAAAAGTACAGGAAAAGCATCGGGGCATAGAGACGCGGACAAAAAAAAAGGAAAAAAAGAAGGGAAGGACGCAGCAACGCAGGGCACGCTCGACACGAAGACGAAAAAGGGGACTCCACGGATTCGCGACGCAGTAGAGTACACACTCGGGCGCACGGCCGAGGCACGGGCGCGCGCGGGCGGGCGAAAAAAGAAAAAAGACAGCAAAGGACAGGGCGCCGCCGCGAGGCGTGGCAAGGCGGCAGCAACCGGGGGGCCCCGACAGGCACCGGGGCATGACAAAATCACACAACAGCTACAGTCCTCCACCCCACCACCCACACCTCAACGGCCGTACGGGTGGTAGCGCTCGCCGCGAAGCGGTCGGCGCCCCCCATTGCCATTGGTACCAGCCGCCCCCGCCTCCCGGCTGGCCCCGTCGGCCCCGTCGGCCGCCGCCCCGTCGGCGGCAGCCTCCCCAGACGCAGGGCGGCCTGCCACCGCCGCCGCTTCGGCCGCCGCGGCGGGGTCGTCGGTGGATTCTGCAGGGGCGCCGCCCGCCGCGCCGCCGCCAGGCGCCACCGGTGCAGGGGCGGCGGCAGCGGCAGCGGCGGAGGTGGCAGGGGCAGTGGCGGCGGCGGCGGCGGCGGGGGCGGAGACAGCAGCTGCCGGCGGAGGCGGCGGCGGCGGCGGCGGCGGCGGCGGCGGGACGGCAGCGGCCGCAGCCGCCGGCGGCTTGCCGTCCGCGGCGGGTGCCCCAGGTGCGGCGGCAGCCGCCGCCGCTGCGCCGCCGCCGCCGCCGCCGGCTGCGCCTGCCGGCCCGCCGCGGGCGGCCTGCCGGCGGGGGTCTGCCAGGGTGCGGCTGGGGATGGCGCCGCTAGCGGGCTTGCCGGCCACGGCCGTCCCGGGCGCGCCAGCCACTGCTGCCGCCGCGCCGGGGCGTACCGCCCCCGCCGCTGCAGCGCCGCCCGCCGCCACCGCCCCCGCCGGGTAGTAGGGTGAGTAGTAGGGGTCATACGCTTGGGGCTGGCCGCCAGAAGAGCCAGTCGGCGACGGGGCCCCCGACGGGCCCTGCGCGTAGCCCGGGGAGTACTGGTAGCCGAGGGCGGCGTAGTACTGCTGCCAAGACGCCATTTGGGCGGGCGTCATCACCTGTTGGGACTGGGGGTTCTGCACCGCAGCCGCGGCCTGCGCTTGGTAGTAGTACTGCTCGGGGGTCATGCCGTACCCGCCGCCACCGCCGCCGCCACCCCCATACGGACCGGGCGCGCCGTAGGCGCCCGTCGGGTAGGCGCCCCCGGGGGCACCGCTCATGACCGCACCGCCATATCCAGCAACCCCGAGGCCCGCTCCGTATCCGTCCCCACGGCCGCCACTTCCATAGATGTCCCGGCCAGCGACGCCGTAGCCATTGTCTCGTGACGGCTGGCCTGCCCCCGACGACCCGCCACCGCCCATCCCGCCGCCGCCGCCACCCCCGCCGCCGGGCCCACCGCGGGACGCGGTGCGGCGCTCCGCAGCGCTCTTGGTCTCGGCGCGCTTTACCTCCACATTCTTGTCCATAATCTCGTGCATGCGGCCGACGCCGACGGCGGCCGACACGCCCGCCTCGTCGGCGTAGGTGACAAAACCAAAGCCGCGGCTGTTGCCCGTCTGGTGATCAAACATCACCTGCGCTTCAACAATGGTGCCAAAGCGGGAAAAGTACGCGCGGAACTCCTCATTGTGGCACGCAGACGGGAGGCCACCGACAAAGATCTTGCGGCTGCCCCCCACGTGGGTGGACGTGCTCGGCGAACCATGCCGCCCGCCGCTTCCGCCACCGCCGCCACGGTCGTGCATTGCGCCGCCGCGCACGCCCGACACAACCGCCGTTGGGACGGCACCATAGCCCGCACTGGAGCCAGCGCGACCATAGCCCGCACCAGTCAATCCACCGTACCCGGCGCCGCCACCGTCACCGCCAGAGGTTGGGTAGTTGCTGCCACTACCCCCGTCAGACGAGTAACGAGGAAACATGGAGGCCTTGGGAGTGAACGTGGGTTGCGCGCACTCGTTCCGTGGAACAGCGCGCTTGGCTTCTACCTACACACCACACTCGAAAATAAGAAGGAGCAACGAGAGGGGATGCGAACACCACGGGGTGCTCAGCGAGGTGAGAAAAAAGAAAAGCAAGGAGCGCAACGCTACATACACGTCTCACCAGTCAGACACAGAGACAAGCTACAACTGTTGCGGCGAGACACGCAGCCGCGCGGAAGGGACCCGGAGGAGAGAGAGGGCTTCTCAGTCCAGCGGGACAGAGGCTGGGAGGGGCAGACCACACCCACTGCAGGCCATGATGTGCAGCTAGCGCCGCGTCCTGCAGCTACGCGCTACCACGAGGAATACCGCCAACACGTCACATGGTGGCTCGCCTGGCACACAAAAAAAACGAGTCCGTGTGCCCCACTCGTGCGAAACCGGGAAGACTACAAGGTAGTCACCGCGGCCCCGCAACAGCGACACGATGAGGGGAGGGTGCGGCGGTGCCTCGACGGCTCAGAAACCGCAGTCGTGGCCCGCAGGCCTCAAGGAGGGCACGCGATTGGAAGCGCAGACGGTAGGGAGGTGTAATTCGCATCAACTGCTACAGCTATTGCCTATCCCATGGACAGAGGGACTACCCAACCGCTGCAACGATGCGCCGTGGCGCGCCCCGACCAAGGAAGCTGTGGTACGGGGGCGGCAGGGCGGGCACCACGAAGCCTAAAAGACAGCCAAGGACGGGCCAGACCGCCTACACACCGCGGTGTGGTCCGTCTGCAATCCTAGTGCGAGAGCCTAACGGGTGTCATCCGAGTAGCTTCACAGCCGACTGCCAGTCGCTGCCAGAGCACTCGTCGCCGGTTGAGGAGGCTACGTCCAGAGCCGCCAATCCCCGCCACACCGGAGACCCACAGCAGTCCGCGGATGGTGCAGCTAGCGCCTGGCGTACTGGCCACGTGTCGGGCAGGCGCCCGACGAGCAGACCAGGCGATGCGTCGGTTGTTGCGACGCATAAGAGAGAAGACCATGGAGGACGAGCGCTCCGCGTCAAGGTCGATACACCACACGGCATGCTCGTAGGTAGAACCAGAGAAGACGCGTGATTGCCGTACCAACGAGCCGATGCTGCACAAGCCGCTTGTCCCATAGAGGGGCAGCAGGAAGCACCTCAGCGAAGACCCTCACCCACCCCCCCCCCCCAGCTCCCCCCCTCGCACATTCAAGACACACATGCAAAAGATGGGCCATGAGAACGCACCTGACGGCCATCCAGGTCGTGGCGCTGAGAAGCCACCTTGGCCGCCACCGAGTCGTCTGCGTAGGTGACAAAGCCAAACCCCCGCGGATGCCCCGTGTGGCGGTCCCGCATGATCACACAGTCGGTAATCGCGCCGTACTTTTCAAAGTAGGTCCGCATCGTCTCCTCGTTGGTTTCCCATGAGAGGCCGCCCACAAAAATCTTGCCGCCGCTGGGCCCCCCCCCTCCAACGCCGCCGCCGCCACCACCACCACCACCCCCACCGCCGCCCCGGTAGTCCCCGCCACCACCACCCCCGCCGCCGCCGCCCCCGCCCCCGCCGCCCCTGGCGGCAGCATCCGAGCCATACGCGGCGGCGGCGTTCATGTCCGCCAGCAGATGGGCGCGCGAGGGGGGAAGAGGTGCAAGCGACAGTAGCCCGCGCCCGAGACGCCACCAACAGACGACGTGCCTGCGCTCGCCGGAGATGGCCGACAAGAATAGCGTCCGCGGCCACGACAGCTGCAAGGATGTAGGAGGGCGACGGCCGACGGACCTTGCCAGTGGCAGTGGGGGTAGGCAGCGGATCCAGTCAGACTAGCTAGCGTCGCGGCGGCACACGCTCCTCCCCCAGTCGACCAGGCGCCGCCAGGTCAGGGTGCTGCAAACCGCGACGCCCCGCACACCGCTCCCCCGCGCCTCCCCCCCACCCGGGGTCGTACCCCGCCGGATCGGCGGGGAACCGTCCTGCTCGCCCCTCCCCCCACACGGACGGTGGGTCGTGGTGGGCGGAACCACCCGACCAGCCCGGCGACCCGGCGTCCGCGGCGCCCGTGCCAACAGCGGTGGCTCGTGGACGCGTCGGCGCACCGCCCGACGCTCAGCCCCCTCTGGCCGCGCCCCTCCCGCCGCCCTCCCTTGCCAGGCGCGCGGCTGCACCGCCCGACCCTCCGTCCCCCCCGCCGACGTTCCCCCCTCCGCCGTCGCTGTTCTCCCCCCCACCCACCCCCCCGCAACCTCCTGAATTCAGCTGGGTGGGCGACAACGGCGGGGGTGGGGCCTCGACACGGGGCGCACGCTCCGCCGCGCCCCACCCGCCGCGCGCCCTCCTGTCCGCAAGGGGGGCAGCGCCGCAGGCCACGGGGCCTGCCGTCCCAGGCGGGGGAGTCGTGCGCCGCCGTCGCCGTGCGGCAGGGGCCGACAGGCGTTCCGCCGCGTCGCGGCGGCTGCGACCCACGGCGACGCGGACACTGCCGACAGCGGCGGCGGCGGGGCGGTGGTCCTCCTTGAAGGCGGGGGCAGACAGGCCGCCCGCGTGGCCCCACCGTGGGCAGACCAAGGGGTATTTACAGTCTTCAACAACGCAGAGCTGAGTACGGCGTCAAAGTTGTCGTCAGCCGGGCAGTTCCTGAGTGAGTAAGTTTCCACTTGGTCGAGTGATTAGCAGGGCTGAAACAAGTAGGCGTACTCGTCGCGTTCACTATCCGCGGATCCGATGGTGAAGCGCCGCGCGCCTGGAGGCAAACGATGGCATGTGGGCGGCTCCGGGACAAAATGGCCCGCCCGAGGGTGGGTCTGCCCGCAGGTTGATGGCGAGGTGACGCTGAGAGTGGGCAACGCGGGGCGGCTAACAAGAGCCACGCTGCTGCCCCTATCACCGGTAGGTGTCTTGCCGTCCTGCCCGCCGGCTGACGTGCCGTCAACCGTTGGCCGTCGGCTGCTCGCCCAGACGCCACCCACTTCCCTTGTCTTCCCTCTTTTCTGCTTCTGTCATCTCATGGCGTTCCTTCCCACCCCCCTTATCGCCATGGCAGCGGTGCGGCGGCGGGGGCATGCCCCCTCCCCAAATGGGCGGGCCGGGACGCCCCCCCCCCGCACCCCCCTCTCGCCCATTGCGCGCGCACTTCCCGGCGGCGGCGGCGGCGGCAGCTCTCCTCTTCCCCGCGTGGCCGCGGGCGTCCTGGCGGGTCTCCTCACGCTGGGAGTGGTCACCTATGCTGGCCGCGCGTCGCTCACGTCGGCGGTGCTGAGCCGCGCCGTCGGCGCGGACGTCCAGGTGGGGGCGGTGGAGGTGGACTTGTGGCCGCGTCGCGACGAGGCAGGGGGGGGGGACGGGGACGAGGGAGCGCCCCCTGCCACCACCACTGCCGCCGCCGCCGCCGCCGACGCCGACGCCAGCCAGTCAGGCTCGTCGGCGAAGGCGTGGGCGCCGTCGCCGCTCCCGCCACCGACGCTGCCCCGGCCGTCGCTCTCGGGCCCCGTCCTGGGCCTCCGCGACGTGGTGCTGTCGGATGGGGCGGGGCGCGTCGCGGCGAGGGTGCCCGCCGTGCGGGTACGGTTTGGCCGCGACGGGGACGCAGCAGCCGGTGCGGCTGCCGGTGAGCGGGGGGCGGGCCGCCGCGCCGCCCGCGTTGCAGACGTGGAGCTCCTCCGGCCGCAAGCGTATCTCATTTTGGACGCCCCGTCGCTGGGCTCGAGCAACTGGGGGAAGCTCGCCGCCGCGGCTGCGGCCGCCCGCTTTGCCGCGGGCTCCCCCGCAGATGATGACGGCCGCTCGCCGGGGAGTCGGGGGGCGGCCGGCGCCGGGCCGTCGGCGGCGGCGGCAGCGGGGGCAACGACGGCGGCGGCGGCGCCGGCGGTGGCGCGGGCGGCGCCAACGTTTGCGGGCGTGCGCCTGCGGTCGGTAGCTTTTCACGGCGGCGTCGACCTGTCGGTGGCCACCTCTGTGCCGCTGTCGTCACGGTCGTCGCCATCGTCGTCGGCAGCGGCGGCGGCCGCGGCCGCCGCCGGCGCGGACCTGCGCGCCGCTGGGCGCCCCCTCCTGCCCGCCCCCCTGCACCTGCCGGCGGCGACGCTTGCCGGCGCAGACTGCACGTCGGTGGGGGCGGTGGAGGCGCGCCTCACCGCCGCGGCGGGGTCGGCGCTGGCGCGCGCTGGCCTGGACGGCGTTGCCGCCGCCGCCGCCGCCGGGGGTGTGCCGCCAGAGGTGGCTGCCGCGGTGGGCGCCACCCTCCGCTCCGCGGTGGGGGTGGGGGGGGACGAGGCGCGCGCCGCCCTGGACGCGGCGCGTGCAAAGATCCGCCAGTGGAAGGGGGGGGTGGACGCGGTGGACAGGGGGGTCTTCCAGGCGTTTGGCCTTGATCACTTTCGGGTAGGTTGGGGGGCGGAGACTCGGATGGGGAGAGAGGGAGGGGTTGGCGACCCCCGTTGGGCGAGTGTGGCTTGTCATGGCATCGTCGACCTACAGTCTCTAACGGGCTGCGGTGGTGTGCTGGTGTGCGCTTTTTGTGCTGCGACTGCTCCTTCCCCAACGGTGTTGAGCCATGCTACGCTGTGCTTGTGTCATGGCTGGGGGGGGGGGGGGGGTGCGGGGGGCGGATGAGGTACCCCACAGGAGCTGGCCAAGACCGGCTCGGACGTGCTGGATGCCCTCGACGCGGCGCTGGACGAGCAGCAGGGGCCGTCTCCGGCAGCAGAGGCCAAGCCCAAGGGCCGGTGACACGGCCAAGGGAGGCGGGGGCACCAGGGGCGGCACGAGGAGCGAGGCTCGGGGGGGGGCGGCGAGGAGGTGGTGCGGGAATGGGGGGGGAGATGCCAGGAGCTATCCATTGTGTGCCGCCAGGGCGTCTACCTGTGGGGTGGGCGCGCCTGGTGGCCGTCACTGGTACACCAGCGCCAGTCGTGGCGACACGGAGGCCGTTGGGGAGGGCGTTGTGGGAAAGGGGCCGCCGCACGCGGCAGCGGGCGGCTGGCCCAGCTGTTGGCCTCCCTGCCATGCTCACGTTCGCGGCGGGAGGATGGCCACCTCCACGATAGCCACCCCGCTCCCGTCCGCCCTCCCACACCCGCCCCATCGCGTGGACCCAATGGCCACTTCCCCCAGTGTCCCCCCTCCTCTCCCACTCCCCGTTCCCACCCGCCTACCCCGCGCACTTGCCCTCCGCGCACATGGCCACAGGGGCCGCGACGGTCACGCCAGCGGCCGCCGGTGCGGTCTCCCCCTCCACCGCACCCCCCTCGCTGCCTCGCTCTCGCGGGCGCTTTCATCTGAGGTGCCCCCGCCGGCGGCATCCTTCGCCACCCGCCATCAGGGGCCACGCTGCCACCACGCGAAAGGGCGCCAGCCGGCCGTGCTGCCAGAGGGAACGGAAAACGGGAAGAGGGGTCGGTGCGCACGGCGGGTATGGAAGCGCGGGGCGGTCGGATGGGTGTCGATGGTGGCGCTCTCCGCGGCCGCCGCTCCCCGGCCGATAGCAGGGGCGGCAGCCAGCCGATAGGTAGGTCAGATGGCAGACCCGTCGAGCCCGCCGCCCCGCGCCGAGCAGGGGGGTTCCCCTTCGCGGCGTGGCGGGGGGGGGAGCGCCAGCACGAATGTTGTCCTTATCGGCCCGTGCCGCGGCCGCTGGTTGCGGCGCTTGGCCCCCCCACCGGCAGCGTGGACGCTGGTGGTGCCTCGGACAGACCACGCCCCCCCAGGGGGCGAGGCGTCTGGCAGCGAGCGCCGCGCGCCCGCGAGGTTGGCCCATCATGGCCATGATGACCATGATGGCTGGGAAGCCATGTCGCGGCCGCCGCGGCGCCCACGGGGGCACTGCGCATGGGCGGCGCATGACGCCAGCCGGGGACTGAGCATCGACAGCCAAGAGAGGCACGATACTGCTGCTGGTCGGCAGTTGCTGGCGCCACCGCCAGCGCACTCCTCGGACCCGCCCGCGGTCACTGAACCCAATCCTCCCACCTGTGGAGGCCCATGTGTGGGCGGAGGTGGGTGGGGAGGGGAGGGATCGTCAGCACGGGCCGCTCCGCCTGGCTCTGCCCCGCCCACAGCGGAGGGCCCCCGATGTGGGAACACGACAGCACAAGGACGACGGCGGCAAGAACCACACGCACGGACAAACAGAGAGAAAGAGAAGAAAAAAGGAGGGAAAAGAGTAATCCCAGTCTCAGCGAAGAAGCGAGCTACATGGACATGCCCGCTTGAGGCCCGACCATCACAGCTTGTCCAGCTCTGCCTCGAGCGCCGCCACGTCGGCCGCCGTGAGCGCCGCCGGCTCAGAGCCCGGCGGGTAGCGCCCCTTGCTACGCACCCCCCCGCCCTCTGCCACCCAGCCCGCCACGGTCTTGCGGATCGCCGCCGCCTTGAGCCGAAAGTGGGTGCGGAGTGCGTCGCGGAATTCGGGCGGTGGCCGTCGGAGGGCGTCGGTCATGGCATAGACGACCGTATTGCGCCGCACCGACACGTTGTACCGCTCGCTAACGGCGCGCCCCGAGGGGGTGCCCATGGAGCTCTCGTAGCCGGGCTCGTTAAAGTAGGGCTCCGCCACCAGGATGAGGCTCTGAATGCTGACCAACACCTGCAACAGCGTCGATGATTCTGTCCAAGACGGGCCCGCCCACGTGCCCAACAGCGACAGGCACACCCGCCCGTCCTTGTACAAGTTGGGGTTGAACCGCACCCGTCCGCCGCCCGTCGTGAGCAGCTTGGCAAGGGGCGGAACGCGGGGAAACGCGGCGGGGAGGAAAAAGTCAAACACAAACGCACCGTGTGCGTAGGGGGTGCCCTCGGGTCCAAACACCAGCGCCCGGAGGACGTCAAACCGGTCCTCGTCCACGCGCAGGAGCACGCCCGACGCCCAAAAGAGGGGCAATGAGCCAGATAGGGAGGCCACCTCTTGGGAAAGGCGGAGGAGGCGGCCTTTGGCGGCGGGACCGCCCGGCGCACCAGACCGCCATGCGGCCTCGGCGCGGTAGGTGGAGCAGCTCACCAAGTCGGGAACTGTCTCAAACTGTAACCGCTTCATAGCGCGAACGTAGGCCGCCTCTACAGCCGCTTGCGCGCCTACACCGTCGCCGTCGTCGCCACCGTCGGCCGCGTCGTTGGAGCCGCCGGCAGGGCCACCTCCGCCGGCACCGCCGCCGCCACAAGCGCCGCCACTGCCGCCGCCCGAAACGCCGCCGCCCAACCCTGGCAGTACGTCTGCCCGCTTGAGCGCCCGCACCGTCCGTCGGACCTGTTTCACCAGTGCTCCCGTCGCAGGCGGCAGGTTGGCTGCCCCCGCCCCGGCACTCAGCACCCGCACCTGGCGGGCCATGCCGTCCACCAGAGACGCGACCGTCACGCCCTCGTCGGTGACATGCTCAGTGAGAAGTGAGGACAGGGATGCCACCGATGTGAGGGCGGTGACCACCCCGAGGCTGGCCGTGTAAAGCACCGCCCGCTGGCCCAGCTCCATCATCGAGCCATTCATAAACACGTGGCCGAGGACTGTCACCAGCCCTGTCCGCCGCAGCAGCAGCCGCAGGTACGGGGGCCAAGAAGCGCTCCCACCACCGACCGAGGCGCTGCCGCTGACGCCGGCTGCAGCCCGAGGTGGCGCCTCCCGAGGCGGCAACAGGAAGCAGCGTAACCGGCCGAGCCAGCCGGCGGCGGTCGCGTCGTCGGCTGCATCTCGGGCGCGGAGATTGGCACCTTTAGCCTTCCACTCTGGGCCCCTGTTGCCACCGTAGCCGGTGCCCTTCACAAAGCCCCGCGACTGGGGCGGGGTGCGAGCCTTGAGAGACGAGCCACCGGCGACGTCACTGCCCCGCTGGCGCTTGCGCCACCGGCCTGTAGGAGTGCGCTCCACGGTCCCCGAACGGCGCTTGCCAGACGCCCGGCCCACCTCAGTTGCTGGCGCATCTGGCGCAATAGGGGATGCAGCAGAGGCCGCTCCGGCGGCGCCGTCCTCCAAGCCACCTCCGCCCCCCTTGTTGGCATCCGTGTCGCCACCGCCACCAGCCTCGTCGGCGGCGTCGGCGTCGTCTGCCCCGGCCAGCTCTGACTCAAGCTCGGACGAGTAAGCGAGGGACTTGCGAAGGGCGCGTACAATCTCCACCACCCCCACCGCCCGGGCCAGCTCGCAATGCACCCAAGCGGGCGCGTGGCGGCCAGCGGGGCCAGATGGCCGCGGCACCGCCCCGCCCCCACACAATGCACATCGCCACGTGGGTGGTTGTGGCGGGGGGGGAGGGGGGGTTGGTGGGGAGAGGGGATCTGGAGGGGGGTCCACAGCGTCGGCGACCGCATCGGTGGCTGCGGCAGATGGGGAACCGCCTGCCGCCACCTCCTCGCTGTCGTCATCTACATCGTCCACAGAAAGGATGACAGGGGGAGCAGAGGCACCGGCAGGCGCGGCTGCCGCGGCTGCCGCAACGGCGGCAGCGAGTCCCCCCCCTTCGGCCACCCAGAGGGGCTCAAACGCGGCAGGGAGGTCGTCCTTCAGCCATGAGCCGTCATCCTCCTCCCCATCAAAGAGGACAAGCCCAATTTGAAAGCCCACCGCAGCCCGCGGCGCAGCCACGGACGGCCGCGGTGCCGACCGCGCCCGCGGCCCGCCCGCCCCTGCCGCGGCGACGTCGGCCACACGGCCCGAGCTGACGCCGTCGCTACGGCCGCTGCCGCGACCACCGCCCATGAGCCACGGCGGAATCGGTACGGGCGCGTCCACGTCCTTGGGCGACGCCCACGTGTCGTACCAGGCACCAAAGGCGGTGAGAACGGGTCCAAACAGGGCGTCTGCGTCCGGGGCGGCGAGGCAGCGCTCTGCCTCAGCGCCCGCCAACGGCGCGCGGCAACGACCAACAGGGCAGAAAGGGTCCGCCCGCACGCTAGGAAGAGATGGCGGCGGCGGGGACGTGTCCACGCGGTAGTCGTCACCCGTCGTGGGCGGCGACATTGCTCGGGCGCCATCCGACGGGGCCTCGTCCGACGCCGCGTCGCCGCCCTCAAGCGCTGCGCTCGCCGCACCCGCCGGCGCGCCGCGGGGCGTGTCACTCAGCAGCGACGCGGCAACGGCATCTACGCCCAGGTCGACCGACACATCGTCCAGCAGCAAGGCCGCCCCATCGTCGAGGGGCTCCCCCCTCGAGGGTGCGCCCTCCTCCCCCCCGCCATAGGGCAACCCCCCCAAGCTCGGCGCAGCCGCTGCACCGTTGGTGCCCACCACCTCCACAGCCTCAACCGCCGCTGCCGCCGCTCCCGCTGCCGTTGACGATCCCACTGCCGCGACCGCCGTGGTGGGACCGTCGCGTACGACCGTGCGGGAGCCCCCGCCCGCCGCGCCCGTCGATGCCACCGCTCCCAGCGCACACGCAG
Organism: Pyropia yezoensis; assembly: GCA_009829735.1. Classification (NCBI taxonomy): domain Eukaryota; phylum Rhodophyta; class Bangiophyceae; order Bangiales; family Bangiaceae; genus Pyropia; species Pyropia yezoensis. The sequence continues at coordinate 24,526,568 of CM020620.1, forward strand.
CGCACAGGCCATGGCGGCAGCGCGCGACGCGCACCCACGGGACAGGCACACCACCGCCGCCACCGCCGCCGCCGCCGCCGCTGCCGCGGGATACGGCCGCCGCGCCACAGGCGTCACACCCCGGCGCGGCACCGGCACCGGCGGCGGCACCCCCTCCGGCGACGGTGGGCGTCGCTGCCGGCAACGCCACCACCCCTCCGCCGCCCAGGCCCGCCACGGGGGCGTCGAGGACGACCAGCTCCGCGTCGTCGGTCGCCGCGGGCGGTCGTGACCGCGCGCCGCCGCGCGCCACTGCCGCCGCCGCGCGCCGGGGGGTGGAGGCCTCCACCACCTCCACGTCCACGTCAATGGGGCCACTGGCGGCCACGCCCGCGGTGGCGGTGCCACCGCGGCCGGCGGCGGCGGCGAGCGCTGGTGCCGCCATCACCCCAATCTCCTCTTCCTCCCCATCGTCCAGTATGACCACTGGAGGCCCCGCCGCCGACGCCATGGCCGACAGCCGAGGCCGCCCGTGCCACAGGGAAAGAAACACAAAAAGGTGGGGGGGGAGGGGGGAGGCCGACGGGGAAAGTACGGTCAAGTGAAGAGACAGGCAGAGGGGAGGACGAGGAGGGGCGTCCACGTCCACAGGCGCGTTCGGGGCAGAAAACACGGCCAGCGGGGAACGGGTACGGAGGCCGACGACGGGGGGAAAGGGGTGGGCGCCCGTGGCAGCCGCCGCGGGGGACGAGCAACACGCTGGCGCGCCAGCGGAGGAGGCACCGAAAAAGGGCCACGCCCGGGGCCGCGTGGAGTGCAGCGGGGACGGACGAAAGGCGTGCTGCACGGCTGCACGGGCTTTGGCGGCGGGCAGGGCATGGGGGAGGGTTGTCGTTGCGTCCCACTCGGTTGCGGTGGGGGAGCGCGCCCACGTCGCTAGTACGGACGGGTGAATAGGATACGCCGCCGATTGGGGCGTGTGGCGCGCAGCGGGGGTCGCCCGTCAGTGGCGCACATCCAGCGGCCGCATCCCATAGCAAGAAAGCAATGTGTATATGTACCCAACTGTAGCGGCCGAGGCGCTGCAGGCGGCCGGGGGACCCTTGGAGACGCGGCAAGGGTTGGTTTCCCAACCAGTGTGTTCCCAAACGCGTCCTCGTGAAATGGACTTTTGACTCGGTCCCTAAGTGGTAACATCAACAAGTACACGGTCCAGGAGAATTCTTGGGACTTTTTCATTTGGCGCCACTTGTTGTCGTCTGCGGGTGCACACCGTTTGGGCCATTGGTCGCGCGCCCGCGTGGCTTGTCAGAGACGACCTTGTGCGCGTCCCGCCTTCCCCGCCACCGGTCGCTGCTTAAACACCGCTGCGTGGTCTCTGCGCGCTCAACAGGGATCTAGGCGCGAACGTGTGACCCGCTCGTTGCCATACCGACTGTGCTGGTAGGGAGCCCGCCGTGCTGCGTGAGTCCCTGGCGCTGCTGACGCCCGCCCCCCTCGCGTCCCTCCCTGCTTCCGGTCTCCGTTCCCCTCTCCCCGCCGCCAGTGGCCTCTGTGCACTTCCATTCGCCCTCATCAGCCCCTGCTATCCCTGCTGGGCAACCACACGCCTCTGCCTACGTCCCGAGACTGTTGTCCGCCATGGTGTCGGCTGCCGTCCTGGACGCCGTCGCTGCCGCCTTCTCCTCCGACGTGGCGGCCCGGTATGACGAGGCCATGACCCTCTTTTTTGCTGCCGAGGATGCGGCCAACACCGGCACCATTGGCACCGGTTTGTCCGCCTCTGCGGCCTCCACCACCCCCGCTGCCCGTGCCCTCCCGGTGGACCAAGAGGACGAGGAGGAGGCCCCCGTGCCGGTGGTGCCCACGCCAGCTGCGGCGTGTGCGGCACTGGAGCGGGTGTTTCGCGAGGCCACAGAGGCTGCCATCCCTCCCCCCGCCGCCGCGCCTGCATCCGGCGGTGCTGCATCGGCGGCACCGGTGGCGGGCGGGGTCCAGGAAACTCTCGGCTTTGCCGAGCTGCAGCTCGGCTACGGCCGCGGCCTCCTCGGGGTGCTCCAGGAGCAGGTGGCTAAAGAAGAGTTGGTGGCGACTGGCGCCGTGGCGGCGGGCGCCGGCGCTGATGCAGGCGGAGAAGGTGACGATGACGACGACGACGACGACGGGGGCGGCGGGGGCGGGGACGACTCTGACGGGGGCCTCGAGTTTTCCGCCACCCGGGGGGGGGCGGTGGTGGACGCAGTGCCCGCGGGGGTGGTGGCCGCGTTGATGGCTGCCGCCGCTGCAGTGCCGGGCAAGCCGACGGCTGGTGGAGGGGGGGATGCGGGAGGGGCGGCGCCGCCGATGGCGGCTGCTCCACTAACTCGTGCGGCCGCTGCAGGTGACACAGACGCGCCCGCGAGCAACGACAAAGCCCTTGCCAGCGTACCTGCTGCCGCGGCCGTCAAGGACGACGCCACCACCCCCGCTGTTGTTTCTTCCAAGTCCGACGCCGGTGCGCCCTCCGCCGCCGCCACCACCAAGCACGACGCGAGCACACCCGCCGCTGCCGACACCAAGGCTGATACCGACGCCCCTGCTACTGCCACCTTGACCAAGGCTGGTACCGACGCCCTTGCCACGGCGTCGTCGAGCAAGGCTGACTCCGACGCTCCCGTCGCCGCCGCCACGAAGACAGATGCGGACGCCCCCGTCGCCGCGGCCACCGCGGCCACCGCGGCCACCGCGGCCACCGCGGCCGACGACGACGACGACCCCGACGACGCTTCGGAAGGGGACGCTGACGGGGGCGACGAGTCCGAGCCCGACCTATCGTTGGCCTGCTGGGAGCAGCTCGAGTGCGCCCGTGTGTGCCTCCGGAGGCACCTCCCCGCCGCGTGGCCACGGCTGGTCGTGGCGCACGAGAGCCTCGGGGAGTTCCGGTCGACGATGGACACGCCCACCGAGGCGGCCGAGGAGTACGCGGCGGCCGCGGCGCTGGCCACCACCCACGGCGGCCCCGCGGCGGGCCGGCTGATCGCGTCGTTGCACCACCGCCGTTACCAGGCGCTGCGCAAGGACAAGCCCCTCGAGGCAGTCTCTGCCCTCCGCGCCGCCGTCGATGCGTTTGGCGCGGTCGTGGCGGCGGCAGGCGGCGTCAGCGGCGGCGGCGGCGGCGGCGGCGGTGCCACCGCCGCCGCTGGGGGGTCCCCCGCTGAGGCTGCCGCGGCCGACGCGGCGGTGCTCGCCGAGATGACTGTGGAGCTCGACGGCTTTGCGGCGGCCATGGAAGCCGCGCAGGCCAAGCTTGCGGCAGGGGGGGGGGCGGCCGCCGCCGGGCCGGCGGGGGGTGCCTCGAGCCGGGCGGGCGGCCCCGTCACGGATGTGGGCACGCAGCTAGGGTTTGGGCTGGGGGGCGGCGCCGGCGGCGCCGGCGCCGCTGCCGTGCCCGTCACGGCGGTGGTGGTCAAGGGGCGCAAGCGCCGGCCACCACCGACCGCGACGGCGGTGCCGGCGGCCGCCGCCGCCGCCGGATCGGGGGGGGGGGCGGGCGCGGCGGCGGGGGCAACCACCGCCACGGCGGGGGCCCCCGCTGCTGCCACCGCCGCCGCCGCGGTGCCGCCACCAGCGGCTGTGGACGATGGTGTAGCTGGCGCCCCGTTGACGGTGGCTGTCGACGGCACAGACGCTCCCGCGGCGGCGGGGGAGCCCGACGCCAAGCGGCTTAAGGTGGACTCGGCTGGTACTGCCGCGCTGACGTGATGGGGCTGGGTCGTCGGGGCCGCCACTGTCGCTCGCGGCTCCGCGGCGGTGGTGGTTGCGTATTATTTTTTTGTGCCCCGCAGTTCCATGTCCTGCGTTCGTCCTTCCTTCGTGCTCGTGCCGCCCCATGCGGCGGTGCGTGGAGTGGGGGGGACATTGGTGGGGGCTGCTCCGCGCCTGGCATCGTACAGTACAACGGGGAGCACCTTTCTTCTTCTTTTTTGTTCGTATCGAGCCGCCCCTTTGGCGAGCCTGCTGCAAAGAGGAGAACAGTAGAAAAAGTAGGACTCCCCACGTCCAGATCTGCCCGCATTGGCTGCGTTTGCTGCTTTCGCCACGGCGACGATCCAATCCACTCCCCGATCTGCCGCGTGCACGCGTGCCATCGCCCTCCCTCCACTGGACACATCCCCTCGCGGCAGCCTCCTGCCGTCAACGGCTTCCGCGTCCCCGCTCCGTCACCCCTCCAACCTCCTTCCCCCGCCTCCTCCCCTCCATCCCTCCCTCTCTACACCCCCCATTACCTGACCTCCCGCCGCCACCGCCCTTCTTCCCCCCCCCTCGCACCCTTTGTTTTTTTTTTTGCTCGCGCCCCCCCCCCCCCGCGGGCCCATGGCCCAGGGGGGGCCCCCCCCCCCCCCCCCCCCCGCTGCGCCCCCCCCTCGCCCCCGCCACTTCTTCTTTGCCCCCCGCCCCGAGTCGGCCGCCGATCGGCTGCTGCGCGAGCGGGAGGCGGTGCGCCGGCCACCCGCGCCGCGGCTGCCGTCGCTGCCGTCCCCACCGCCCCCGGGGGCACCGCCGCCGCCGCCGCCGCCGCCGCCGCGGATGCCGCCGCCGCCGCCACGGTCGCGGCTGCCGCCGCTGCCGCAGCCGCGCGTGACTGGCAGTGGGGGCGCCGCCACCGGCGGGGTGGATGGCGCCCTTCCCCCTCCCCCCCCCCCGCCCCAAGACCACCAGCAGTCCCTGCCGTCGAGCGCCGCGGCGGGGGCGTACCCTCCCCCCCCCGCCCCCTCTGACGGTCGCCCCCGCATGCCGCGGGTGATGACCCCCACCCTCCCCTCCCTGCGGCTGCTGGTGCACCCCACCCCCGGCGCGGCGATCGACGCGCGCATCCACATGTCCCGCCGGCTGGTCGCGTGGATGGTGGCGTCGGCGACCGCCGACGGGGTGTCGGGCCTGGGCTTTGGCGTCGAGGCGGCGGCCGCCCCGTGGCTCCGCCTGCAGGTTGTGCCAGAGCTCCGGCTGGGCCTGCGGCTGCCCCTGATGGGCCTGGGGGGGGGGGGGGGGGGGGGGTGGGTCGGCGTTGCGGGGGGGGAGGTGGTCCTGGGGGGGCCGCCGCAGGGGGGGTCCCCGTCTGGGGGGGGGAGCGCCCACCGGGGCGGGGGGCGCCGGGCTGGGGCGCCCGCCTCCGCCAGGCCGTGCGTGTGGTACCGCTCCTCGAGGCCCACCGTCCTACGACGGTAATGTCGGTACGTTTGATGAGGAGGGGCAGGACGTGGGGGGGGGGGGGGGGGGGGGTTACGACCGGATTGCTGGGGGGGTGCTGCCCGCCAGTGTCACGAGGATAACGGGTCGGCGCCGGTGGGGCCGGGAGAGGCAGAGGTGAGGGGGTGGGTTCCCCGTCGACCGCCAGCCAGCCACGCACCGTACCGGCAGTCGCGATGGCGCGCGGAGGCTGCCGCGCAGCCTGTCGGCAGTCTGTCGAGACTCTGCTGTGGACTGTCACTCCCCGTCTGTGCCTCGTCTCACACTGGATGCTCGTGCGTGTACGTCTTTCGCTCTGCCGCGCACCTGCGCTCTCCTGGTCGTATCCTTTTCTCTCCATTTACATGTGTGCTCCCCCGTTCCCCCCCGCCCTGCCCCCCCCGCCCCCCCTCACAGCTCTTCTTTGATCAGGACCAGCAGGCCCACCTCCGCCGTGTCGCTGCAGAGGTGCGTGCCCGCCGCGCGGCCACGTCTGCGCCGGCCGACGTCATTCGGGGCCTCCTCAACCGCTCCGCCGCCGCGGGGGGCGGGGTGGTGCCTCCGACGGGGCTTCCCGACTTCCCCTACGCCCGCGCCTCGCCGCCCGTGTCCCACCCGCCACCTCCGCCGCCGCCGCCGCCGCTGACGGCACCCTTGCCGCCACCGCCGCCGCCACCGCCGCCGCCACCGCCACCGCCGCCGCCGCCGTCGCCGCCGTCGTCGAATATGCCATCGGGCCCAGCTGCAGGTGCCGGCGGTGCCGGCGGCGGCGGCGACAAGCTTTGGGGGCTGCCACGGTGGCCGCTGTCCCCGCCGCAGCTGCCGTTTGTGGCGCCATGGGGTGTGGGTGGGGGGGTGCTCCTGGCCGAGACGCTGGGCGCACGACGGCGGCGGGTGCGGCAGCCACCACCGCCACCGAGCGGACAGAGAGGGCGATGACGCGGTGGCCATCGGGCGTGCGCGCCTGCTGCTGGCCTCGAGCTCGCCCATGTTCTCCCCTTCTCTGTTCCAAGCCTTCCGGACGAGCAGGGAGCAGGGCTCGCACGTCGTAGACGAAACGCAGGACGGTGGTTGTGCAGACGGGAAAGTAAAGAGGGCCGGTCCCCGTGACGGCAAGCGGCGCACCCCACGGCGCTGACGCCTGCCGCTTGCAGGCCCGCGCCAGCGGTCGCCCCGCAGACGCCACCCGACCACACCTAACCCGTAGGCCCCCTCGGTCGCAGGTCAATCTCCCCAGCCCCCCTTGTTCGCCTTGTTCTCTCTTTGCTTGCTCCCCCGCCACTGGTATCCTCCCATCTTGCTCCCCTTCCTCTCGGTGACCCCGCCCCACAAACACCAGCAAGCCACCTCGGTACTGGTGGTTCGAGCTCCACGCAACTCAACGCAACTCCACGCCGCCCCTGTCTCTGCCCTCCTCTCCCCACACGTCCCGTACCCCCCCACCCTATCGCCCCACACCCTCGCACACTCTCAGCCCGACATGGGCGACCGCAGGTCGTACTCAAAATACGCGTCGCAGATCTCACACACCGCCCCCCACATCATCCCAAAGTCCGCGTCGGTCTCCAGCGTGTGGTCCCCACCCTTAATCAGCCGCACCGACACGTCCTCGGAGGCGAGGACGCGCGCGAGCGTCAACGCCCGCTCAGGGGGCACCTCCTCGTCGGCGAGCCCGTGGATGAGACGCACCGGCACGCGCACATCGAGCGACGCGTCGCCGCCGCGCATGACACACCACTTCTTCGCATCCTCCATCAGCGCCTTGGACAGCACGTAGTCGCGGAAGCCCCACTGGAGCACCAGCTGCCCGTCCGTCTCGAGCGCCTCCTTCTGGGTGTCTGTAAGCGCCGGGCGGAGGAGGTCCTCGGTAAAGTCCGGGTCGGCCGATACGCCCACCAGACCCACCACCACGTCGGGCCGCATCTGCGCCACGTGCAGCGCCATCCACCCGCCAATGCCTGAGCCGACGAGGACGGCCTTTCCCCCAGGCGGGACGACCGCATCCAGGATGGCCACGCACTCTGCCATCCACCGGGTGAGGGTGCCCTCTGCAAAGGACCCCTCAGACTGCCCCACCCCAGAGTACTCTTGGACGAGGAACGGCTGCGCGCGACGCTTGCAAAAGATTTCCAGCGCGTTTGCCTTGGCCGTGCGGGAGCGGGCGTAGAAAAACCCGGGCAGGTAGACGACGGTGGGGTACGCCTCCGTGCCGGGCCAGTAGTCAAACGAGATAGACCGCCCTTCCACATCAATAGAGTTGCCCCGCCCGACGCGGAGCTCCGTCTTGGGCGACGGAGGCGTGGGGGTAGAAGCTGGGGGACCAGACGACGGCGGCTCGGCCGCCGTGCACGTGGGGGAAGTGCCGCGCGCGCGGCGGGCGCCGGCAGCAGCCGCGCCGCCGGTGGCACCCGCCACCCAGCCGCTGCGGCCGAGCGCGGCGGCGCCACGACAGCGGGGCGACGCGGCAGCGATGGCGGCAGCGGCGCGGCTGCCGCCGCCACCAGCAGCGAGGCGGGCAGAGCGCCGCCCCGCGGGCAGCTGAACCACGCCAGCGGCGACAAACGCGGCCATGGCCGGGTGTAGAGCGCCGGGCGCCGGGCACGCGGAAGCAGCCAGCGGTCCCGGAGGTGGGGGGTAAGTCCAGAGTCCGGCGGCGCGGTCGGGGTTGGGTGCGATCGGGGGGGAAGCGAAGCCGAGCCGACGCGCGGCGGTGGTGGCAAGCGGCAGCGGCCGTCGGGGATGGTGGTAGATGGGCGCCAGAGCAGGGGGCGGGGCGACGAGGGGCAAAGGGGCGGCTGCGATGGTCGGGGGGGAGACGCAGCAGGGGAGGCACCCGGGGTAGGTCTGAGGGATGCGGGAGCACGTAGCACGGGGCGACCTCCACCCCCACCACCCCCGATCGGTCCAATCAACCTCGGTTTGCAGCAAGGAGGGTGCAAGGATTGATAGCAAAGCGCTGTAAGGGCTGAATCTCACGTGATCCCACAACGCATGCGTGCGTGGCGTGCAAGCGTCACCACGGTCGTAACTACATAGGGGGTAACGGGGTTGATTTCTGGTGACTACAGTGCGTATTCGACTATCTAGGCATGTACCTATTTGTCTACGTCTGGCTCGTCCAAACATAAATATCACCCCTGATATGCAAAATTGACTTACAAATTCGCTCCAAGGGCGTGAAGATATGGACAACTCCCACCGCCCAGTCAATTGTTGCATTCTGGAATATAATTGACATAAGTTCTGGTCGGTCCGACAGCAGGGTGGATCGTCTTGAGCTCAACGAGCTGCGCGCGACCCCGAAACAGGCCCAGACGGTCACACGGTGAGGGGGGGGAGGGGGGTTGGGAGGGGGGCGGCGCCGCACCCGCGCCCACGTGCCGTCTTGCCGCCCGCTTCGACCCGCGGCCAGCCACCCGCGGGCCGCCGGGGAGAGACTTCAACGGGCTCTGCCCCAGCAGCCCCGTTTTGGAGATCCCGCCCGCGCCGCTGGCGGCGCGCGCCCGGGCGACCCCCTCTCCGCGGGGAAGCGGAACGCCGGTGGGGGCCTCCACCCCAGCGCTCACGTGGCCTGAGCGCCGCCGCTTTCCGCACCTGGATCCATCCGCAGTGATTGCTCCCCTTCATTGCGCCCCGTCGCCCCCGACCCATCCCTCATTCCCTTCACTCGCCCGTGCCCTTTCCTCACCCCACCCGTGTCTGGCCCTTCCTACCCACCCTACCCGTGCCTTCTGAGCCTTTTGTGTACGTACCCTTTTCCCCTCCCATCCCTGTTGACGTCCCGCCCCTCCACCCCTTTCCGTCCGCTTGCTCCCCCGCTGCGGCGGACCTTTCCCCACCTGTTGTCCCCGCACGCCGCTGCCAGCCTCTTCCCCTCGTGCTGGTGCGCCCCGACGGTGTTTGCCCCTGGCGGCGGCAACTATGCCCCCCTCCACGGCCTTCCTGCCCGTCCCCCCGCGGGCGCCCGCCGCGGGCGCTGCCGCCGCCGCGGGCACCCGGGCGCCCCGGCGGGGCTGCCGACTACGCCCGCGGGTGTCGGTGGTCGCCACCAGCCGGTCGGCGGGGGCGGACGCGGTCCGGCCGGCGCGGGGGGTGTGGCCACCGCGCGGCGCGGCCGCCGCATCACCCCCCACCCCCACCCCCACCCCCACTCCCGTGGTCACCGTGTCAGCGGCAGCTGCGACAGCGTCCTCGACGGCGGCGCCGACCGCGGCGGTGCCGGTAGCGCCAGCGACGGCACCGTCGGTGGCCACGGATCCGGCTGCTCCCCCGCTCCGCACCTATGACGTGACGGTCATTGGGGGTGGACCGGCGGGCCTCTCCCTGGCCGCCGCCCTTGGCGCCACGGGCCTGAGTGTGGCCGCCCTCGACGCTGCCATTGATGTGCCGTGGCCCAACCACTATGGTGTGTGGGCAGATGAGTTTGAGCCCCTCGGCCTGGCCGACTGCGCCACCTCCACCTACCCGACCACCACCATCTATGTGCCGTCTGCCGCAGGTGGGGGAGCGGGGGCGGCGCCTGTTGTGCTCGACCGCCCCTACCTGCGGGTGGACCGGGTGAAGCTCAAGGCGCGGCTGCTGGAGCGGTGCGCAGCGGGAGGGGTGGTCATTGAACGGGCAAACGTGACCGCGGTGGATCACAGTAGCGATACTCACTCGACGGTGACATTTGTGGAGGGTCACCCGCGCCCATCCACATCGAGGGGGGACGGCGCGGGCTCACCACCAACCCCACCGTCGGCGCCTGCACCACGACAGCTGCGGACGCGGCTGGTTGTGGACGCCACTGGTCACGCGCTGCGATTTGTACAGACCGCCCCAGGCTACAGCCCCGGCTTCCAGGCCGCTTATGGCATTGAGGCGGTTGTTGAGGGCCACCCCTTTCCTCTCGACGAGATGCTGCTGATGGACTTTCGGGACGACCACATGCAGGGGGATGCGGCCGATGTGGCTGCCTCGTCGGCGGCGCCCACCTTCCTCTACGTCTTTCCCACAGATAGCAACCGGGTCTTTCTGGAGGAAACGTCGATCATTTTGCCCGAAGCCATGCCATTTGAAACACTGCGGGAGCGGCTGAACAAGCGGCTTGCCCACCTGGGCGTCACCGTCAAGTCGGTGGTCGAGGAGGAGTACTCGCTGATCCCCCTGGGCGGGTCGGTGCCGCTGCTCGGCCAGCGGGTTGTTGGATTTGGGGGGTCTGCCTGCCTCGTCCACCCGGCCACGGGCTACATGGTTGCCCGCACGCTGTCACTCGCCGAGTCGCTCGCGGGGGAGATTGCCACTGCCTTGCGGACTCCCGCTGCAGGGACGTCTCGTCGGGGATGGGGGGCGAATGCCGCCGCCGCCGCCGACGCACCGCCACCGCCCCTGGCGCCCGCGGACACGGTGGCGGCCGCCGCATGGGCGCACCTGTGGTCTGAATCCCGAATCCGCGAGCGGGACTTTCTCCTCTTTGGCGCCGACCTCTTGGCGGGCCTGGACCTGGGGGCGATGAAGGAGTTCTTCGCCGCCTTTTTCCGCCTGCCCCAACCACTGTGGGCGGGCTTCCTCAGCTTTCGGCTGGAGCGGCCGAGCGAGCGGGCGACGTTTGCGTTTGTCTTTTTCCTCCAGGCCTCTAACCGCATCCGGGGGGGGCTGCTGCGGGGGATTGTGACGACGGGGCGGTGGAAACTGATCCGCTCGGTGCTGCCCCTGTGGCTGGCACGGCTGGGCGACTCTTCTCGCGAACAGCGGGGGGAGAACCAGCAGTAGCACATGAAGGGGTGGCGGGGGGCAGGCGGGAGGTCGGATGGACTGCGGATAGTGGGTTGGGGTGGGGGGTTGGGTGGAGGGTGAGGGGTCGCATTGTGCAGCAGCAGCATTGTCCAGGGGTGCGAGCGCAGCTGCTGTCTGCCTGTGCCTGGTTGTGGCGCGCCTTTCCGTGCCAGTGTGGTTGGTTTTTTTTTTCTTGCCAGTGAAGCTGTTCTTCTTGTCTGTTGGGTCTTACGTGCCGGTAGAGCCTTTGTCCCTGTGTCAGTGTCATGGGAGCTCGCGTTGGCCCTGCCCAGCGTTCTTGAGCGTGCTTGGCAGGGATAACCACACGCGGTGCCTAGAAAGAAGTCGATGGCTCATCTGCTGATGACCGGGCTCTCTGTTGTTGCTGAAGGCCACGTCGCTATAGCCTGTTGGCTCCAGCTCGCCCATTCCTTTCGTTTGCCACCTGAGTGCCGGGCGGACTCGTGTCTCGTGATCGTCCAAGAATTGCAAGCTCCTCGCCATCTAACTATGCATTTAGGCACTTTTTTCAGGCGTGTGGTGGAGGCTGGCGACTCTGGCTTGGGTGAAGCCCAGACCACCCTCACCATCCGCGTCACATTCGCCCGCGGCCGCCTCGCCCGCCTCCCGCCGCACCATCGGGCGCACCCAGCGTGTTCCACTCCCGCTCCCCCGTCATCACCCCTTCCCGCCCCTTTTCTCCCTCCCTTCCCCCTTTTTGATGGCGGCCCGCGCCCCTGTGGCCACTGGCCGGCGCCCCGCCACCGCCACCGCCGCCTTTGCTGCTGCCGCCGCCGCCGCCGCCGCATCCGCTACGGTCGCCATTGTCGGGCGGCGTGCCACCTCGTGGCTGCCGCCGCCCTCCCCCGCCGCCCGCCCCGTTGGCTTTCGCCCCTCCTTGGCGGGCTCCACCCTCGCCCGGCGGCGGGCAGCGGTTTGGGCGTCGGCCGCACGGCCTCCGCCGCCCCCCCCCCCGCCGCCCCCCCCGCCGCCATCCCCCGTCACCGAGGACGTGGCGGCGGCGGGCACGTCTGGCGCCGCGGCGGCGGCAGCGGCGGCCGCGGGCACCTCCGGCACCCCCCCCCCCCCCCCCCCCCCCCCCAAGCCCGCCTGGCGCCCCACCCCCGCCGACGTGCTCCGCCTCTCCCGCGGGCAGGCGGCCAAAGCGCGGGGCACCGGCTCCCGTGCCGTCCCCCACAGGCTCAACACGGAGGAGGTGGCCGCCTTTGACCGCGCTCGGCGGGCGGGGCTGCTCGTTACCCGCGGCGCGGGGGGGCGGCGGGAGCGCAAGGGGAGCCCCCTGGGCAACACGTGGCGCGCCTGGTGTGACGCCGCGGGGGGGGTGCCCGCCGTTGGTCTCCGCAAGGCGGCTGATGGGAATGTGCGTTGGGGGCGGAAGAAAGGGAGGGGGGGGCGGGGGGGGGCGGCTGCTGTGCTTGCCGTCGCTTGTGTACGAGATGCCGAGGGGAGATGGGTGGCTCTGTGGCTGGTGACCTGGGCCGAACGACTGACGTGTATCTCTTTTGTTCTGTGCGTGCACCATCCAACACTTTGTGCGCACCCTCCTCGTACTCTCGCTGGCTGTCGGTGCCCCCGTTCCCGTCCCTCCCTCGTGGTCTGACCTCTTTCCCTCCCCATGACGTGGTCTGTTTCATTGTTTTCTTGATGGTCTGACGTTGGCCACCCCTCCCTTTCGCAGGACACAGTGGTAGTAGACCTGTCCCCCCTCCGCGGGGATTCGCACCTTCCTTCCCCTGCTACGCTCGTTCCCCTTTTTACTACGGCCGCCACTGATGCTGCCGGGGACGGCTTGGCTCCTCCCGAGCTGGCCGGCATTGACGCACTGGCGGACGCGGAGTTTGGGTGGGCGACTCAGCCTATCTGGGCCCTTCCAGACGTCACGCTCTCGTGGACGGCGCCACGGCCCGTGGCCAAGGCGGTGGCTTCCGCGGTGGTAGCCGCCTGGGCGACCGTGTCTGACCTCACCACGGCGTGATGGGATGTGATGCGTCTGGCTGAAGGGGGGGTGGAGGGTTGTAGCCCGACCGGCCGGCTGCTGCAGGAGAGAGGACCCACCTTTGGCTCGTGGGTCGACCATGGGACGCAACGGAGCTGAACCAACTTTGGCCTGGCCGGCCACCGGTGGGGGTCACCCAGACGACGGTGGGACCACTCTTCTCGGTCTGCCTCAGCGTTTTTAGAGGGGACGGGGTGGGTAGGATGGAGCCCTGCTTCTGTGCTTCGTTATTGGACGCGTGGTGGGTGTGGTGGGGAGGGGAGCAGGGCGGGAGGGACCGAGCGCCCGCCCCCGCGCCGCGTCGAGGCTGCCGCCGCCTTCCTCGCAGCGGGCACTCTCTCCTTTGTGTGCAGCACACGGTGCGGCACACCAACTTGCACACTTTTGCGCCGCGGCGGGGTCTCGCCCGGGACTGGGCAAGCCCGCAGTACGACTCGACCAGGAGACGGCAGAAAAAAGCGAGGACCAAAACCACACAGGGAAAGAAGAGGGGCGGGCACTCAAAACCCTATCTGTTTAACAGAGTCTGTTGCCCTGTCTTGTCGAACGCGGGCTATGGCACATCGTCCGACTGCAGACCCATATGAGTGCGCCTGTATGCATGTATGTACATACACCTAGCCAAAGCTGAAGGCAATGGGATGCAAGCGTGGTCCCGTCCCCCAGCTCAAGTGGGCCCATGCGCACATAGGCAGGCCGGCCTCTCTCCGGTATGGATGGAGCAGCGATAGCCTGCCCTTCTGGAGGAGGGACGGGTCCCCCGCCCCCCTTCCCCGTCGCGTCGGGATGGTGCGCTGTCAGCTGCGCGAGGTGGCCGTCGCGAGGGTCTCCACCCCGCTCGCTGCGTCGTGGGACCGCCATGACACAGCGCGATTCCCCCCGCCCCCCCCGCACCCCAGCGCGGGGACACACAACGCCTCGGCCGGCGGCAACCGCCTCCACGACAGCCGCCACACCCCCACCACCCACCCCCTCGCACTCACAACGCCGCGCGCTGGCTGTGCTTGGGGCGACTGTCGGCCGTCGGTGGCGTCACAGGCCCGCGCTGTGGCAGCACCGCCCGCGACGGCGGCGGTGCGCGCGGGCACCCCAGCCGCCGCCGCGGCGCCTGCCGCCGCGGCGGCGGCTCCCGCCGTCGCAAGACGGGGGGCTGCCTCCGCCGGCGGCGGCGGCGGCCACGCGCCTCGCCAGCCATCGACAGAACGTGTGGGGGGCAGGAGCTCAGGAGGGGGGGCTGGGGGCGGGAAGGGAGCGAGTGGCAGATTTGGGCTTGAGGTTGGCCTCCGCCACCACCCCTCTTCCCAAGAAGGGAAGACCCTCTGGTCGACCGGCTTTGGGAGCAGGCTTCCGAACAAGCCTGGCTCCGCAAGGGGCAAGCCGGCTCTTCTGGTCTGAGCTGGCCGGAGCATTACATCACGGGTTTCGATGCAACGTGCTATCATATGAGTGGTCGAGACAGACGACCGCCTCTCACAGAGACCGTAAACGACGAATTGGGTCCCGACCCCAATTTTCCTGTTTTTGGCCACTGCGAAAGAAGCCGCGACCCCGCCGCATCGGGGTGTGACTGAGGACAAGGGGTCGCTCACGGTTTCGACCCCGCCGGGAGCAGACAACAACTGCAAGAGTGCAAGAGAGTCAGATAAAAGTAGCCTCTACATCCCCCCGAAAGCCGTCTCTTGCGTGCCCCCTCAGGAGCCCATCAGAGGGGGTGAGCCGCGCCACGTTGTTTTCCAGCTCGATAAACGGATGCCAAAGCTAAAGATGTGCTGACGTGCTGACTGATTCAATTGTGACCAATGAGGTGTCGCATTTGAAGGGCCGGGGCCAACCAGGCACCGCCATGGTCTCGAAAATCCAGAAGAGCCGTTTGCCTTGACGTCAACTCGGCGTGGGGGAGGCGTGGGGCCGCTCGACTGGTTGCCACCCAACCCGGCCAGAGGCCCGTCGCGTGATGCACGCTGCTGTGAGGCGGGGACGCGACGGCGGGCGTGCCACGCGCGGTGTGGGACGCCCCCCTCGCCGGCTGGTACGTTGCGCGCCGGACTACGGGGCAGCCAGGCCGGGGGCAGCGTGCCGCCGCGGTCGGCTGGGGGACCCCCCCCGGCGGGGGATCCGCCCGGGAAGGGGCGTCCCTGCTGGGGGCGGGCGGAAGAAAAAGGGGGTCGGGACCCTCGTTGACAGGCCCCCACGCAGGTGTGGATGGGTAGGAGATGTAGGCGAGGCGAGGAGGACCCCCAACCCCGCAAGTCAGCTGCCCCACCCCCAAGCACGCCTGGACAGCCACCACGTCGCTAGTCCCCTCTGCCTGTCAGGGGTCAGGCGGCGCAGCCACAAACACACATCCCCTCCCCCCCTCTGCACCTCCCTCCCCATCCGCACACAGGACGAGGGGGGGCACGGCTTGCACCACGTGCACAGACGCCAAACATACAGCACGCGAACTGGCTGGCGACACCGAGGTGTGGGTGCCCCACGAGCCCGCCGGACAGCGCCGCGTAGGCCACCGCTGCCGCGCCTACGTCAGCGTCGATGCGGTGGCGGGGGGGTGTCCCACGACCCGTCCCGATGAAAGCACATGCGCCCTCCCTGGGCTGGTCGGGGGGGGGAGGCGTGTGTGATGTCCCACCACAAAGACTGCCTTGACCGAGAGTCTTGTCTCCAACCGGTTGGGGTGCTCCAAGACCGTCTGTGACGACCCCGCCGGGGCCACTGTGACAGAATTTAAATCCGGCAAAAGGGGCTGGCGCGGCAAGAGGCTGGCGGGCCACCGTCGTCAGGGCTGTCAGCCATGGCCCGCCCGCGCCCGCCACCCCACCTCTCCCGACCTCTGTCGCGCCGGGCGGCCCCCCCCCCCACACACACCGTGTCGGTCGCGACGCGTCGAGTCGTCCCACGCAAGAAGGGGGTTCAGGGTGGGTGGGTGGCGCCGTCGCGCAGGGGGTCCGGGGGGAGGGTCCGACAGCGCGCTGCGCGCGCTGGCGGTGCGCGGCAGGGGCACGTGCACGCACCGGGGCAGAGCAGCGTAGCGCGCGCCGGGGACGCCGCGCCCGGATCACGGCGCTCGAGCTTGATCCCTCCCCGCCCCCCCGCGCCGGCGGTGACACTTGATCGGAGGGGGGGGGTGCAAAACACACATACCGGGAAGGAGTATGTAGAAGCATACGAATAGGAAAGAGCATACAACTGGCCTCCTCGCGCCGCCGCGCCGGCCCAGGCGCTCATCTGTTTGCAGCTGGGCGGGGGTGTGGGGTGGGCCCGGGCGGGCCGGGGCTCGGGTGGTGTCCCAGTCGCGGACGCAAAAATCTTGACATTACCCTGCGGCGTCCCAGCCCACCCACTGTCCGACACCGACGACTCGGACACGGACCCTTGACACGAATCGTAGAATGGTGTCACGTAATGGTCTACTATGACGCAACTCCCCGCTCCCCCTGGTCCACCTCAAACTACATACAGTACACTCTACCAATCCACGTCCTCCCGCCGGCCGTCCTCGACGGCCGGCCGCTCCTTTTTGGGGGTCCGTCAGCGCACCCCCTCCGCCTCTCGATCGAAGCCACCATTCGGTCGACCGCGGGGGAGCTCCCTCCCGCCTCCGCCCCCGCTCACGCGCGTCCGCGCCACAACCCCCCCCCCCCCCCCCCGCCACGCCCTTGATTCGCGCCACTGTCCCATTGGCGCGCCACCCGCCCCCATCCAAGCTGGGCTACAAGCCAGTGTCAGTGTCATTCTCCGCGTCGTCCCCCCCCAAAAGCGGCGCCGCGCCCCTTCCGCCACCCGCCGCCGCTGGGGGGCCCGGCGCGACCGCGCGCTCGCGCCGCCAGGCCCGGCGTGTGCGCCCCCACAGAGCGAGCGCGCGCGCGCGCTCGGCGCCCGACGCGACGCGCGAGAATGAAATGAAGAACGCCACCTCCCCCTTTTCCCCCCCCCCAGAACACGAGTATGAGGCGTGTCCCACACTGGGCGCGCTTGCCCCCTTGCCAGACGGCCGCTCGCACGTTCTGTACGCGACCGACGCCGATCCGCCCCGCCGCGGTGGCCCCCCCGCCAACCCCGCCGCTGCGCCAACAGCCCCCGGCCGTGTCCGTCTGCCAAACGCGCGTTGCCACGCCAGACCCACCCCACCCCCCCCCCTTTTTCCATGCCGGGTCAGGTCTCCCCCTTTTTTGGCCCCCTCCCGCCCTCCCCCCCTCCCTCCCTCCCCTCCTATTCTCACACCCCCCCGCTCCTGCCGGGTCTCCCCTATCATACTCCCCCCCGCCTCGCTCCTCTACTCCCATTCCCGCCTCCCCCCCCTCCCCCCCCCCTCCTCTGGCCTCCTCCACCCACTCGTCGCGACCGACGGCGGCGGCGGCGGCGGCGGCGGCGGCGGCGCGCCACCCCGGGTGTGGTGGTGGGGTGGGGGGGGGACTGACTGCCTGTTGGGGGGAGGGGGGGGGGGGGTGGCGTGTGCCTGCTGCCGACGTGTTTGCGCCGCCCCGCGGGTGGTGGCGGGTGGTGGCGGGGGGTGCACCCCTCTGCATCCCCTGCACCCCTCCCCCTCGCCCCTCCACCACACCACCCCCTCCCCCCACCTGCGCGCGCGCGCGCGCGCGCGCGTCCTCGCCGCCGGGGGGTGGGGAGTGTCCCGCCACCACACCGCCGCGGGTGTCCCACCTTCTTGGGGGGGGGAGCGAGGGGGAGGCTGCGGGGGGGTACGACCTCCGCGCGTGGGGGGGGGGGGGGGGGGCTGGGTGGGTACGACCGCCGGCGGCCGTCGGCGCCGCCGGCGTCAGGGAGGTTGTGGCTGGGGGGGTTGGCCGGCAGGGGGGGGGGGGGGGGGGGGGGGTGACACCGGCGCGTGGACCACGCGCTGCCGGCCGGGAGGCGCAGGCGGGCAGACAGCCGCGCCATCCCCCCCCCCACTCCCCATCCACAGGGGGTGGTGGTGGCCTGGGGGGTCCTGGGGGTAGGTGGGGGGGGGGGGAGGTGGGGGAGGCTGTGGCCTGTGCACCTCCCCGCCCCCGCCCTCCGCGCTGCGGGGGGGGGGGGGGGGGGGGGGGGGGGGGGGGCCGCGGGGGGCGCGGCCCGCGGCGCGGGGGGGGGGGGGGCGGGGGGGGCGGCGAGGGGGGGGGGGGGGGGGGAGGGGGGGGGGGGGGCAGGGAGGTGGCGGGGGGGAGCAGCAGCGCCGCGCGCCGCGTTGGCGCCACGCCCCCCCTTTCGGCGCAGCGAGGCGGCTGCGGCTGGCGGGGCGCCTCCCCCTTTTGAGCCCCCCCCCCTCCCCCCCGGACGTCCCGTCGCGGCATCGGGGTCGTCGTCGCGGGGTCGTCTGCCGTCGCCGTCGTCGTGAGCACCCCGGCGTGTCTCTCCCTCCCCCTCCTCCCCACCCCCCTTCTTCCCCCCTGACGTCCCCGTCACGGCTCGGCGTCGTGTGTGTAGTCGTTGACATCTTCCTTGTCTGACCCGTCCCCCGCTCACACCCCTCTTGGGCCACCGCCAGCGTCGCGGATCCTCCCCGCTGGTCAGGTCGGCAGCCTTGCTCCCCCCCCCTCTGGTGACCGTCGGCCTCCTCCCCCCTCACGTGCTTCCTCCTTCCCCCTTCCCCCTCCCTCTCTCGCCCCCATCTGCCTCCCCCTCTCCCATATCCCCGCATCCTATGGATTGCGTCGCCGCCCCCCACGGCCTCGTCGCCCTCGTCGACCGCCGCTCCCGGCCATCCCCCGGCGGCGACGGGGCCCCGTAGGGCGGCGGCTGCCACCCCTTCCCCCCCCCCCCCCCCCCCACTCCCACGCCCACGCCCACTCCTCTGCCCTACTCCCCCCCCCCCCCGCCTCCCCCCCACCACGGCGGCCACGACCGGCGGCAGCCCCTTTCCCCTGGGCAGCCTGCTGCGCCTCACCCCCGAGGCGCTGGCGACGCTGGCGGCGCTGCAAGACCGGGAGCGGGCGTCCCCCCCCCCGCCCCCCCCAAACTACTTCCGCGCCGTCCAGACCGCCCTCCACCCCGCCGCCCGCTCCGAGGCGGTGCTGTGGCTAGTGGACGTGGCCAAGGCGTGGCGGCTGGGCGCCGACACGGCGGCGGTGGCGGTGGGGGCGCTCGACGCCTTCCTCGCCGCCGTCCCCTGCACGCCCCGGGCGGCGGCGGCGGTGACGGGCGCGGCGCTGCTGGTGGCGGCCAAGGCGCTCGAGGACGACCGGCCGACGGCAGATGACGTGGCCGCCGCCGTGCGGGTGACGGTGGGGGACCTGCTGCACATGGAGGGGGTGCTGCTGACGCAGCTCCGCTACGCCCTCTCCCCCGTCACGGCGGTGGAGGTAGTGGCGGTCATGGCACCCGGCGTGTGGGGGGACGATGCCCCCGACGGCGACGACCGTGGCGTCGGCGACGACGACGACGACGACGACGACGACGACGACGTCGACGATGGCCACGACGACCATGACAATGACGACGACCATGACGGCGAGTGGAGGCCGGCGGCGCGGGGTGACGACGACGACGACCGGGACGGCACGTCGGATATGGACGAGTACTCGGACGGCGGTGACGCCTACGAGGCGGACGAGGTGTTGGAGGAGGGGGAGGTCACCGACGACGACCTCCTGGACTGGACGCCCGCCGCCAAGGCGGCGGCGCCCGCGTCGGTGGCCCCCCCCACCGCCGACGGGTCCGCCGCGGCGCTGCTGCTGCGCGCCCCCCCCCCGGGGGACTCCCCCCCCTCGTGGACGTCGGCGGTATCGCCCGCCCCCTCATGGGCGTCATCGTCGTCGGCGGCCTTCACCGCCGCCGCCGCCGCCGCCGCCGCCGGCGGGGCGACGAGCCCCGCGTCTTCCTCCTCCTCCGCCTCCACCGCCGACCGGGACGCGGCGGTGCTGGTCGCGGGCGCCCTCCCCGTCTGTGCCGCCGACGTGTCGGGCGGCGGGGCGGGCCCGCCCACCCCCCTCCCCCCGTCCGACCCGGCAGCCGCCGCGGCAGCAGCGGCGGCAGCGACGGCGACGGCGGCGGCGGCACAGGCGCGGGACACCGAGGCGGCACAGGCGGCGGCAGCCGCCGCCGCCGCCGCCGCCGCCACCGCCGCGGAAGCACGGCGGCGGCGGCACTCGCTGTCGCGGGTGGTGCAGCTGCTGCTGGACGTGGCGCTCCTCGAGGCGGCCGCCCTCCCCCACCGGCCGTCGGTGGTGGCGGCCGCCGCGCTCGCCGGCGCCGAAATCACCGTTGCCACCGCCGACGGCCGGCAGGCCGGGGGGGGCGCCGGCGGCGGCGGGGCCGCCGCCGACGGCGCCGCGAGCGTTGCGGCGGTGGCGGCGGCGTTTGGCCTCCCGCCCCGTGCCGTTGCCGCGTGCACGGGGGTGCTGCTCGACGGGCTGGAGCGGGTGTTTGACGGCGCCTGACGGGGGGGGGGGGGGGGGGGGGGGGGGGGGGGGGGGGGGGGGGGGGGGGAGGGGGTGGTCGGTCGGCCGGTCGGTCGGTCCGTGGGTCGGTCGGTCGGGGGCGGCGGTCTAGGATTTTGGGTGCCGCCGCCCCCCCGGCCCCCCCGACTCGCGAGGCCGCTCGTGGCCGCGCACGCACTGATGGGGCCCCGTAGGCGCAGCGCCGCGGTTGGGGGGGTGCACGCCAGAGAGGGTGGAGGGGGGGGGGGGGGGCGGGGGAAGGCAGCAGGACACTGGGGTGGGGGGGGTGGGGGGACGTCGGGGGGGGAAAGGCACGGCCCCGCCGGCCACACGGCTCGCTCGCCCCTCCTGTTGTCCGACCCCGCGTCAGCCGGCCGTGCCGCAGGGGGCCCCCCGCGCCGCCGGGCAAGGCGAGGACAAGAGAGGACCACGACCGTTTTTTTTTTTCCTTTTTTTCTGACGCGCGCGCCAGTGTCCCACGCCCCCACGCAGACCTCCGCGTTGACGCGGGTGGGGAGGCGGGGGGGGGAGGGGGGGCGGGGAAGGCAGCGGCGTCCCTACTGCTCAGCGGCTCTGCCTCACAGTCGCGTGGCGACCCCGCCATCCGCTGCACCCCCGTTGCGCGGGCGGGCGGGCGGGCGGGCGGGCGGGCGGGCGGGCCGGCGGGCGGGCGGGCGGGCGGGCGGGCCGGCGGGCGTCCTCTCCCCTCTGCTCCCCATTGTACGGAACGGTGGGGTGTGGGGGGGGGGGGGGGGTTGAGGGGGGTGAGTCCAGAGAGGAGACGCCCCCCCGTCCGCCCGCCGTCCACCCCCACTTCCCGCCGTTCCCCCACCACCCGCGATGCCCATCCGTTTCCACTTGCCGGGAGGACACACGACACGCCGTGGCCCCTCCTCCTTGACTGCCTCCCGCCGCTGCCCCTTCCCGCCGCCCTCTTCCCCATGCCCTACCCATGCCCACCGGCAGCCCCCCCCCCCTTCCACACTCGACACCCTCGTCCGGTAGGCAGGCCGGCCGCCTCCATGTAGCTGCAGACAATCATCATCCCCCCCTGGCCGCCGACGGACGCGGCGCCAGCAAGCCGTCCGCGACGCGCCCGCGCAC
Source organism: Pyropia yezoensis (assembly GCA_009829735.1). NCBI lineage: Eukaryota > Rhodophyta > Bangiophyceae > Bangiales > Bangiaceae > Pyropia > Pyropia yezoensis. The sequence continues at coordinate 24,548,000 of CM020620.1, forward strand.
CACCCACCTGCCCCGTCATGCCCGTGAAGGAAGTGGGGTTGCCGCGCCGCCTCCGCCGCCGCCGTCGGGGGAGAGGGGCGGCGCCAGCGGCACCGCGGGGTTTGCGTGCGTGCATGCCGCGGGCGGCGGCGTGGGGTGGGCAAGTGGGGGGAGGGGCGGGAGCGCCGCCGCGCTCAAGATGGATGGGGGGGGTGGGAGCCACATCTCGCCACTCGGATCCGCTGCGAGGGGGCGCCAGAGGGACGACGAGCCGCCCCCCCCTTCCTGGGGGTGTCCCCTGTCTTGCGGGCGGGTGGGTGGGTGAGGGAGACGGCGTGGTGCCACCGCCGTCCGTCACTGCCGCTGCTTGCGGCCCCTGCAGCTGCCGTCGCCGCCACTGCCACCACCACCGCCCCCCTTGAGTCAGCTCCCGCCGTTGGTAGCCGTCCCCCGCCCTCCTCCCCTCACACCACGGTGCCTTGCCGGGGAATGACGCCAGTGACACCCGCGCCACCGCCACCGCCGACACCGCCACCGCCGCCGCCGCTGCCACCGCCCCCGCCACCGCCGTCCGTTACGGCGCCGCCACCGCCGCCACCGCCGCCGCCGCCGCCGCCGACACCGCCGCCGCCGCCGCCGCCGCCACCGCCGCCGCCACCGCCGTCGGTTACGGCGCCACCGACGCCGCGCCCGCCGCGCTGCCGCCCCCCCCCCCCCCGTGGCGGCACGGGACCGACCAAAGAGCACGTACACCACCGCCACCGCCACCGCGGCCGCCACCACCGCCGCAGCCCACCGCCGTTGCGGGGGTGCCAGCACCCGCCGGCCTGTGCGTTGGGGAGGGGGAAGGGGGAGGGGGAGGAGACGGAGGAGGGGGGGTCGAGCGCAGAAAAGAAGAGTCCACAGGAGGGGCGGCGCGGGGGCACCGGCGGCGGGGAAGGGGAGCCCAGAGCGGGGCCGCGTCAGTCACGGCCACCACGACGGCCGCCCACCTAACCCGCGGGGTGGGGACCGACACGCCACACCACGGGCGGGACATCTCCCCTGGATACGCACGCTCCACGGTCGGGCGGGCCACACCCCCAACAGCCACCCGCCACCCCCACCGTCGACCCTCCGGACACCCCTCCCCGTTCCCTCCCGCCGCATCCCCTTTCTACGACGCGCCCGGCACACGCTCACCTCCCCCCCCCCCCCCGCCCCCCCCCCCCCAGCGCCCCGGCAACCTCCGCGGCCCCCCCCCCCCCCCCCCGCTCCTCCCCCCCCGTACCACCCCCGCGGGCGCCCCCTCCGCCCCGTCCCCCCCCACCACCAGCGCCCGCACAGCGGCCGCCGCCGCGGCCGCCGCCGTCGCACCCCCCCCGGCGGGCGCGTCCACGACCAGCACCCCCGCCCGCCCGTCCAGGGCCACCCCACACCCCGCGGCCCCCCCCAGGAGCGCCACCACGGCGGGGCCGACGCGGCCGCCCGCGGCGTCCAGCTCGGCGGCCGCCACCGTCCACGTGGCGCCGCCGCCCGCGGCGAGCAGCGCCCGCGCCGCCCGCACGACCGCCCCGCCGCCGAGCCGCCGGCCGTGGGCGGCCGCAAACGCCCGCGCCGCCGCGGCGACCGCGTCGGGGGGGAGGGGGGGGAGGCGCGGCGCCGCCGCAGCGCCGCCACCGCCGGCCGCCCCACCATAGCCGCCAGTGCCGCCGCCGCCGTCGCTGTCGCCCAGATCTACCACCGTGGACGGCGGCGGGGGTGCGCCCGCCGGGCCGCCCCAGTCATCGCCGCCGCCGCCGCCGCCACTGCCACTGCCGCCGCCGTTGCCGCTCCCGTTGCCGCTGCCGCTGCCGTTGTGGCGGGCCGCCGCCTGCCGGTGGACGGCCGCGACGGCGGCGGCGAGCTCCCGTGCCGCTGCCGCGGCGGCCGCCGCGTGTGCGGCCGCCCGCGCCCCATTCTTGGCCGCCCGGTACGCGGCGGCCGCCGCGGGGGTGGCGGGCAGCGGCGGCGTGCTGGCGGCGGTGGCGGTGGCGGTGGCGGTGGCGGTGGCGGTGGCGGTGGTGGTGGCGGTGGCGGTGGCGGGCGGTGGCCACCTCGGTGGCGGCGGCGGGATACCCCCGCCGTCGCCACCGACGGCGGTGGTGGAGGGGAGGTGGTCTGTGGCGGCGGCGGCGGCGTCGAGGGCGGCCACGACCGCCCTGGTGGCCGCCGTGGGCGCGCGGTAGTGGGCGGCGGCGGCGGCGGTCCAGGCGGCGATGACCGCGGCGGGGGGTTCTGCGTCGGGGGGGGGGGGGGGGGGGGGGGGGGGGGGGGGGGAGGGGGGCGGTCATTGCGGTGGGGCGGAAGCGTCTCTCAAGAGACGGTGACTGGTGGCCAAGAGAAGGAGGGGGGTAGGATGGCAATGAAGAGAGGCAGGGGAAGGAACAGCTGTCGGGGAGGAGGCGGCAGGGACGGCGGGGGCCGGGGCTGACGGGCGGTTTGGCCCTTGCTCCGAGTCCGTGGGAGACGCAGTGTGAGGCGCCACCAACTCGGCGCCAGTCGACAGGCCAAACACGTGGGCCAACCAGATCATGCCACGCCTTGCAGCAAACTCACTGCCACAAGGCCAATCGTGTCCCAATGGACCCCTCAGCCGTAGTCCTGTGCTTCGGCGCGAAGTCGCACGGCTCCCGGTCACCTCAAGCCCAGAGCCGCGCAGTTCCATGTCTTGACTATTCTTGGACCATCTGCTTGTGGTGGGCATACATGCATGGCGCGACCATGCGACCCTCTACGACTTGAAAAACGTGTTCTCAGAAGCAACCGTGCCATGTTGTGTAGGCGCCTTTTGGTGCTACGCGGACAGGCACCCCGCCGCAGGTCAGTCTTGTGCGGGCGGGGCTGGGGAGCGTTGCGAGCAGAGCGAGCGCAATGGGCCTCCGGAAAGCTTTGCTGACGGGCGCAAGCGATCTAGTACGTTTGACTGGGAGGGGCGGAGGGGGCGGCTGTGGCGATGGCGGTGGCGCCGGCGCGCTCGCCCCCCATCCGCCCCCCTTTTCCATAGCCGCCGCCGCCGCCGCTGTGGCGCGCACGCTGAACACCTCTGACGCGGCGACGTGCAAGCGCCGTGCCGTCCCTGCGGTGTAAGCACGAAGAAAGACACGGATAGACGCAGCGATGGTGGCAGGCGGTCGGCCCGCTCGCAACAATGCCGCCACCGGCGACGCCACGGCCGGCGACGCCGCTGCCGCGGATGCCGCCGACGGCGCCGCCGTCGGGCCGCCCGCGGACGACAATGTCGCCGGCCACGCTGCAGGGGCGGCGTTCAGGGGGAGGGAGCCAGCTGCCAAGACCACGGCGCCCGTGGGGAGCGCGGGTGGCTGTCGCGCCGTGGCAGGTGAAGGGAAAGCGGTAGATGGTTAGCGACCATAGGGGGTAGCTGCCACTAGCGGCGACAACCCCCCCCCCCGTGAAAAAGCCGCCACCGTCGTCCCCACCCGCCATATACAGCGTCTCCTCCGCCGCTTCCCCCCCGTCCAAAAAGACGCCGGCTCCGTCGTCTCCTCACAACGCCCAATCGCCGCTGCCGTCGCTGCAACACCCTACCCCAAAGCTCTCTCGTCGCTGCCTCTGTCACGCCCTATCGCCCCCCTAAACCGTCGCCACCGCCGCCACCATCTTACCTACACCCCCCACGCACGGTGCCCGCCGCCACCGGCGCCGGCGCCGAAGCTGTCGCTGCCGTCACCCTGCTGTAATCGCCACCGACGTTGACCGCATCGCCACCACCCACCCAGCAGCGCCCACCACCCGAGCTGCGGCCCCAGAAGCTCCCACCTGAAAGAGCCGCCACTGTTCTATCCCTTTCTCTCCCCGGCAAACGGGCGCTGCCTGGAAGGTGACCAAAAGGGGACATGGGCGACGGGGTGGGCGGGCGGGCGGGCGCGTGAGCGGGCGGGCGGGCGCGTGAGCGGGCGGACGGTGGGAAGGGCGGGAGGGCGGGGAGAGGCAGGTCACAAACCGAGGGGGGGGGGGGTGTGCACGCTCACCGAGGACTGTGCCGGGCTGCTGTGTGGTGGACCCCCGCCGTCACCGCCACCCCCGTGCAGGCAGAGCCCCGCCGCGGGTGACAATGGCCAAGCTGGCAAACACGTCGAGGCCGCCGTGGTCGAGCCGCAAAGGTCCGAGGGGTGCCGCCGAGAGGTCAAGCGCCGATGACGGCGCGCACTCCCCGTTGTCGCGTGTGGTCGACCAGACCAAAACTGATAGACTTACACAGACACTATCACTCATTTTGCATGCAATGATTTCACGACAACGGCTCACGACCATGCAACGACGTCGCTACCCTCCACGAGCCCCCCCCCCCTCCAGTTCCGAGGGCTCCCAAAGTGCCGACACGTGTTAATCACGCGCGGGCCAGACAAGGCTCTACCTCGCTCCAACATCCTGCAGCAGTCCCTTCCCTCCCTCGTGACGCTCCAACCGCAGGCCCCGCAGCAGCTACCAAAGAGCAGCACCCCTCGCGGGTCCTTACCTGACCCCCCCCACTCGACGACACCAGGTCTGACACGGCTCCAACTTGGCCCATCCTCCGTGCGGCAACGTCCGTCCCCTTATCGACTGCGGACGGCCATTGGGGTGAGGACCCTTCGCGCCGGCGGCGACGGCGCGGCAGCGACCCGGGCGGGGCCTCCCCCACCCCCTCCCTGGGCGTCCCACACCGCGAGTGCGACCGACGTAGTGGCTACCATGGCCCCTCCGTGTGTGGCAGTGCATACGGCCAACCGGGGCTTGGTGTCGACGGGTCAGGCGTGCCGGTGGGGCCCCGCGGCGGGGTGAGCGGCCGTGTACCCGTCATCGCCGAGTGAGGGGCACCCGCATAGGGGAACAGCGGGGGAGCCGGGAAGGCAGGCGGAGGGGGAGTGCGTGCGAGTGGGCGAGGCATCGGCAGCGGCGGCGGAGGCGGCGGCGGCAGCTGCGGCGGCGTTGACTGCCACGACGCTGAGAGCCACGTTGGCAGCAGAGGCGCTGTCCTGCCAACAAAAGCGCTACCACAAGCCGGTAGCGTAAGAAGCGGCACGATTCCAGCAGTGCCACATGCACACGTCGGCTGCGCGCAGGGAGCAAGCAAGAAGTGAGGCGGGGAGGTGGCCACTGCCACGCGACCAGCTGTGGCGAGAGCGGGGTGCGCCTGAGCGGAGCTCATCACCACATGAGTCAGAGAGCACGGAGGTGTAGCATAAGCAGCAGCGGGGCCGACTAGCACCCAGTTCCGTACTAACGACAGTGGCACGCCGGCCCCTGCCCTCCCACCCGTTGTGCTCCCCATGAGCGGGTCAACCTGCAGGAGGACGGCGCCATCTGCCACCGCCGCGCGAAATAGGTGCAGCTCGTTGGGACCCGCAGCAGGTGCGCCGCCATAATAATCGCGAGGTAACCCCTCGCGGCCGCCGCCGATGCCACCGAAGCCTCCCCAATGTGCGTGCGGCTCCATGTCGCCCAAACCGAATCAACTCCCCGTGATGCCACCGTTCCCTACCCCCTCTGACAACCGCCGCTCAGCGTGATTGCCACCGCGCGGTCCCCTGGCAGGTGGACGGGGCAAGGGGACGGCGCGGCACCAGGGTCGAGCCGGGCGGGGCAGAGCACGCCGTGGACGCCCTCTGTTCGGTCCGTGGGCACGTTGCCGCTGTGCTACTCCAACCACGTGTGGGCATGTCGTCGACCGCTGGCCAAGCGCTACGCTCTCGTACAAGCGAACCGGCCATCCCAGAAGTGACTTCCACCGCGGTCAGGAGGGTTGGACCCACTCGGTTACCGCCTGCAGAGGGGGTGGGCGCGGCGGCCTGAGGTGGACACATAGGGCAAGCTTCAGTGAGTCGCAGTGGCGGGGGGCCAACCCGATCCACCGTAGCGCTGGTTGCCCCCGGCCGGGGGCCCATGTGCAGGCCCAGAGCCTCGCAGGAAGGGGAGGTCCAGAGCCTCGCGCAAAGGTGTTAAAGTCAAGGTCCTCGACCGAAGAAGTGAAGGTCCAGGGCCTCGAGCGAAGGAGTGAGAGCCCCGTCCGTGAACAAGCAAAACATCAAACCACGTCCGTGAACCAGGAAAAGCACAGCCATTGAGCATTGAACGCCAAAGCTCGAAGGTATCCAGATGAGTGTCAGAGACCATAGCAAGGATCGGGCTGGCCACACGGCTGGCCAGCCCGATACGTGAAGACCCAAAGCCTCGCGCGAGGGTGAGAAGGTCCAGAGCCTCGCGCGAAGGTGATAGTCCAGGTTGGGGCGAGCTTGGAGGAAATCACGCTCGTTGATTGGTCAGATGGCCCAGTGAGTGATTGGTGCACGGGCACGTTGACCTTCGCGCACGACACTATATACAGTCATGACCCGGTTATATGGCACCCTTGCGCTCTTTGTAGCCCCCGTTCCAGCGATGCAGTGTCGTGGCGTCAGCTCCCAGACGTCGCCGGCTCGCCGGCGATCGTTCCCCCTTCCACTGCGATCACTGTGAATTTAAGCCCAAAATCATTGTCGATCGCGTGATTCTGAGGCCGAGCTCGACTACATGCGTTCGGTCGACCGCATGCAGCAGGGCCCAATTCTGTACTTGACTTGTTTGTGGATGACGTCACGTCTGCTGCCGCGAGCCGGGGCGACTCCAAGTCAGGGCGGATCCGTGCAGCGGGCCATTCGACGGCGGTGACTGTGTCGGGCCAGCCCCCCCCCCTCCACCCCCCCCAACCTTTGCAACCTGTGCCGCCCCCCCCCCTCCACCCCCCCCAACCATTGCCGCCCCTACCCCGACTCCCCCCCTCTGATGGAAGTGGCGCACACAGGGAACACGTCCGTAAATGAAAAAAGAATAGCCGGTTATTGACTGTCGCCGGTGGACGATGCGCCGTCGTCCATGCCCTCCAAGGCGTCCGCCCCCCCCTCCTCAAACACAATCGCGTCCACAGTAGCAGCCCTAACGCCCTCATCGTCCTCTCTTGTCAGCCAGTCCGCCACAGCAATTTCCCTCTCAGGCCCAGGGGCGTCCCCAAAAGCTCGCTCCCCAAACCGACAGCCGGCCATCAAAGTGACTACGTCCGACAGGTGCATGGGGCTCCCCCCCAGAGCCGTGGCGGTGGCTGCTGTTGCTGCGCGAGCGGCAATCTTGATGACCCGCACCGTCTCACGGGACGGGTTTGGGCAGACCTCCTCTGCCGCGGCCGCCGCGGCCGCGGAGGCCAGATCCCCCACACGCTGCCATTCTGATAGGATCTGGGAAGGGTCCGGGGGTGGGGGTGGGGTCAACTACGACAGAGGCGCAGAAGGTAGCACAAGCACGCAAGAGAACAAACTCAAAAACAAACGCGCACAGGGCAATATCCATTGCGAAGAGGAACACCGCCAAAAAGAAAAAAAGCGACGGGAACGGGGTACCTACAAATGGTCGGCGACCCTAGCCCATAACATACAACGGAAAATAGAAACCACGTGGGGCACGCGACAGATCCCGCGGCATTCACCCCCCAAGCATGTAACCTGTCCCAGCACCGTCGAACGGCGCCCGCGTTTGGGATACAAACGGTAGGAGAAGCACCAGGGTGAGGATGGTGGGGGTGGCCGCTGGGGTTGACGTCGCTGGGGTCGACGACGCTGGGGTCCGACGGCGGGTGCACCTGTGGCCCCCGATTCCGTGCCCCCTTGCTCTCCTCGTAATTCCATTCCATTCGATTGCACTGTATGCCGAACGATCGCAGAGACTGGCGATCGAGACATTGAAGCAGGACGGTCGCGATGCTCCCAGTTATATGGCAGGGTGCTATGTAACTGGGACGCTTACAACCGGGTCATGACTGTATCTATATATCCTATATGGATACCCCAGGGAGCACGTCCCTTGTAGCGCTTGGCCGTCAAGACAGCCCCCACGTAATCACGGAATTGAGAGGCGTGCATGAGCACAATCATGACTGGAGGGCCCCAACGAGCTGGTTGACAATGCGGTTGGCACCTGGGAATTAGTATTTATTGAAACACCAAATGCGTACCCTGTGCCAACGTCCGACACAAATGCAGTACTGGCAATCAAATCATGTTGTCTTCAGGGACATCCAACTGTGCACCAGCCCAAAGCAAGAATACGCGATGGCAGGGCGCAGTTTCTTGTAAACGCGAGCGCTGTCGCCATCGCCCCGCTCCTCTGCGCGCACGAGCCTGCCCGCCCTACAGGAAAAACGCTGGATGACGAGATACATTGACTGAGGAAGATGCGCAAAGTGACAAATTTGCACCCAGAGTGACATTTCATTTTGTGGCAGTATTGGCCCCCAGGTAGGGGGGCAACACGTGCCATGCAAGAGGCGGCAGGCCACTAGCCTGATCCGTTCCTCCCCCTGCATTTGGGTCCATATTCCCTAAGTTTGGGATAGTTAGCTTAGTAGTAAATCCAACTTGGATATGAGGGTCTTCTGCATTTATCGTCTTGAATTTTCGTGTGGCCCGGTGGGCAGGTGCTGGGGTGGGAGATTCTGAGTGGCGAGATTCTGAGGGGACCCTGGGGGGATACGGGGAGGGACAGCGGGGCTTGGCCCTGCGTCCCCGTCCCGACCAAGAAACTGTTGGACCACACACCATATTCTTGTTTGTCAGTGGGGGGTTTGCCCCACAACAGGGACAGAGTGTGTGTGACTTGCACTTCTTCCGGTTCCCCCGACACGGGAGGCAGCCCTTGTACACCGCCCCAACTTGGGTGTCGCGTGTGTAAGTGGTTATTGCCACACTTGGTGGAGCAGCAGGGGACAGAGGTAAACTTTACCTCCGGGTGCACCCGGGTGTAGGGGGCCCTCTGTCTCAGAGGAACGGTGGACTTGGACCTTGTCTTACGGATCGTCAGCCAACATGGCTAGTTCGGACCCCCCGTCGTCCGGGGAGTACACGGGTGACGCACGTACTTCAGTGCCTTTGAATACTGGTGAGACACAGGTGGGTTTACCTGGGGTCGCAGAGGGACTAGAGGTCCCTCAAGCCAGCAGGACTGGAAGTGCGGGCGGGCAACAGGCCACCCCGACTCAGTCGGGAGTTCACTCGGGTGACACTTCTGATGTGGGTGGGCCGAAGTCTGGCCACCGTGTGGTAAGCTCAACGGGAACGTCCCAAGGGGTGAGGACTGTCCCCGCGGGTTCCACTCGGGTTGGAGCCAACTTTGGCCTGGAGCCGTCGCCAACTAGGCTTTCGGAGGACGGCGGACCTCCGCTGGTCGGCGATGGGCTCGCGCCCATGCCCCCGGTCGAGACCCCTGAGGAACGTGGTTACCCCTCAGGTGGACTCCCGGAGGCGGACCGAGACTCAACTGGAGTCGACAATCCACTCCTCGCGGAAACTGTCCGTCGGGAGGCGACCAATGTGTTGCGGCAGACTTTGCCGGACCTGGTGGTCACGATGACGAATACTATTCTGAATCAGATTGTGGCGAGTTTGCCAGATGGTCTTAATGTCCAGACCGGATTGGGGCTTTCGAGCCCGCAGGCGCAGGGGGAATCCCTCCTTACGCCTATCTTAGGTCTCCCTGAACAGCGGGCCACACCTGTGACTCCCAACGAGGGAGCCACACCATACTCGGTGGGGCGTACGCCCTTTCCGGGGGAGTTTCCCCCGGAAACGCCGGCGGCTACACCAAGCGCGCCGCGCCAGACTATGGGCACTGAGGGTCAGCTTACCCCAGGACCACAGCGGCTGTTCCCTCAACGTGAGGTGCCGCCCAAGATCCAGGTAGCCAACCCGGTCTATCAGAGGATCTTTGACTGTGAGACCTACGCCCTCCACAACAAGTCGGTGGCGTATGGTCCTGCCCAGGCCCGAGCCATGGGCCGTGCCAAGAAGAATGCATTTCACTCTTTTGGGCACAAAGCGGAGTGGGATGGAACTCCCTCCCTCCGTGTCTTTGAGTTTCTTCGTCGTTTCACAAAAGCATGTGACGACAATGCCATAAGTGAAGGCATGGCTTTCTATATGCTACAGGAGTTTACAAAGGGCGACCTGCGGACAGAACTTATGTCCGTCATGCCCAGCTCCTCAAGTGGAGGCGCTGGTGAGGTGACGTCCTATTTGGAGCTCGTCAACTGGTTGTTGAGAGCCATGGTTGATGATGCGGCGTTGGCTTCTCAAGTAGAGGAGTTTACGCAAGCCCATCAGGAAGAGGCGGAGGACGAGTTGTCCTTTGCGGAGCGAGCTCGTAAGCTCAACAATCTTTGTGGGTTCCTTCATCCACAAGCTGTGGTGAAGAGTCGGCTTGTGGAGGGACTCCATTGGTCAGTCCGGATGGAGACCCGGGAGCATAGCACTGCCCGGGCGACCCTGGCCGAGTTGGCTAGGTTCGCCTACCGCAGAGGTGAGGCCTACCGCAAGCTGCGGGAGGAACAACGCTAAGAGCGTCAGGCCGAGTTGGCCAAGGAACGTGAGGAGGCGCGCCAGGCCAGAGAGCTGAGGGAGGCGCGCCGAATCCGCAAGGAGAGGGTGGTAGCTGCCGTGGGAACTTCCCAGGGTACCTCTTCGTCTTCCCCAGTCGGGAAGACCCCTCCGGGAACAGACAATCGGTGTTGGAACTGCAACTGCGATGGACACTGGGCATATGATTGCCCCAAGTTGAGTAAACGCATCCAACAACTTGTTAGGAATGCGAGTAAGAAGTCGGCTACGAAAGAAGTACGTTGAAGCCGCGAGGGTGGGTCTCGACCGGTCGTCGCGGTCGCCACACCCTCGGCGGAGGAGGCGGACACGTCGTCCTCGGACTTGTCGTCTTCCCCTCCGCCCTCAGATTCGGACGCCAAGTCGGCGGGAAACGAATGACCGTTGGAGCTGGCCGTCCGAAGCTCACAACGGCAGCCTCGGCCAAGTGGGCCAAGAGGACGAACCAACCGTGCCGGATACTGCGGCGACCTAAGGGAGTCCGCCCACCTCGGGTAGGACTCCCCAAGAACGTAAACCCACGTCGGGTCATCGCGGAGCTGACGGGTGAGAACTTCCAGGTGGCTGGACGGGTGCAACTTGCCCCCGGCCGCGCCTGCTGTGCCCGTATCGTACTTGATACCGGGTCAGGAGCCTCCTTGATACGCAAGTCGCTATTACCAAAGGAGATGAAGCTCCAACGCTGGAGGTCTAAAGCTGACCATCTGATCGATACCAATGGTGGGGTACTTCCCATCGTTGGTGCCGTGACCCTACCAACTAGGTTGGGGACCCATGAGGTCGACGTGACCTATGGAGTAGTTGAGAATATATCGGTACCCCTGCTTCTGGGTACCCCTTATGTTGTTACACAAGTGCCTTTGATTTGTGGCCCTGAGTATTGGGTCAAGTTGATGAATGGGGAAACCATCCCCATCCTTGGTAAGGGAAAGTCTGTGGCTCCTGTGACAGTCTCACAGTCGAAGCCTGTTTGCTCTGTGAGAGAAGGGTTTACTGCTACCCTGCGTTTAGCCCGTAAAGTCACGTTGCCCCCCAACTCGGTGGCGCACGTTGACGTTGTAACTGATTATACGGGGAACGGGTTGGTGCAACCTCACCCCCGTCTTGCTCGCAAGCACCAAGTGCATGTTGCCCAGGGCACGATGGACTCCAAAGCCGGAATCCCGTGGAGGATCCAGGTGATGAACCTCAACTCGTCGCCCAAGTACTTCAAGTCGGGAACCAAGTTCGGCTATATCGACCAATATGAGGGACCGGTAGTAGCGGTTACCCTCAATGCGGGCGCGAGTAGCGACCCGAAGTCAGGAAAGGAGAAGCACCAAGCCAAGTCGGCCGCCTCTCCTCGGCCCCATGTGAACATGGAGGGTGTTCCACCCAGGTTGAGGGTTCAAGTTGAACGCCTCTTCGACCAATATCACAGGTTGTGGGATGGTCAACTGGGACTCATGAGAGCCACCCAACACCGGATCGAGTTGAAGCCCGGTGCACCCCCTATACGCCAACAACCGTATAGGGGAGGACCCCGTTCAAGGGCCCTCGTTAAGGAGCAAGTTGATCGCATGGAGGCCCTCGATGTAATCGAGGCCAGTAACGCCGAGGGGGCGAGTCCGGTGGTTATCGTCCCCAAAGTTGATGGGACCCCACGGTTCTGTATCGACTACCGTAAGCTCAACGAGAGCACGGTGAAGGACAGTTATCCCCTACCTAGGATGGATGACTGTCTGGACTCTCTGGGGCAGGCAAACGTGCTCTCTACCCTGGACTGTAACGCGGGGTACTGGCAAATTCCCATTGCCCCGGCGGACGGGCATAAAACTATCTCTACCTGTCACGGTGGTACCTACCAGTGCAAGCGACTACCGTTTGGACTGTGTAACGCGCCGGCAACTTTCCAGCGCGCTATGGACATGATTCTGGCCGGAGTACGGTGGCAGATCTGTCTCGTGTACCTAGACGATATCATTGTGCTCTCCCGAAGTCCGGAGGAACACATTGGCCATCTTGGCCAGGTGTTCAAGCTACTTGCTGACGCCGGTGTGTCACTGAAGGCGAGTAAGTGCCACCTCTTCACTCAAGAGGTGGAATACTTGGGACATGTTGTCCGTCCGGGGCGTCTCAGTGTCAACGAGAAGAACTTGAGGGCCATTCGTAAGGCTCAGTACCCCCGGACCCAGACCCAGATGAGGAGCTTCCTCGGGATGTGTAACGTGTACCGACGTTTCACCACGGGCTTCGCCAAGGTGGTGAAGCCGTTGAATGAGTTAGTGAGCTCAACGCTACCGAAGAACCTGCCTCCCCCAAGTCGGGTGGAACAGGAATCCTTTGAGACTCTTCGGGACCTTCTGCTGAAGCCCCCTATCCTGGCTATTCCCAGGTTGGGAGGCCACTACATCCTGGATGTGGACGCTAGCTACGACCAACTTGGTTGTGTGTTGCTTCAGCAGCAGCCGGACAAGGAGTACTTGCCGGTGGGATACTTCAGCGAGGGGCTGAACTCGGCCGAGAAGAACTACGGAGTCACCGAGTTGGAAGGACTCGCAGTGGTGTGGGCGGTGACGTCACTTCGTCACTACCTAGAGGGTGAGAAGTTCCTCATCCGCTGTGACCACCGCGCGTTGCAGTTCATCTTTAAGACGGATTGTACGAACACTCGTCTCAACCGGTGGAGGGTGCGACTGGCACCCTTCAACTTTGATATTGAGTACCGACCTGGCAGGCAACATGCCCTTGCCGACGGCCTTTCTCGGGTACCTACCGAGGGGCTGGACACTAACCCAGTCGATGAGGACATCCCCATCGTGGGGGTAGTCACGCGCTCGGGTCAGGCGTTGAACCCCGAGGCGCCAGAGAACAAGAAGTACTTGCCCCTGTCCTTGGACGAGGTGGTGAAGGCCCAGGCCGAGGATCCATTCTGCAATTCGTAGAGGGATACACTGGATACAGTGGCGGAGACGCGGTTCTTTCTGGGAGACGATGGCCTCCTCATGAGGAGGGGGGTATTCCAAGGGACCGAACAACTTGTCGTCCCCGCATCCCTCAAGGACAGTATCCTTGAGAGGGAGCATAACGCTCCCGCAGGTGGACACCTGGGGTCTAGTAAACTGTACCAGACCCTGAGGACCAGGTACTAATGGCCGTCCATGGTGGTGGACATCTACAGTTGGGTGGCTGCCTGCACAAGTTGTGCACAGAACCGTCTTATGGAACGGCGGCCTACTACGGCTATGCTATTGTTCCCGGGCAAGGAGCCCTTTGCCACGTTGGCGATGGACATTCTTGGGCCACTGCCAGTGACCGAGGAGGGCAACCAGTACCTCCTGGTCGTCTGTGACCGCTTCACGAAGCGTACGCGAGCGATCCCACTGGCAGAGATCACGGCCATGTCGTTCGTGTCAGCCTTCCTAGATCACTGGGTTGCCGCGCATGGCATTCCGGATAGTACACTATCGGACAATGGACCGCAGTTTGCGTCCGTACTGTTTCAGGGAGTGCTGGATATGTTGGGGGTTCAGGCAAACTATGCCACCCCCTACCACCCACAAACTAATGGGCAGGTGGAGCGCTTCAACAAAACTATTTTTCGGCAGCTGCGCCACTATGTGAGTGAGCATGTGAAAACGTGGGACCAATACATTTCTATTCTTACCACTGCCTACAATTCGCAGGTTCACTCATCTACCGGGGAAGTACCCCTCGCTTTTGTGACCCCCCGTCGCGTGCGGTCTATTGTCGTGCGGCGGCCGCTCCCAACTAGGGAGGATGGTGGCAGTACGCCTACTCCTACTGAGAGTAAGGCGGAGTTCGCTGCTAGGCTTGAAACACTCATCCCTAAAGTCAGGGCTGAGATGGACAAAGCACAAAAGCGCTACAAGCGTACCTTTGACAAAAAGGTGCGCAATGCTAAGCATGTCCCCGAGCAGGGTGACTGGGTACTAGTTCACTCACGCACCCCAACTGGGGGTAAGTTGGTATTCCAGACGAAGGGGCCGTACCAGGTCCTTCGTACTGATGGGCGGCGCTTCACCATCGAAAGTGACGACGGGGTCCGCACAGTGAACGGACAGGACGTGGTCAAAGTTGCAACACCGCCTGCAGGCGACCCAGCTTGGGCGCGTGCGTTGGAAGCGTGGCGCCTCCCCTCACTGCCCGCGGCCAAACAGGGCCCGCAGGAGCACGTGTTCGATAAGTTCATCGACCACGGCTGGGATGAGGACACTGACCGCCTCATGCTGAGGGTGCGTTGGTTCGGCTACAAAGCCAAGGATGATACGTGGGAATATGTGCAGGACCTTCCCGCTGAGAAGGTCCGGGCATACTGTGCACGGAATGAGAGAGACCCTCACAGCCCTCCCTCAACATGAGGGAAGGCTGAGTAACAGTGCCAAGAGAGTGCTTCAAGTCGAAGTGGTACGCAGAGTGGCTTTTAACTACAGCCCTAACCCTCACACTCTCACAAGAAAGGCAGCTGCCAGCTAGGCATGCATGCTAGACTCTCCCACCCCACGGCCCTCGCCCTCACGTGGAGGCGAGCGGCGAGACCCACGGCGATAACGCTCCCCACCAGTCGGCGGGGCCGGCGGCTCCAAGTCGGAACCGTCGCGCCCCTCACGGTCGCGCAAGTGGCGACGACCGCGGCTGCTCTTCTGCTTAGTCCTGCGCGCAAGTTGGCGACGCAGACGCCGGACCGACTCCGACTCTGACGGACTCGAGGACTCCGAGACGGAGTAAGACAACTCGTCTTCCGACACAGAGGAGGAGCGCCGCGAGCGTCGGCGACGACGGCGAGGAGGCGAGTATGCCCGGCTCGCACGACGTTTGCCACGCCCAAGTGGGGCTGGCTGGGGCATAATAGCCCCAATGCGAGCCAACTCGGCCGTCATATACTCCGCCACCGACTCGCAACTCGCGGTCGCCACCGCCGTACAAACGCGCTCCTCAAGTTGAGGAGTCTCGGAAGTTTGAAGGGTTGCGGTCGACGCGGCCAACCAGGATATGGTGCGCACCAACGTGGTGATCATCATCTCTGAGGTCAGAGGCGTGGCCGGTAACACCAACTTGGGGTATACCGTCAGGAGGGTGGGCCCCAAGTTGGGGGACACCGGGGTGGACGACTCAACGGCCACGCTAATCGGGATGTCCCCGTGCGGCTGGTAGGGGACAGGAGGAAGCGGAGGGGCACGCCAAAGTGGCTGTGGCCGGGTGTAACTGCGACCCCGACTTGGGGCCCCCGCAGTGGGTTGAGTCATATGGTCATCATGTGAGGGCACGGCCATAACTATGGCCTTGTCCGGGGGTGGCGCAGTGTGGCGATCCACCCCCGGGGCATACGGGTAGTCCCCGATGCCCAACCCCTCTCGTAGTACCACACGGCCGTCGTGAAGTTCACGAGCGACCCATACGAACTGGCGAAGTGCGCCATCGTCCTTGGGCCCACGAGTGGGGCGGCGCAACTTGTGCGCAATGCTCTCCCACTCGATAAACTTGTGGAGGCGGAGCATCTCCTCAAGCAGAGTGAATTGTCCTGATGAACACCTCTCAGCAACTAGCTGAGGGGTGAGCTGTTCCAAACCTTGGATAAGCCGGAGGGGAAGATGCCAAAGCATCCCCCGCCGCTGGACACAGGATACACAGGTCGACATGACCTCGAGGAGCCACTGGGTGGCCAACATGGCCCACACCAGATGATCCGGGCTAGCCGTCAACATGACGGAGCCGAATTGGTCGAGCAACCGTGGCAGCAACGCCGGAAACCCGTAGGGGACCTCAAGTTGAGGCCACCACTCGGGCTTCTTCGGATAGTACTGCTCCTTACTGGCCGCGGACTGCTGCGGATACTCAAGTTGAGCCGAGGTCACCAAGTAGGGACCTCGCCGGAAGTCCTTCTCCATCCGCACATCAAAGTGATGAGTGTGCGGATCGGCCTCGTGAAGGTACGGGGGGCGAGTTGCCACCGCGTCCCAAGTAAAGGTCGGCAAGTCGCCGGGACCCGGGATAGTTCCCCCGCGGTCCACCATGGCCTTAGCCCGCTGTACGTCCTCGACCTCCTCATCGTCCAGGAAGGCAAACTGGTCCTTCCTGAAGCCGGCAGGGAACCTGATCCTACGGGGATACTTCTCCCGCAGGCGGTCCCATACCCGACCCATCGCTGCGCCAAGTCGGCCACAGCGAAGAACAGTCAACCCCTCCTCATACAGAGGCCAAGCGGGGTAAAACCACCGCCCCAAGGCCTCACGCGGGACAACTTGTCCCGCATCCGGGGGAGATCCCGCCATGAACCCAAAGCCGGGTGACGCGGGAGTCCCATCCCCCGGAGCGATCGCGGAGCCCCCGCCGGAAGTCCTGGAGGGCGCTGCACCGTAGGAGGTGTCCTCCATACGTTCATCGAGGGAGTCTGTCTCCACCCCCGGGGTCGCCATGGCTCTCCCCAAGTTGGGGAGAGACGCCCTGGCTACAGCGGCACGAGACCCGCCTCGAGTTGAGGGGGACTCGGATCGTGGGTAGACGGGTGGCCTCCCCAGCGTGGGGCGGCCCAGGGGAAGGTGAAGGGGATGCGGTGGTGGTCGTGAAGTGAGGAACGGGGAGAGCAAGCTGCCGAGTGTGCAAGCTTGAGGAGAGGGGCGGTCAACGTGACCGCCTCCACATCCGCGTTACGTACTCGAGAGGGGACAGCAAGTCGCGCCCCCAACGCCGAGACGTGCGTTTACGCACCCCCTCACAGGGCCGACCGGGTCGGTCGGAACTGAGGAAAGGGGAGTGTGGCAGTATTGGCCCACAGGTAGGGGGGCAACACGTGCCATGCAAGGGGCGGCAGGCCACTAGCCTGATCCGTTCCTCCCCCTGCATTTGGGTCCATATTCCCTAAGTTTGGGATAGTTAGCTTAGTAGTAAATCCAACTTGGATATGAGGGTTTTCTGCATTTATCGTCTTGAATTTTCGTGTGGCCCGGTGGGCAGGTGCTGGGGTGGGAGATTCTGAGTGGCGAGATTCTGAGGGGACCCTGGGGGGATACGGGGAGGGACAGCGGGGCTTGGCCCTGCGTCCCCGTCCCGACCAAGAAACTGTTGGACCACACACCATATTCTTGTTTGTCAGTGGGGGGTTTGCCCCACAACAGGGACAGAGTGTGTGTGACTTGCACTTCTTCCGGTTCCCCCGACACGGGAGGCAGCCCTTGTACACCGCCCCAACTTGGGTGTTGCGTGTGCGAGTGGTTTTTGCCACACATTTCACAGCCCGTCCATCTACCCCGTCGAGTCCTACGACCCCTGTTGCATGAAGAAAGGAACACTGCGGGACCTGGGGCACACCGCTGTGCTCCTTAGACCTTGCGCTCTGTGCCCATTTGTTTTTTTCTGGAAATAGATTGATAATTGGCCACGTATTGTCATCATCCATACAGAAGCAGAAGTACGCTCATGTCCGTCGCCCGCCCCATGATCTCCGCACCACCAGACACCGAAGAGAATCACCACGCACCCCGAGACCTCCCTCTACCTATCCTGCTTCTGTTCGTCAAAAAAAAACAACGGTGCGTATCGGTTGTATGTTGCCCTGTGGAGCACTTCTTCACGACTAAGCAACTAAAAACTGTAGTTTCTGAGCCACCCCAGTCATCGGCAAAAGAAGGACAGCAACCGGGCAGTAGCATGGCCCTGACTTAACCTTTGTGTCCCTGAGAGCTTGCAGGTACACAAAAACTGCTTTGCCTGCATCCCGATGTGCTCCCAGGGGCGGGGTTTTGCCCACACTGGGAACCCCCTGCCGCAGCGTGTGCTTATGAAAAATTGTGGATCCTCACAGAACAGACCACCCCCCGCGAGCTTAGGACCCTCCGCGGAGGCCATATGAGCAGCTGGTGCCAAAAAGTTCAGGCAGAGGACGCCCGGGACTGGGTGGTGATATGTGGATAGGAGACCCCGCGTTCCTGTGCTCTTTGTGAATGCGGCTGTCGGGATTGATTCCGGACGGGCACGGTGCCTCCAACGGTGCCACGACGGTGGGCCATTGTGGTACCGTCGATCGTGATGGACCCAGGCCACGCTCGGGCCGATCATCACAGGCGCGGTAAGCGCATGGGCGGGCACGGCGGGCTAGAATATTTATGAGTAGCCGAGGTAGAGGGACTGCGGGCATGTAGGCTCGGTAGCAACAATATCACCCTTTCTCTCATGGTAACTTGTACCTCTTGCGGGTCGTGCTGTTGACTCGAACGCCGGCATAAGGCCGGTGTCTTTGCAGCGGCTGTATCCGTTCGGGTCCTGGGTCTGCAGCCGCCGCTGGGCTGATTATTGCCCGTGTGGTGGGAGGAAGTTCTCCCCGCCACAAATCGCTCCCCTTGGCCGGCAAATGGCCGGGGACTCTTGAAGTAGCGGCGCCTCGCCCGACCTCGACAGGGATACGCGGTCGCAATCCGGTGTACCTCCCTCGGCCCCCACCATCGACAACCTCTCACGTCGGCCTTCCCTCCCTACTATCGGCATCAACCCCTCGGCTGAGGTCGAGGAAGCTGCTTCGGCGGCCGATGACGGTGGCTCCCCAGTGAGCGGCCGGATCGACACCTCGCCGGGCGGCAAGGCCGACGCCGCAGCAACACGCGAGAGCAGATCTCCGTCGGGCAGCAATGGTAAAAAGGACGACGCCTCGGCGGCCAGCGACGGCAATTCCCCGACGGGCGGCAAGGGCGTCAAGGTCCCTGTCCACACTCTCACAATGGAGGAGGTGACGGTGGCTGCCGCCGCGGCAGTCGCCTCTTACAGCATCAAGGCGCCCACACTCTCTGGCGCGTCAGGCTTCCGCACGTACAAGGCGGAGCTCAAGATCTGTCGCCGCAGGACGACGGTGGCGCCCAACAAGCAGGCCCCAACAATGCCGGCCGCTTACAGGCGTGGCCAAGTGCCTCGCGGGCACCATGTCTACCGAAGACTTCTTCCAGGACAACGGCGCGGACAAGCTGCTGGCACTGCTTGCGGACCGATTCTGCGGCACGCCGGGCACCTCCTCGGTCACGGCGTTTGAGGCACTTCACGCATGCGTGCGGCGTCGCGTCCCATGGGAGGACTACGTGACGTCATTTGACGAGGCCGTCGCGCAGTGCGTGGATGCGGGCATGGTGCTTGAAAACACCATGCGCGCGCATTTCCTACTCAAGCAAGCCGGTCTTTCTGAGCTGGAGCGGTCGCTGGCTGTCTCCGTAGCCGGCAAGGCTGACGGGGGGGACCTGCAGTTCAAACACGTCGCAAACACGCTGCTGGTGCTGTTTCCCATTAAGGGCCGCTCGGGCGGCGCGGCACTCGTCACGGAGCCGGCGGGTGACGCCGATTCCACTCGCGGCGGGAGTCACCGCCGCCGGACCGGCTCCGATTCTTCCTTAGGTGGCGCCCCGCGTCCGGGTGGGTTGGCTACGTGCTAATACTGCCGAAAGAACGTGCAAGTCAAGAACGAATGCCGGCTACGCGTTCGGCATCTCAAGGAGCGCGGCATCGTCCTCCCTGCGGAGCAGACCTCCTCAACGGGCACTGACCGCGCGGACGTTATTCATCTCTTCGTCCTGGTGGGCTCTACGGGCACGGGATGGATCGCCCCCGTGGGTCACCTTATTCTCGACCGCGGTGCTACAGCCGCTGTGGCGGTCGAGGTGTGGGCGGCGTTTTTCTTGGCGGCTCTTTCTCCCATGGAGCGAGCGGACGTGACGCGCCTGCCCTCGGACGCTCGTCTCAAATTTGGGACCGGCGAGTACGTCACTGCCCTTGAGCAAATCGTCGTGCCCCTGCGCATAGGCTCGGGTCGCTACCGGGTGCGGGTCCATGATCTCCCTGGGTCGCTTCCCCTTCTGGTGGTGAGTCGGCCTACCTTGACATCTATGGGTGCCGTCATGTGCTTCAAACGCCACGTCCTGCGGATAGATGAGGAGGAGCTCCGGCTGGACATCTCCCCTGCTGGCCACAACACACTCAACGGCCTGGGAGTTGCGGGCGGGCATCAGCTTGCTGGCGTTGCCGCCCTTGCGGCAGACACGGCTCCCGCCTCGCCTGCTGCCCTACTTGCCAGTGTGCGCCAAGTGGTTGATGCCTGCCAAGTGTGCAAGCTGACTGGCCCGGCGCCGCCTCGTTCTGCCGTTGCGCTGCCTCGGGTCTTCTGCTTCGATGACCTGGTTGCTGTCGACCTTTTCTTTCTCCCCGGAACACCGCCCATCCCTGTATTCCACGCTATCGACTACTTCTGGCGATTCTTCAAGTGCACGCTGCTGTCCGTCAAGACGGCCACGGAGACGGGCAACGTCCTGGTCTCCTGGGTGGTCACCTTTGGCACTCCCGGGGGGCTGCTCCACGACGACGGGGGCGAGTTTGTCAACCGCCTCTGGCGCCTTATCGGCGACCGCTTTGGCATCAAGCTGCACGCTACCTCGACACAGTCTCCTTGGAGCAACGGTCGTTGCGAGAGTCACAACGCCGTGAGTAAGCGGACGTTCAGTAAGCTCCTGGCCGAGGAGCCCACCGCGTTAACGTAGCTCCTCCTGGACAAGGCGTGCATGGCCAAGAACTCCTTGCTGGTACACGGCGCGGCAACGTCGCCCCAGCTGATGTGTGGGTCCCAGCCGCATTCTCCATCCCCTCTTTCAAATGAGCCGCCGACGCTTTCCGAGGTCGAGGAGCCGGGCGACATAAGCCTGCTGTGGCGTTACGAGCCCTTGGGACCGCTAGAACCCGGGAGACTGACTTGGGACCCGGCTGGCAGCGTTACGTGGAACCGCGCGCTGACCGAGGATCCCTGCATCGATGGCCCGGGTCAATGGCGACACGCCTGGTGCCCTGATTGGCCACCCGGAGCGGTGGACTTGCCCGGTCGGGGGCATACTGGTCCTCGGGTTATTTGTTTGATTTTCCGCAATCGTTTTCCTTGCGTGATTTCGTGTCTTTCCCCTTTTTCCCACTGGGTTTTTTCTTGGGATCGACATCTGTGTGTGGGGGGATCTCGCTTGCTTTTTGTGTGTTGGCCCGGTGAGCGGCCGATGCCTTTCTGGCCCTTGGCGCGCGGGGGGCGCCCTCTAGGGGCCTCGCTTAGGGCCCCTGGAGGGGCCAGGGGGGGAGGTTATTTAGGGGTGCTCCGGGGTTCTCCCCGGGGCCATCTTGTATAATCAACAGTACTTTGGGTTCCTTCTCCATCGGGCTTTTGTCCTGTTGACCTTTGCCTCGTACCGTGGCGGGCAAGTGGACCAGCAAGGGCTCTTACCTGTTCCTTCCTGGAATCCGGACTGTGGTCTTTGTGTGTGTGGTTCTGGTTTCTGGTTACGGGAACCTGGGTCCCATGACATTACATTTACGGTGGAGCAGTAGGGGAGGGTTATACTTTTCTCTTGTATCGGGACAGCTCTTTCCTCTCTATGTGGTGTTTGGTTCCTTGGTTCCCTTTGCTGGTAACGAGATGGTTTAGTTCAGGTCGAGTGCCGTACGTCCAATATGACGGACCCTGTCTCTTCAGGCGGTCGGGGCCATGGTGCGGCGTCGGGCGTTTCGATGGTTACTCCCGCTGGCCGTGGCCGCGGCAGTCCCTCCGGTCCGTCAAACCGTGGCGCAGGCGGGCTGACAGGGATTCCTCGTCGGGGGACAGCGCCCCCAGGTGGGATCTTGGATACAATGGGTCAGGGTTCACGTAGGGACACGGGCTCCGAGTCAGGTTCCCGATATCCACCTTTGGCTACTGTTACTGGGTCCCCGAACATTGTTACCACACTGGAAGCGTTTCGAGATGAGATTATGGCTACTGCTTCCCAGGACCTGAGCCAGAGTCCTGCTGGCCAGGGTGGGTCCAGTGATACCAGTCATTCCGATCGTCCTCGTTCCCGCCGTCGTCGGCGTCGTCACCATTCGAGTGGCTCCTCTTCCTTTTTTTCCTCTGGAACCACATCTTCATCCGTCTTGGACGAGGAGGACCGGGAACCCATTCGGAACCCACGAACCGAGCTCCAAGTAATCAAGTGTTCCGATGATCGTTTTGCTCGGGACCTGGACTATCGTATTTACCGCCTACGGAACAAGAAATCAACCAATGGCCTCAACTTGCGCTTCCGCAGCCGGCGGTTGCCAGTACAGCCGCACAGGCGGCGGCCGATGCGGAAGCCTGGGGCTTTCCGTCTTCGCCCCTTCCCTTGAGCGTGACTGCTGCGGAGGCCGTTAGTCGACGGGGCGGGTGATGCCCTTGCGAGACGCGCAAGATCGCTCGTCTGGTAGGCGCGCTGGGGCTGCTCACCGTCCTTGTCCAGGCGATCCTCTGTGTGGTAGTATTGACCCCCAGGTAGGGGGGCAACACGTGCCATGCAAGGGGCGGCAGGCCACTAGCCTGACCCGTTCCTCCCCATGCAGTTGGGTCCCTATTCACTAAGTTAGGGATAGTTAGCTTAGTAGTAAATCCAACGTCGATGTGAGGGTTTTCTGCATTTTATCGTCTTGAATTTTCGTGTGGCCCGGTGGGCAGGTGCTGGGGTGGGAGATTTCGAGTGGCGAGATTCTGAGGGGACCCTGGGGGGATAAGGGGAGGGACAGCGGGGCTTGGCCTCGCTTCTCCGTCCCGACCAAGAAACTGTTGGACCACACACCGTCTTCTTGTTTGTTAGCGGGGGGATTGCCCCACAACAGGGACAGAGTGTGTGCAGTTTGCACTTCTTCCGGTTTCTCCGACACGGGAGGCAGCCCTTGTACACCGCCCCAACTTGGGTGTCGCGTGTGCGAGTGGTTATAGCCACATTTGGTGGAGCAGCAGGGGACAGAGGTAAACTTTACCTCCGGGTGCACCCGGGTGTACGGGGGCCCTCTGTCTCAGAGGAACGGTGGACTTGGACCGTGTCTTACGGATCGTAAGCCAACATGGCTGGATCGGACCCCCCGTCGTCTGGGGAGTATACGGGTGACGCACATACTCCAGTGCCTTTGAATACTGGTGAGACACAGGTAGGTGTACCTGGGGTCGCAGAGGGACTAGAGGTCCCTCAAGCCAGCAGGACTGGGAGTACGGGCGGGCAACAGGCCACCCCGACTCAGTCGGGAGTTCACTCGGGTGACACTTCTGATGTGGGTGGGCCGAAGTCCGGCCACCGTGTGGTACACTCAACGGGAACGTCCCAAGGGGTGAGGACTGTCCCCGCGGGATCCACTCGGGTTGGAGCCAACTTCGGCTTGGAGCCGTCGCCAACTAGGCTTTCGGAGGACGGCGGACATCCGCTGGTCGGCGATGGGCTCGCGCCCATGCCCCCGGTTGAGACCTCTGAGGATCGTGGTTATCCCTCAGATGGAATCCCGGAGGCGGACCGAGACTCAACTGGAGTCGATAACCCACTCCTCGCGGAAACTGTCCGTCGGGAGGCGACCAATGTGTTGCGGCAGTCTTTGCCGGAACTGGTGGTCACGATGACAAATACCATTCTGAATCAGATTGTGGCGAGTTTGCCAGATGGTCATAATGTCCAGACCGGATTGGGGCTTTCGAGCCCGCAGGCGCAGGGGGAATCCCTCCTTACGCCTATCTTAGGTCTCCCTGAACAGCGGGCCACACCTGTGACTCCCAACGAGGGAGCCACACCATACTCGGTGGGGCGTACGCCCTTTCCGGGGGAGTTTCCCCCGGAAACGCCGGCGGCTACACCAAGCGCGCCGCGCCAGACTATGGGCACTGAGGGTCAGCTTACCCCAGGACCACAGCGGCTGTTCCCTCAACGTGAGGTGCCGCCCAAGATCCAGGTAGCCAACCCGGTCTATGAGAGGATCTTTGACTGTGAGACCTACGCCCTCCACAACAAGTCGGTGGCGTATGGTCCTGCCCAGGCCCGAGCCATGGGCCGTGCCAAGAAGAATGCATTTCACTCTTTTGGGCACAAAGCGGAGTGGGATGGAACTCCCTCCCTCCGTGTCTTTGAGTTTCTTCGTCGTTTCACAAAAGCATGTGACGACAATGCCATAAGTGAAGGCATGGCTTTCTATATGCGACAGGAGTTTACAAAGGGCGACCTGCGGACAGAACTTATGTCCGTCATGCCCAGCTCCTCAAGTGGAGGCGCTGGTGAGGTGACGTCCTATTTGGAGCTCGTCAACTGGTTGTTGAGAGCCATGGTTGATGATGCGGCGTTGGCTTCTCAAGTAGAGGAGTTTACGCAAGCCCATCAGGAAGAGGCGGAGGACGAGTTGTCCTTTGCGGAGCGAGCTCGTAAGCTCAACAATCTTTGTGGGTTCCTTCATCCACAAGCTGTGGTGAAGAGTCGGCTTGTGGAGGGACTCCATTGGTCAGTCCGGATGGAGACCCGGGAGCATAGCACTGCCCGGGCGACCCTGGCCGAGTTGGCTAGGTTCGCCTACCGCAGAGGTGAGGCCTACCGCAAGCTGCGGGAGGAACAACGCTAAGAGCGTCAGGCCGAGTTGGCCAAGGAACGTGAGGAGGCGCGCCAGGCCAGAGAGCTGAGGGAGGCGCGCCGAATCCGCAAGGAGAGGGTGGTAGCTGCCGTGGGAACTTCCCAGGGTGCCTCTTCGTCTTCCCCAGTCGGGAAGACCCCTCCGGGAACAGACAATCGGTGTTGGAACTGCAACTGCGATGGACACTGGGCATATGATTGTGTAGCATCCCTGGCCCCGACTTGGCGCCCACTCGGGATTGCGACCAGAGTGCACCAGGTGCCAGGACACGCCCGCCGTGTGTTGATGGTTGGCGGCCGTGCCCCGTGCCCGGCACTGGGATGCGGTGGACTACGCTACGTACACGTGAGAGAGGGATTTCTGGTGGGTTTTGCCTCTTTGTGAGGGACTTGATTTGAGAGAATTTGAGTGTGAGATTAGTGACTGGGAATAGAATTAGTAGTGATAGTGGCCCCCGACCTGACGAGATTAGACTCGGGTCGGGGCCACTCGGGGGTACGGGGGTGCTACCTGGCCAACGTGCTGAGGCTCCCCCAGATGCACGTTAAGAGGGACAGCGAGGCGCCCTTGGCCCGCGCCCTCAGGAAAAAGACAACTGCCCGTTTGCTTTCCTCTTCCCCGTGTGCACTATCGTGCGTATCTGTTTGCTCTGCGACGAGGCACGTGAGGCAACAGGCATACCACTTTCTTAGTTCCCCTTTCTGTGTTACCTGTCCCTTTCCCCCGAGGGATATTGACACGTGTCTGAGAGGATTGAGTTTGTACCACATACTTGGTGGAGCAGCATGGGATTGGAGTGCTTAAGAAGAGACATTTGGGAGCAGCGGTTGGGTTGTTCCTGTTCTCTCCTTTCTTGTGGTTTGGGAATTATTTGCACCCTGTCACGGGAACCCCATTCCTGGCTCTCCAACCCCTCTCTTGTGGTCTTGCGATCTTTGGACACGCAGGCAACTGGACTGTGGCTGTCAAAAGACCAACATGGCTCCCCTCCCTGGCACGACGGTGCCCGAAGGGGTAGACCCCGCGTTCCTTGACACATCCCTGGTCACGGTGGGGGACGGTGCCCCACCTGACGTTCTCTCTCCGGGCGAAGCAGACCCGGGGGTGACACCCGGTAGTGGACTCGAGTTTACAGGCGGCCAAGTACCTCCTGCTCCCGTTCCTCCGGCTGTTTCTCCTGTGGGAGTCACCCCGGGGTCAACGGCGTTTAAGTCCGCTCGCAGCTGACGTCTCCCTCCTATCGGTTCTACTCCTCTACCTCCAGGGATAGCCCCTGGTGTGTTTGTTCCTGGACCTACTGTAGCACAATAGGTATCCGCTGCACGTCCACTCTCAGGGAACACTCACCAAGGGGGATCGGCATCAACGTCACCGGGAGGCCGAGGTTGCTGTCCTTGGAGCGCAAGCCACGGGACCGAGATGGGAGCCCAAAGGGGAGGGATTTGTTGTTCTACCTTGGCCGGCGGTGGATTCGCCGCCAGCCCCCTCGATATAAACCCTCGGAGACAATACTAACTACCCTCGGCCCCAAGATGCAAGTCCCTCTGGTCATACGTAACTTGTAGATACCGTGACCAGTACGGACTCCCAAATTGAAAGTTAAGGGTTAGAAGTAGTCCCCATATATTAGGGTCACAATACGGTCATCCAAATTGCTACATATCTCCCCCTTAGATTCGGCCCGTCCTCGGGTCGAGTTGCATTCGGGTTTCCGATTGTAAGTGGGTCACGTGACCGTTTACCAGTCGGGTGGGGCTTTGCTCTCTGTCGCGACAGACACCCCTTTTCGGGGTTGTCTGACGGGGGTGCCCTTTGTGTGGTACACACACGACCCGTTTTCCGGACCGTTGAATTCCCGATGCGGGTTTTTGTTCACGACCCCCCTTTCCGAGGGGTGGTGCAAGCGGATCCGCCACCAGGCGTCTGGTGGTAGGGGGGCCCCTCTCGTGTGGAAAAGTGAGTGGGGGGGGCGGAGGCTGCCCGCGTTGCGTGAGGGCGGTTGTGGGGTGACCCCCCTTGATTACCCCGTGTGGGGGGGGCGTGGCCCCGACCCAGGTGCCTGGGTGGAGCGACCTCGTAGCTCGGCTAGCGCGGGTCGTCCCGCGCTGCTGTATCGCTTGTGCTGAGCTGTGTGGTTATAAGCGCGGGTGCCCGCGCTTCCCTGGCTCGTCCGCGAGCGTTCCTTGTACCGGGTCGAGCCGGCTGCGGCTTCCTTGGCACGGGGCGCCCCTGCTACCCCGGCTCCCTCATGTCGGTCCCCCAGGTGCCCGGGGGCGAGGTTGACCTCCTGCTGGAGGAGAAGGAGGTGATGCAGGATGACGTTCCGGTCTCCGCCACCGCTGCCGAGTGCTTCCTAGCGAGCTCGTCGGACGACGACGATCGGGTGGCCGTCCGTGTGGCTGCCGAAGCCGCGCCGGGCGGGTTGTCTTCCGTCTGCAGAGGCACGACAACTTGGCTCCTGCCGCCGGTGCCGGCGTGGCTCTTCCTCACGAAGGTGCTGCCGCCGCTTCCGACGGTCGTGGCGGCACCCCGGCCGGGACGGCGGGTCAAGACGGTGCGGGTTCCCGTCCGGTTGGTGGTCCGTCTGCGGGAGTGGTTGACGGGTCTACCCCCTCCGTCTCCGTTGTGCTTTCGTCGGGCCCGGGTGGCGACGGCGCTCTTCCCGCGGTTCCGCGGGCGACCGGTGGTCGACACGTGTCTACCCCGATGGCGGTGGACGCCGGGAGCTACTACGGGCGGGCGCCCGCCCTTCTTCTCCCTCCTCGCCCCCGTGCGCCTGCCGCGCCCGCCCATCTGCCGGTGGGGCTTCTCCCGGCGCCGCCGATTCTTCCTGGGCCCGCCCGGGTTAACCCGCTGGGTGGCGGCGTCGCCTTGGTGGCGGGTCAACCCTCCATGTCGATGTCCGACCTGGTGGCTCGGGTTCGAGGCCTCACTGTGCAGGAGTCCATGGACTGCGCTGGGCGGATGCGGCTGGATTTCCACCCACCGAGCCACCGTGGAGGGTCCTCTTGGCGTATCGAGTTGGACCCGAGTTGGGAGCGGGAGTTGGCGCGGCTGTTCAACCAGCCGAATGCGGTCCGGGTGGAGCATCATTCGGTTCTGAGTCAGCCGGACGACCGGCATGCGCAGCTGTAGCAATATGGATGACCGTGTTGTAACCCTAATATTGGGGGACTACTTCTAACCCTTAACTTTCAATTTGGGAGTCCGTATTGGTCACGGTATCTATCAGATATGTATGAACAGAGGGACTTGCATCTTGGGGCGGAGGGTAGTTAGTAGTGTCATCGAGGGTTTATAATGAGGGGGCCGGTGGCGAATCCACCGCCGGCCATGGTAGAACAACAAACCCCTCCCATCTGGGCTCCTATCTTGGTCCCGTGGCTTGCGCTCCAAGGACAGCAACCTTGGCCTCCCGGTGACGTTGGTGCCGATCCCCCTTGGTGAGTGTTCTCTGAGAGTGGACGTGCGACGGTTCCCTATTGTGCTACTTTGGTGGAGCAGCAGGGGACGGGTTTCCGTCACCCTTGTGGTGACGCCGTCTTCGGCCCTGGCACACGGACAGGGATCCGGTCCTTTTCTTGTACTCGTGGTGTTGCGACCTGATCGATTGCGTTGAGTTTTTACCTTTGACTGTGATCTACTGTTATTCTCCCCAACCTATCCCCTCGCTCTCTTATTTGTGGTGACCGTTTCGTCGGCTGACTGATTGTGACTATGTCTACCCAAGAGACGGGGAACGTTCAAGATGACGGATCGGCGTCGACGCCGACCCCGGAGCTGAACCCGGGAACCGGGATCGGTAACCCGATCGACAACCTTGAGACGCCGATGCTCTCCGGTGCCGGATCGACGTTTGGTACGGCACAGACGGGCGGGGGCGGCGGACCGCCGCAACCGTCCTCTGCCGACC
The DNA here is from genome assembly GCA_009829735.1 of Pyropia yezoensis. NCBI lineage: Eukaryota > Rhodophyta > Bangiophyceae > Bangiales > Bangiaceae > Pyropia > Pyropia yezoensis. The sequence goes on from CM020620.1 coordinate 24,576,707, forward strand.
TCACTCCGCCGCCACCTTCACCAGGGGACTCCCTGATGGCATCATTGGCTCGCATTGAAGCCCAGTTCACCGGACTCGACGCCCGTCAAGAGCGTACGGAGGACGCAATGGCGGTGCTGATGTCAACATGCCACACGAAGGTACCCCGTCGTGTTCCTCCCACACCGGTACGGTTCGAACCGGCCGGACTACTTTCGGAGTCCACCAGGGTCAACCCCAGTCTTGCTACTCTTGGACAACCCCCGGACACGTCAGATTATGGATCCGACTCGTCGGCTGAGTTGGAACGTGGCCATACGGAGCGCTACGCTCGGAGCACCCAGAGCGGGCTCCGCGGACATGATCCGGCGGATACTTACGCCGGAACAGAGTCGGCGATGGGGGGAGGCGGTACCGTCTCGCAGTGTCCCATCGACGACTTAAGCCAAGCAACTCGGGTACCCGAGGCGCCGACGCCGGAAGTTCCAGCGTCACTGGTGCAAGCGATGACAGTGCAGGTTACTGCGAGCTTACTGAAGCGGATGGAGTCCAATGAGTTTACTCATCAACTGGCCAAGCGACTGGACATCCAGGACGCGGACACGGAGATTGTCAACGAAGTCTTCCGGTCGGTACTGACTCCTGAACGTTACCGCTTGGAAGCCCGATCCACTACCGTTTCGGAATCGATGCGTACTACCTCGCACCGAGCGATCCGCTCTATGCAGACCCTTATGAAGGGGGTCCCTATGTTTGGGGGCCCGAACGGACGCCCGTTGGCAGTCATTGGCTTCTTGACTAGCTTCAAGGCAGCCGCGGACAAGGCACTTGTTGACGAGGGGCTGGCCCTGTAGATCCTCCCGTTCTTCGTTGATGAACGGGTACGAGGCATCCTCCGCCAGGCATCCCCGATGCCGGGAATAAGGGTCGCAGCCACGCCCATGGATTAACGTGGTATACCGAAGGAGCTGCTTAGCAGCTACCTCAGTGGGGACAAGTGCGAAGACCACTATCGGGCCCTTCGCACCGCCACCGCCCAGTCCTGGGAGGATGAGGAGATGTTTGGACGCCGGATCCACGAGCTCGACTACGAGCTGGGGAAGCTTCTCGGCGAAGGGGAGCTACGGGCCATCCTGTTCGCAGGAGTACCCAACTATGTGCGGATATCCGCACGGGGAGCCAATACGGCCCGGACGAACTTCAGTCGACTGATGCATATATGCAAGTCCCTGGGAGACGCCTACCGGGTGCTACACCCGGAATGTGCCTTGGCCCCGACGCCCAAGGGTGAGGGAGGCAAACCCAGTCTTACTCCGGTACCGAGGCAAGAGAAGGTGGAACGTAAGGCCGCACCAGTACTGGTGGCGACCGAACATGCCCCTACGGGTGCGGATGAACCTCTAGTCGACCAACAGGGCCACCTGTTCCTACTGGCGACGCCGGTTATTGATGCGCATAGTACGGTAGCGTACATCGCCCCGGCTGGGACCCAGTTCCAAGTCAACGAGGGAGTGGGCCGGCTCGTCCCGTATGTACGGACTACGGGGTATGCCCCGGTTACGGGTAAACCCCACCAACCCCTGCCGACATGGGCAGTGCGTACGGAGGCACCTCCGTACATCGCTGGTAGAATGAATCGGCTGGGGGAGTCCATGTTCCGGCTGGCACCGGGACCCAAGGCCTACCAAGGGGCAGGCACTCGGGCGCCTGAGGGAGGCAACCGGACTTATGGAGCCAACCCGACGCGGACGCCCGGGACGGCCGGCACGTCCGGATGTATGCAGTGCGGAAACCCCCAACACTGGGTGTCCTCATGCCCGCTCATCCCGGAGGAGTCTCGACGGGCAGCGGCACAACGCAAGGCATCCATTGGGGGGTATCCCGCCAGAGGCCCGGCACCGGGTAGGCAGCACGCTCCAGGAGGAGTACTGGCAGTCGAGGAGGCACCCCCTCTCCCGGATATCCCAGAAGATAGTACCCGGACGAGTACGGGAAACGAGTTGGAGGAAGGACGACACGGGGTCGCTGGGGTAGCCCTAGCAAGCCACCCCGGATTGTCGCGGGGAAAACCCCACGGAGAGCGCGGTTGAGCCGACGCCGCATCAACCCCCGGGTACACCATCCGGCCCCGACGACACGGCGTCAGGGGATTGATGACCAACCTCCAGGGTTGGGAGGAGAGGACGGGAAGCCCCGTCACATGGAACCAGACAAGGACCCTTTTCAGGATGCCCGAGCTACATCGAATATCGGTGTAGGCCACGTACTGTTCACCTTGGAGAACTTCAAGGTATCAGCCACACTGGAGGATGACCCCCAGTCGACCCATTCGTAATACCCTGTAATGGATACAGGGGCTGGACCTAACCTGGGGTGCACCTTCATCAACGTTCACGTTGATGCAATCCGGCCGGGACGGAGGACCGTCGAGCTGCAAGAAGCCGACGGAGCGAAGAGAGGACAGACAGCTATCGTCAGGGACCTAACGCTATAAAGGAGCCACGTTACCGTGGCTGAGGTATACGCCAGCGTGGAACAGAAGACACTCCGGCTGGCCAAGCGGACTCTCTTTGAGCCGTTATCGGAGACCGTCCTCCCGGTTGACGGTGACCTCGCAGGCATCTGCAGAGTCCAGTCCAACCTACGAACCTACAAGCGCCATGGGTTGACCATGGCCAACGGTATCGTAGACCTCCCAGCGGGGGGGTCATCACTGCTCTTGATGGCGAACTATCGCCGTAAGGCAGTCACCCTGCCGAAAGGAACTATCCTCGGGATCGCCGAGCTCTACGAAAGAGACATCCTGACCCCTGACAAGGAAGGTCAAGTGGAACCACTTGAGGTACTGGCGGTCACCGAGACCACCGAGCTGCAGCAACCCGATGACGGGAAACCTAACCCATCAACAGTTCCGGCGGACATTCCGCCAAATGACCAAGAAGCCTTGAAGGCACTGGCCGAGGCTGACCTCGACCATCTTCCCCCTTCGGTAGCTGAAGGGGTACGACGGATGCTAAGAAGGCATGACGTCATGTGGACCGGCGGGGCGCTGGGCACCATTGGGGCAACCCAGCACCGTATAGACCTGGTACCAGGTGCTCGACCAGCGCGGTCCCAACCGCATTGCGCGAGACCTATGCAACGAGAGATCGTTGATGGGGAAGTGAAGAGGATGAGCGAAGCTAAGGTGATTCGACCTTCGATGTCCCAGTCGCTACCGTACCGAAGAAGGATCAAACCCCTCGGTTCTGCATCGATTATCGACGCCTCAACTTGGTTACCAAGAAAGACTCATATCCTGTACCAAGGATGGACGGGTGCATCGACTCTCTGGGGGAAGCCACAGTGCTTACCACTATCGACTGCAATACCGGGTACTGGCAGATCCCAGTTGCGGAGGAGGATATCCCCAAGACGGCGTTCGTCTGTCACAGTGGCGTGTACGAGTTCCTAAGGATGCCCTTCGGATTGTCCAACGCCCCCGCCACATTCCAGCGGGCCATAGACATTATACTTTCGGGAGTCAAGTGGCGTAACTGCCTGGTGTACTTGGACGATGTCATCGTCTTCTCGCGTAACATGGATGACCGTGTGCAACATGTCGACGAGGTACTCACCCTCTTGCGGAACGTCGGGGTGACCCTCCGCCTCAAGAAGTGCGCCCTCTTTCAGCAGACCGTCGAGTATCTGGGTCACCAGATCACACCAGGTAAACTGGGAGTGCTCAAAGCTAATACCCAGGCACTCCGGGATGCGCGATACCCAACCACCAAGACAAAGCTGAAAAGCTTCCTGGGGATGTGAAACGTATACCGACGGTTCGTCAAGGACTTCGCTCGTATAGCCAAACCGTGAACGGCTCTGACGAGCAGCGCCTTGCCAAAAGTACTCCAATCTCCCTCGCCCAGCGAGGAAGAGGCACTCGAGCTGCTCAAGCAAGCTCTGCTAGCCCCACACGTGCTTGCGTTGCCGCATAGACGCGGGACCTTCGTCATCGACGTCGATGCCTGCGATACCGAAGTGGGATGCATCCTGTTACAGGGAGAGACAATCATCGGTACCGATCATGCTATCCCGGACCTACATCCGGTAGGGTACTTCAGCCGGACACTCAACCCGGCTGAGCGTAACTATAGTGCCACCGTGCGCGAGTGCCTCGGAGTCATATGGGCAGTGCAACTGCTCCGGCCATACCTGGAAGGTTCCAGGTTTATCGTGAGGTCCGACCACGATCCTTTACGATGGCTTCTCAACCTTGGTGATAAGGATTCCGACAGCCACGGTCGGCTAGGCCGATAGAGGCTGAAGATGGCCGAGCACGACTACCGGACCATATACAAGGCCGGCTCTACCCATCATCTGGGAGACGCGATGTCGCGACTCGATACACCGCGCGGGGATACCCGACAGGTGGACGAGGACATCCCGGTTGTACCGGTTTGCATGGTGGGTAATGCCACCCAAGGTAGGCTTGACCATACCATGGCACACCTTGCGTGCCCATTGACCCTCGCGGACTTCCGCGAGGCACAGGCCAATGACGATGACTGTGAACGCCATCGTGCTAACCTCCTGGCCGGCACGGCCGGCATCTTCTCCGAGGATGAGGACGGACTCATATACCGGCGGGCACCGGCCGATGGGCGGCATCAGGTCGTGGTTCCCGTGTCCCTACGACAAGCCGTCATGGAACGAGAACACGAGAACCCCACAGCCGGACACCCTGGGGGTTCTCGCATGTACGCAGCAATGCGAAGGTTCTTCTTCTGGCCAGCAATGGCCGTCGACGTAATCGACCACGTACGAGGATGCCATCCGCGTGCACGGAATCGTATGAGTCTTCATAGGCGGGCATCCGCTATGAAACTATTGTCCCCGGATGGGCCCAACGTGCAAGTCGCTATCGACATACTCGGGCCGCTTCCTGTAACGGAAGAAGGGAACAGGTACACCCTGGTAATGTCTGACCGCTTTACTAAGCTGTCACGGGCAGTAGCAATCCCGAACGATACGGCCTACACCATCATGAACGCAGTGGTTGACCACTGGATCAGTGCTTACGGGGTAATGAAGCAACTGCTCTCCGACAATGGAGCAAACCTTACGTCAGCATTCTGCACTGAGGTCCTGGGCATGTTCGGTATTGGACCCCGTCGGGCATCCGACTACCATCCACAATCCAACGGGCAGGTGGAGCGGTTCAACCGCACCATCGTCAAGATGCTCCAATACTATGTGGCGGAACACACGAACACGTGGGAAAGGCTTCTGTCCGTCTTGACCCTGGCATACAATGCCAGGACCCACCGGAGTACCAGCATTGCCCCACTGGAATGGGTCATGCCAATGGGCGTCGGAAACCTGACCCTGCCACCGGGCAGATGGACTCGGTATGACATACCGAAGGGCCGACCGGCCGAACGGATCCACCTAGTTTGGTTGCCCAAGCTTTCGTGGATGATACCTAAGCTCAAGGGTGCCCTTGACCGTACCCAACTTCGATACAAGAAGAACTTCGACGCCCGGCTACGGGTACGCAACGCAACCCTGGTAACAGGTGACTGGGTCTACATCAGACACCAGAAGTTCCGAGGGAGCAAGCTCATGCAACCGGTCAAGGGACCGTACCCGGTCCTACACAGAGATGATCTCTCTGTCATCATGCACTCCGATACGGATATACAACGCATCAATCTCAATTATATGACACCTGCTCCGAAGCCGGAACAGCCTCCGCCGGTACCGGCTGGGTTGCTACATGAAGCTCTTACAACCCACCGGTCAGATGACCCGGTGGGACCGGATGGCATTCCATACCAAGTAGAGAGCGTGGTCGGACACACCGACCCGGACCTACCAGGACCCTGGTACGTCAAGGTGATGTGGGTCGGATACGACTCACTCACCTGGGAACAGGCGGCGAATATACCCCGCCAACTTCTCATGCCTTGCATGAGGCGACGACGCCTACTGTAACAACCCAACCGACACCGACTTCGGCTGTTGGGGGGTGAGGCTTATACCTACTAAGTAGGGTGTGACATGGTTACGGCAGACTTAGGTTTCTAAGTCAAATCAGACTTAGGTTTCTAAGTCAAACCAAGCTTAGGTAACTAAGTAGAACCTGAACCTTAATAAGTTAACTTAAAGGTAATGGCTAACTTCGATAATATCGAAGGAACTAGGGGGCTTACACGGGAGGATGACCTCCCCAAGCCAAGACACAAAGTGAGGGAGGATGACCTCCCCAAGCATGAACCAACCGGAAGAAGTTGGGCGGGAGGCAAGGCACCACTGAGCCAGAAGGGGTACTCCCCAGGGCAGCAAACAGAGGCAAGCAATGCCCCCAAAGGGGATGAGTTTATACTCACTACTACCCGGCTACCATAAGGGTCACCGGGGCCCTCTCCCTCACAACCAATAGCACTCCTCAGTGGGTAGACCCACTGCCCGAGGAAGGCCACTCACGCGTAAGTGAGTATACGTCCGTGCTCTACCGGTCGGCAATCTCGCGACGGTCAGTCACCCGAGTTATCTCGGTGCATAACTCGACGAGGGTGCTGCGGCTAGCCTCCACGGCCTCCAGAGCGGTCTGGAGGCGGTCCAGCACGCCTCCAAAGCAACGCACGGAACCGACCAGCGCAGCACGTGGGGGTCCAGTGTAGCATCCCTGGCCCCGACTTGGCGCGGACCCGGGACTGCAACCAGAGGGCACCAGGTGCCAGAACACGCCCGCCGTGTGGTGATGGTTGGCGGCCGTGGCCCGTGCCCGGCACTGGGATGCGGTGGACTACGCTATCCACACTTGAGAGAGGGATTTCTGATGGGTTTTTGCATACTTGTGAGGGACTTGATTTGAGAGAATTTGAGTGTGAGATTAGTGACTGGGAATAGAATTAGTAGTGATAGTGGCCCCCGACCTGACGAGATTAGACTCGGGTCGGGGCCACTCGGGGGTACGGGGGGGCTACCTGGCCAACTTGCTGAGGCTCCCCCAGATGCACGCTAAGAGGGACAGCGAGGCGCCCTTGGCCCGCGCCCTCAGGAAAAAGACAACTGCCCGTTTGCTTTCCTCTTCCCCGTGTGCACTATCGTGCGTATCTGTTTGCTCTGCAAGCAGGCACGTGAGGCAACAGGCATACCACTCTCGTAGTTCCCCTTTCTGTGTTACCTGTCCCTTTCCCCCGAGGGATATTGACACGTGTCAGAGAGGATCGAGTTCTATACCACATACTTGGTGGAGCAGCAGGGGAGATTGGAGTGTTTGAGGAGAGACATTTGGGAGCAGCGGTTGGGTTGTTCTTGTTCTCTCCTTTCTTGTGGTTTGGGAATCATTTGCACCCGTTCACGGGAACACCATTCCTGGCTCTCCAACCCCTCTCTTGTGGTCTTGCGATCTTTGGACACGCAGGCAACTGTACTGTGGCTGTCAAGAGACCAACATGGCTACCCTCCCTGGCACGACGGTGCCCGAAGGGGTAGACCCCGCGTCCCTTGACGCATCCCTGGTCACCGCGGGGGACGGTGCCCAACCCGGCGTTCTCCCTACGGGTGAAGCAGACCTGGGTATGACATCCGGTAGCGGACTGGAGTCTACAGGCGGCCAAGTACCTCCTGCTCCCGTTCCTCCGGCTGTTTCTCCTGTGGGAGTCACCCCGGAGTCAACGGCGTTTGAGTTCACTCGCAGCAGACGTCTCCCTCCTGTCGGTTCTACTCCTCAACCTCCAGGGATAGCCCCTGGTGTGTTTACTCCTGGACCCACACACGGCAGCTGGGTGTATACACTTCCTCCTGTGGGCACTAGCAGTGCGAGAGGCACCGCTGTAACTGGTTCTACGGGTCACCCTGAGACCTCGACTCCTGGGACCGGCCAAGCTATTCATCCTCTTGCATCCTATGGGGCGGGGAGCTCCAAGACTGGTAACCGGAGCAGCCGGAGGCGTCGGCGTCGTCGCCGTCGCTCTAGGACCAGCGAGACCAGTTCCTCCAGCTCTGAGGAGGGGTATGACTGGGACGCATCCCATGGTCCCACCCGGCGCAGGCTAGTCGAGTTTGACTTCCCTGCCCACCAAGTGAGAGATGCCACCCTGAACAAGGTCACGTACTGGGGCAACTACCGGCTGGAGAACCAAGACCAAGGTTACACTCGGAAGATGGCCAAGAAGATGGCATCCCTGAACCGGCGAATGCAGCCGAGCTTCGGGGGACATCCTAAGTTTTCCAGGAAGAGACCGGCGCTTATCTTTGCCTTCCTGCGCCGGTTTGTCAAGGCATGGAACGACAACGATGTGTCCGATGGCAAGGCTCTCTACTTCCTGGTTAACTTCATGACCGGAGAAGCGGAACAGCGGTTCGCACAGGTTCTACCAGACTCTGTCGGATACATTGTCGGGCGTACCGTTAAGAGCTTCCAGGAAGCGGTCGACCGTATTGTGACCCTAATGTTAGGGGGGCTACTTCTAATCCTTGGCTTTCAATTTGAAAGTCCGTACTGGTCACGGTATCTATCAGTTACGTATGACCAGAGGGACTTGCATCTTGGGGTGGAGGGTAGTTAGTAGTGTCTCCAAGGGTTTACAACGAGGGGGCCGGCGGCGAATCCACCGCCGGCCAAGGCAGAACAACGAACCCCTCCCATTTGGGCTCCCATCTTGGTCCCGTGGCTTGTGCTCGAAGAACAGCAACCTTGGCCTCCCGGTGACGTTGGTGCGGATCCCCCTTGGTGAGTGATTGCTGAGAGTGGACGTGCGACGGATTCCTATTGTGCTACACGATGATGCCATCAGGGAGTCTCCTGGTGAAGGTGGCGGCGGAGTGAGGTCGGCAGAGGACGGTTGCGGCGGTCCGCCGCCCCCGCCTGTCCGTGCCGTACCAAACGTCGATCCGGCACCGGAGAGCATCGCGTCTCAAGGTTGTCGATCGGGTTACCGAGTCCGGTTCCCGGATTCAGCTCCGGGGTCGGCGTTGACGCCGATCCGTCATCTTGAACGTTCTCCGTCTCTTGGGTAGACATAGTCACAATCAGTCAACCGACGTAACAGTCACCACGAATAAGAGAGCGAGGGGGTAGTTGGGGGAGAGTAACCGTAGATCGCAGTCAAACGCAACCACTCAAATCAATCAACCAGATGGCAACACCACGAGTACAAGAAAAGGACCGGATCCCTATCCGTGTGCCAGGGCCGAAGACGGCGCCACCACAAGGGTGACGGAGACCCGTCCCCTGCTGCTCCACCAATGTAGCACAATAAGTATCCGCTGCACGTCCATTCTCAGGGAACACTCACCAAGGGGGATTGGCACCAACGTCACCGGGAGGCCAAGGTTGCTGTTCTTGGAGCACAAGCCACGGGACCAAGATGGGAGCCCAAATGGGAGGGATTTGTTGTTCTGCCTTGGCCGGCGGTGGATTCGCCGCCGGCCCCCTCGTTGTAAACCCTTGGAGACACTACTAACTACCCTCCACCCCAAGATGCAAGTCCCTCTGGTCATACGTAACTGATAGATACCGTGACCAGTACGGACTCCCGAATTGAAAGTTAAGGGTTAGAAGTAGCCTCCCTTATATAGAGTCACAATACGGTCAACCATATGGCTACATAATTGTTGCCATCCTCTGTCACTGGCAGGGGCCCAACGATGTTCATTGCAAACGCGGCAAAGGGCTCCTTGGCTGGAAACAGCAGCATAGCCGTAGTAGGCCTCCGTTCCATCAGACGGTCCTGTGCACAACTGGTGCAGGCAGCCACCCAACTCTCGATGTCCACCATGCCTGCGATACCCAAGTGCGATGCACCCTGTTACAGGGAGAGACAATCATCGGTACCGATCATGCTATCCCGGACCTACATCCGGTAGGGTACTTCAGCCGGACACTCAACCCGGCTGAGCGTAACTATAGTGCCACCGTGCGCGAGTGCCTCGGAGTCATATGGGCAGTGCAACTGCTCCGGCCATACCTGGAAGGTTCCAGGTTTATCGTGAGGTCCGACCACGATCCTTTACGATGGCTTCTCAACCTTGGTGATAAGGATTCCGACAGCCACGGTCGGCTAGGCCGATAGAGGCTGAAGATGGCCGAGCACGACTACCGGACCATATACAAGGCCGGCTCTACCCATCATCTGGGAGACGCGCTGTCGCGACTCGATACACCGCGCGGGGATACCCGACAGGTGGACGAGGACATCCCGGTTGTACCGGTTTGCATGGTGGGTAATGCCACCCAAGGTAGGCTTGACCATACCATGGCACACCTTGCGTGCCCATTGACCCTCGCGGACTTCCGCGAGGCACAGGCCAATGACGATGACTGTGAACGCCATCGTGCTAACCTCCTGGCCGGCACGGCCGGCATCTTCTCCGAGAATGAGGACGGACTCATATACCGGCGGGCACCGGCCGATGGGCGGCATCAGGTCGTGGTTCCCGTGTCCCTACGACAAGCCGTCATGGAACGAGAACACGAGAACCCCACAGCCGGACACCCTGGGGGTTCTCGCATGTACGCAGCAATGCGAAGGTTCTTCTTCTGGCCAGCAATGGCCGTCGACGTAATCGACCACGTACGAGGATGCCATCCGCGTGCACGGAATCGTATGAGTCTTCATAGGCGGGCATCCGCTATGAAACTATTGTCCCCGGATGGGCCCAACGTGCAAGTCGCTATCGACATACTCGGGCCGCTTCCGGTAACGGAAGAAGGGAACAGGTACACCCTGATCATGTCTGACCGCTTTACTAAGCTGTCACGGGCAGTAGCAATCCCGAACGGTACGGCCTACACCATCATGAACGCAGTGGTTGACCACTGGATCAGTGCTTACGGGGTAATGAAGCAACTGCTCCCCGACAATGGAGCAAACCTTACGTCAGCATTCTGCACTGAGGTCCTGGGCATGTTCGGTATTGGACCCCGTCGGGCATCCGACTCCCACCCACAATCCAACGGGCAGGTGGAGCGGTTCAACCGCACAATCGTCGAGATGCTCCAATGCTATGTGGCGGAACACACGAACACGTGGGAAAGGCTTCTGTCCGTCTTGACCCTGGCATACAATGCCAGGACCCACCGGAGTACCAGCATTGCCCCACTGGAATGGGTCATGCCAATGGGCGTCGGAAACCTGACCCTGCCACCGGGCAGATGGACTCGGTATGACATACCGAAGGGCCGACCGGCCGAACGGATCCACCTAGTTTGGTTGCCCAAGCTTTCGTGGATGATACCTAAGCTCAAGGGTGCCCTTGACCGTACCCAACTTCGATACAAGAAGAACTTCGACGCCCGGCTACGGGTACGCAACGCAACCCTGATATCAGGTGACTGGGTCTACATCAGACACCAGAAGTTCCGAAGGAACAAGCTCATGCAACCGGTCACGGGACCGTACCAGACCCTACACAGAGATGATCTCTCTGTCATCACGCACTCCGATACGGATATACAACGCATCAATCTCAATGATGTGACACCTGCTCCGAAGTCGGAACAGCCTCCGCCGGTACCGGCTGGGTTGCTAAATGAAGCTCTTACAACCCACCGGTCAGATGACCCTGTGGTATAAACTCGATCCTCTCAGACACCTGTGACTATCCCTCGGGGGAACGGAACAGGTAACACAGAAAGGGGAACTACGAGAATGGTATGCCTGTTGCCTCACGTGCCTGCTTGCAGAGCAAACAGATGCGCACGGTAGTGCACACGGGGAAAAGGAAAGCAAACGGGCAGTTGTCTTTTTCCTGAGGGCGCGGGCCAAGGTCGCCTCGCTGTTCCTCTCAGCGTGCATCTGGGGGAGCCTCGGCACATTGGCCAGGTAGCCCCCCCATGCCCCCGAGTGGCCCCGACCCGAGTCTAACCTCGACAGGTCGGGGGCCACTATCACTACTAATTCTATTCCCACTCACTAATCTCACACTCGAATTCTCTCAAATCAAGTCCCTCACAAGTATGCAAAAATCCATCAGAAATCCTTCTCTCAAGTGTGGATAGCGTAGTCCACCGCATCCCAGTGCCGGGCACGGGCCACGGCCGCCAGCCATCACCACACGGCGGGCGTGTTTTGGCACCTGGTGCCCTCTGGTTGCAGTCCCGGGTCGGCGCCAAGTCGGGGCCAGGGATGCTATATAGCTCCCTCCCTAGTCCGGCACGTCCTCGGGCCGAACCAGGTGCCACCGTGCACAGCCTCGAGCACGTCCACACCGGTGCCGAGGTCGAGCGTCTTGACCCCGGTCACGATCACCTGCTCCGATACTGCCCCCCCCCTCCTTCTTCACCTTGGCCCACTCGTTCCCCCGGACTCTGGACGTCATGTCCAGTTCCGAGATCCGAGCTGGGCCCGTGGTTCCGGCGGCGAGTGTTGCGGAGGAGAACTCGGGTCGTCGCGCCCCTCTCCTGCCTCCGGTTCCTCGGGTGTCGGTGCCGGCGCCGGTCGCTACGGCGGGGACGGATCGGGTTCCCCCGGCTTCTGCGTTGCACCCGGTCGAGACCCCCCCGGTGGGTCTCCCGGAGATGCTTCTTGGGCAGGATCCTCTGGCGGGCCGGCGCTACTCCACGGTGGTCGGCAACGCCAGCGCGGCCCAGTGCCAACAGGATTGCTTGGACATCTGGCTCAAGGAACTCCAGCGCGGAGTCTGGACTGAGATGGACAAGACTCGTCTTCATGCGGGGGACCAGATGCGCCTGGCACAAGACCGCTCCCAGAGCTTCTCAGGTTCCTCTTGGGTTCCTTGCCTGGAGAATCTCCCCTATGCGCTGGTGCTGGATCTACCCCTGACCAAGCGTCGCGTGTCTGCGTCTGATCTCCGGTGGCCAAAGGAGGAAGGGTACGTCCATCGGGCACTCAAGGTCTGGGACGAGGCGCTCAAGGGGTCGGGGAGCCTGAACTGCGATCCCCGTCCGGGCATGGTCGCTCTGGAGCCGCCTTACCTGACCCGGAAATACTCCAAGTTGTCGCCCGCGCGGGAGCAAGGCGAGCGACGCGGGCGCCAGCGTGACTTCATCGTGAGCTGCAACCATCAGGAGTTCTGAAAGCTGGACAAGGCCAACAGGGCGGCGTACTACCCCAAGGTCACCCGCAGCAGCAGGAAATCGAGATCCCAGTCGGTTTTGCTCCATCCAGCATCCCCTTCACCTGGTACTTCTTGGACGCCTTGACCCAGGCGTCGATCAAGGGCTCCTTTCACTCGATCCCGTACATGATGTACACCTCCGAGTTGACGGTCTTGGCGGCCAACCACTGGCTCCACGAGGTCTTGGTGTCCAACCGGCTTTGGTTCCTCCCCGACCTCCTGATGGTCTGGATCGTTGACAAGTTGACCGTCGACTTCCTGTGCAGCCAGGACGAGGAGTACAAGGAGCTCTTCCAGGCGATGATCGACTTCCGGCGTCGTCTGCCGGTGCAGGACCGGGGCTTCTTGAACGCGATCGCCGACCAGAACAGCCCGCGTCGGGATGGCTCCGGTTGGGTGCAGCTGGTCTACCAGTCTTCTCCGGCCAAGGTGCAGCTTGCGACGCCGCTTCCGGCGTGGCCGCAGCTATGTCGCTTTCCTGCCCCGGTCGCCCTCGATCTCCTGCCAACTGGACCGCCGGTGCAAGAGTCGGGATGGGCCGCGGCGGTCGGTCGGGCGTCTGCGGCGGCTCCGCTTGCTCCTGTTGCACCTGTCGCCCCGGTGGCTTCGCCTGGACCGTCGCCGGCGCGTTTGCGCCCTGCTCCGTCTGTGCCGGTGCTTCAAGCTCCTCCGGCACCGCGCTTGTCTGCAGCGAGTCCGGGCGTGGCCGTGCGGTCGCCAACTACTCCGGCCGTTCTGCCTCGGGCGCCTTTTTCAAACGTCGGCGGTCCTGTACCTCTTCTTGAGTTGGGAACTCCGGTTTCTGGGGCTCTTGTGGACCGTCCGGAAGTAGCAACCTGGGCCCGGTTACAGATCCCGGCGCCGATTCTGCGCCTTACCTGCTTTCGGGTGCCTGACTGGTACCTGAACCAAGGTGCCCCGACATGCGACCAGTACGACGTCGGTATGATTGAAGACCAGCTAGGTCGTCTTCCGGTACAGGTTGCAGTCGTCGGGTCCTCCCTGGTGCTGGGTACGTACGCCAGCGTCTTGAACAACGTGGTTGACCGGGTGTCTGCTTGCGCGGACAGCGGCCAGATGTCGGACAGCCCGGTGGTTGGCGAACTTCTGACGACTGTGACGCGGCATGGCTTGGCCCAGCCGTGGTCAGAGACCTTCACTGGCTTCCACGGGCGCCAACAGGCATATCTGGATGAGCGGGAGCGCCCGGCAACTACCGCTACTACTCCGATGACGTCATACGTGGAAGCGCCTCGCCCACCGCACTACGTCATCCCGCCTTCCTCCGGTTCCTGTCGTGCCGCGGAGGCAGCGCTGGAGGACGCTCCCGCGGCGCAGCGTCCGCGCTGGGAGTAGTACTTGGAGGCGAGAAGGGTGAGAGTCTTGGGAGAAGCGAGGAGGGAAGAGGCGGAGAGAAGGGTTGCCCGAGCGGGTGCTTGTTTTTCTTGATAGTTCCATGCTTGCCTTGCGTGTTTTCCTTGATATACCCGTTCCCTTCTTCCCACTCCTCTTGTTCCGCGTCAGATGCGGGTGAGCTCTGCTCGTCCCGTGGGTCTTGATCAGCCCCTTCCTCCTGGTCCTCCTTCGAGTCCGACTCCAGGATCTTGCCGGCTTTTGCCACCGGAGTGCCCTCAATCCCGATCCGTCGCGTGTACGCGCAGACGTCCGCAATGGGTAACCGGTTTGAGGGTTCCCAGGTATCATCTGCCGGGTTAAAACCAAACCAGCGTACTCGCAGGTACAAGCGCCCGTCTCTCCAGGCGTGTTCGACAAACTTGACGTAGACATATTCTCGGCCTTCTTCTTGGGATAGCCAGGGTACCGCGGCCCGCTTGCGCCAGGTCAAGTCCCGTTTGCTTGGCGGAGGCGCTCGGGTGACATGGTCGCTGCTCACCCGGTACGGGGAGCCATCCACGTCTAGAGGAAAGGTCCAGCCATCCGTATTCAGGATCTCATGAGGTCCATCCGTCTTGAAGTCCAGCTTCCCCCGGGTCTTGCTATGGTTGTCCACAAAAACCCAGTCGCCACCACCCAGTTCCTTGTTCTTTTCCCGGACTCCTTTGTCATAGTCCCGCTTGTATCGCTCCTGGGTCTTTGTGATTGACTCCTTGACTCTTCGGAGCAGGAGCATCAGTTGTTCCAGAAACTCATCCTCTGCCTTGGGACCTGACTTCAGGGTAGACTGGAGACCGTCTGGTATTCTTTCCAGGGAGAAGTTGGTCAGCCGCCTTGGGGTGACAAAGTCGAGTGGAGCGACCCCCGTTGTCCTGTGAACTCGGGAGTTGTAGGCTAGAGTGAGGACAGCCAGGAGCTCGTCCCAGTCTTCTTGGTGCTCCTCCACGTAGTGCCGCAGCATGTCCACCAGGGCCCGGTTGAATCGTTCCACCAGGCCGTTCATTTGCGGGTGGTACGTCGTGGTGGACAAGTTCTTGATACCCATCAGGTCACAGACTCCTTGGAAGAACCGGGATGCAAACTGGGGACTATTGTCGGTTAAGACGGAGTCTGGAGGGCCGTAGGCAGCTATCCAGTACTCGCAGAAGGCTGACGTAACATCCAGGGCCGTAATGGTCCTCAGCGAGATCGCTCGAGTGAACTTGGAGAACCAGTCACAAATGATGAGCAGGTATATGTTGCCACTGGATATTTCAGGTAGAAGCCCCAGGATATCCACGCTTAAGCTTGCAAAGGGCTCCGCCGCAGGAAATAGGCGTAGCTTAGAAGTCTTCTTCCTCTGGGACAACCGGTTCCTTGCACACGAAACACAAGCCTCCAGGTGCTTATGGACGTCACTGGCCATGGTTTCCCAGTAGAAATGTCGTCGCATTGAAGCATGCATCCGATTGATACCAGGATGTCCGGCCAGGGGAGACGAGTGCTCCAGGCGGAGGATGTCACCTCGTAGACTCCGGGGTACGTAGACTTGAGTTGCCCCATCGAAGGGTGACACCCGTACCAGGAGTCCATCTGTAGACTCGGAGAAGCGACTGTTCCGGTTCAGGTCCATTTGGTGGCGAAGCTCCAAGCAATGTGGATCCGTCAGTTGTGCCTCCAGCATCCGGTGAATGGTTACCGGTTGATGAGCTTCAGGTGACTCGTACAGGGGAGCATGCCAGCCACGTCCGACATTCGGGAGGATGAAACAAGGTATTTCCTCCGGGATAGGACCGGTGTCAGCTGCAGGAGTCTCCAGCCGGGACATGGTGTCGGCGCAGTGGTGCTCCCTCCCTGCTCTGGTGCACACCTTGTACTTGAAGTCCAAAAGGCGTAAGCGCCACCGGGCGACCCGTCCTTCGCTGCTGTCCATGCACAGCAGCCACCTTAAGCTGGCGTGGTCCGTCCGGATGAGGAGCTCTTGTCCTTCAAGATATGGGCGTAACAGGAAGCGAGCTCAGACGACCGCCAAGCACTCGCGCTCCGTCGTGGAATAGTTCGTCTCGGCTGGAGTCAGGACGTGGCTGTAGTAGCCTATCGGGAGGAAGTGCCCATCAGGTTGCTGCTGGAGTAGAGAGCACCCCACCTGGACGCCACAGGCATTATCAGTCTTCAGGACAAACTGGCCCTCCCGCTTGGGTGATGCCAGTACTGGAGTGGTGGTTAGGCGCTTCTTGAGCTCTTCGAAGGCCGCGATCTGCTTCTCGTCGAACACCGGGAGTTGTGCGGGAAGCTTCTTGCTGGTGAGCTTGGTCAATGGCCGGGCAATCAGGGCATAGTCCCTGACGAACCGGCGGTAGACGTTGCACATACCCAGGAAGCTCTTGAGTTCCGTCTGGGTCTTAGGTTGCCGTGCATGCCGGAGGGCCTTGATGTTCTTCTCCTCGACCCGGAGCTTTCCCGGACTCAGCACGTGTCCCTGGTACTGCACCTCAGTCTCAAACAGGTGGCACTTCTCGGCCTTCAGGGTAACTCCCGCCTTGGATACGAGAGCCAGGATCTCTCGAAGGTGTTTCAGGTGTTCCGCTGGGGTCTTGGAGAAAACGATAATGTCGTCCAGGTAGACCAAACATGTTCTCCACCTTAGCCCCGACAGGATGATGTCGATCGCTCCCTGGAAGGTCGCCGGGGCATTGATCAGACCAAAAAGAAGACGTTTGCATCGGAGTAGTCCCAGGTGGCACGTGAAGATAGTCTTGTCCTTGTCCTCGTCAGACAGAGGGATCTGCCAGTAACCGGCATTACAATCCAGCAGCGAGAAGAGGGTGGCGTCACCAAGAAAGTTGATGCAATCATCCATCCGGGGTATCGGGTATACATCCTTGACTGTCATCTCGTTCAGGCGCCTGTAGTCAACGCAGAAACGGAAGTGACCGCCAGGTTTCGGGACGACTACCATCGGGAAGGCCCACTCGCCATCACACGGCTCGATAACATCCATCTTGAGCATCTTGTTAACCTGCTTCTCAATCTCATCCCGGCGATGAGGTCCCGCCCAGTATGGTTGCAGGTGCACTGGCTTTGCATCTGGCTTGAGTTGAATCCGGTGTAGAGTGGCGTCCATCTTGCCCAGCTCTCCAGACCACAGGTGCCGATATTCCTGGAGAAGCTTCTCCAGTGCCTTCTTCAAGTCGGGAGGAACATTTTCTTGTTTGACCTTCGGCATCCCGGGTGGTGCTTGTTCGGGCGTCGGAGTGGCGCTGCCAGCCTGCTCTTGTTTCGCAGGTACGTCTAAGGCCGTCAAGTTGGATGCCAGCTCTTGTTGCAGGTTCAAGAGGTCCTCCTTGCTCATAGGACGGGCGGACATCCGGTAAGGCTCTGCTGTACCAAGTCGGGTGCCCTTGGCGAGGGAAATTAGCTTTCGGCTCACGTTGACGATCAGCACCGAGATCGAGGTGTGCCTTTCTACCTTCTTGTGATGTCCGTGGGCCAAGTATAACCGGTGTTTCGCCAGAAACTCCTTACGTCCGTAGATCAGGCATTCACCCGTTGTCCGGATGGTCAGTTGAACTTTCGTCTCCTAACGAGGAGGGAGGAGCACCGGTTTGGAGAGAGTCACTGTAGAGGGTGGGATGCGTTCCCTCTTGTTCTTGACTACACGAACCTTGGCGTCCAGATGCTCCAACACCGGCGACACAAACCCATGGTTGAACTGCACCTTTCCTTCCCCGGGCAGGATACTGTTGACATGCTGCTTCTGGAAGTCCCAGCCTAGGATACGGGGGACTGATCGGGTCTTGACTACTAGAAATGGAAAAAGCATGGGTTCATTGTTGACATAGATGGCGACAAAAAGGCGGTCAAGCGGTCGTAAGATTTGTCCCGAAGCGTGTACAGTCCGGCTGTTGATAGGGGCTCTCCAGGCTTGTTGACGCCAGCCCGGAGGTAACAGGTTCTTAGTGTTGACGCTTGGTCCGGCTCCAGGGTCAACCACCGGAGTACCAGCTTGGGGAAGGCTATCCCCCACACGCATACGAGCATAAATCTTGAGGTTTTCCTTACGCAGGACAAGCAAGGTCCCCTTGAGCAAACAAGGTGTCCAGGCGGCTACCAGTTAAGCAGGTAACCGCCGTCCCTTCTCCCGGCACGCAAGAAGAGAACAGGTAGAAGTACCCTGCCGTCGGAGGTTTGGGAAGACACTTGGGGAGAGCGCCTGCCCTACTCGTTTCCCGGGTCCGAGGAGTCCTTAGAGGTTTCGGTCTCCAGGTCAAAGTCCGTAGGAGCTTCCCTTCCCAGAGCCTCCGTGATGCTCTGTAAGGTTGCCACTCGGATTGCGTGTACCTGTGCCTTGTCAATCTTGGAGGGTGCTCGCTGGTCAGCCCAGTTGACCGCCTTGGCAAACACCAATCCTTGACGCTTGAGTTTCTCCTGGAGGTCCTTGGGAATGGTCCGGCACTTGTAGGACATGTGGTCCTCCTTCTGGCACAGCCAACAGGACCGGAACCGCTGGTTCTTGACCTGCTTGGGGGCGACCAGGGAAGGTTGCTCCTTAGAAACGAAGCCGCCCCACTTGTCTTCTGACCCCACGGGTGAGGCCTCGCCTACTGCGAGTACCGGTACAGGGCTATCACCTCCCTTATACTTGTCTGGTCCGGGACGAACGCGCGACAACGGCTTGGGAGTTGATACCATGGGAGCCTGGAGGGCCTTGGCTTGCCGGTAAGTGCCCTGAATGTAGGCCATCAACTGCTGGAAGGTATGTTCTCGATGTTCCTGGTTGTAGTTCTCCGCGTCCACTTGAAGATATTCACGGAGCCCTTCCGAGAAGATCGTCTTGAGCCTGTCCTCAGGGTAAACGTTGCCACAAGCATCGCTCATCTCCCGGACACGACGAGCGAAGGCCTCTGGAGTCTCTTGTCTTCCCATGGCTGCCCGGTTCAACCTGCCGACTGCCTTGCGCAGGGAGTCCGCGTCAGCGTAGTTGGACAGGAGCCAGTTGACCGCTTCCTGGAAGCTCTTAACGGTACGCCCGACAATGTGTCCGACAGAGTCTGGTAGAACCTGTGCGAACCGCTGTTCCGCTTCTCCGGTCATGAAGTTAACCAGGAAGTAGAGAGCCTTGCCATCGGACACATCGTTGTCGTTCCATGCCTTGACAAACCGGCGCAGGAAGGCAAAGATAAGCGCCGGTCTCTTTCCGGAAAACTTAGGATGTCCCCCGAAGCTCGGCTGCATTCGCCGGTTCAGGGATGCCATCTTCTTGGCCATCTTCCGAGTGTAACCTTGGTCTTGGTTCTCCAGCCGGTAGTTGCCCCAGTACGTGACCTTGTTCAGGGTGGCATCTCTCACTTGGTGGGCAGGGAAATCAAACTCGACTAGCCTGCGCCGGGTGGGACCATGGGATTCGTCCCAGTCATACCCCTCCTCAGAGCTGGAGGAACTGGTCTCGCTGGTCCTAGAGCGACGGCGACGACGCCGACGCCTCCGGCTGCTCCGGTTACCAGTCTTGGAGCTCCCCGCCCCATAGGATGCAAGAGGATGAATAGCTTGGCCGGTCCCAGGAGTCGAGGTCTCAGGGTGACCCGTAGAACCAGTTACAGCGGTGCCTCTCGCACTGCTAGTGCCCACAGGAGGAAGTGTATACACCCAGCTGCCGTGTGTGGGTCCAGGAGTAAACACACCAGGGGCTATCCCTTGGAGGTAGAGGAGTAGAACCGACAGGAGGGAGACGTCTGCTGCGAGTGAACTCAAACGCCGTTGACTCCGGGGTGACTCCCACAGGAGAAACAGCCGGAGGAACGGGAGCAGGAGGTACTTGGCCGCCTGTAGACTCCAGTCCGCTACCGGATGTCATACCCAGGTCTGCTTCACCCGTAGGGAGAACGCCGGGTTGGGCACCGTCCCCCGCGGTGACCAGGGATGCGTCAAGGAACGCGGGGTCTACCCCTTCGGGCACCGTCGTGCCAGGGATGGTAGCCATGTTGGTCTTTTGACAGCCACAGTACAGTTGCCTGCGTGTCCAAAGATCGCAAGACCACAAGAGAGGGGTTGGAGAGCCAGGAATGGTGTTCCCATAAACGGGTGCACATAGTTCCCAAACCACAAGAAAGGAGAAAACAGGAACAACCCAACCGCTGCTCAAAAATGTCTCTTCTTAAGCACTCCAATCCCCTGCTGCTCCACCAGATATGTGGTACAAACTCAATCCTCTCAGACACCTGTGAATATCCTTCGGGGGAAGGGGACAGGTAACACAGAAAGGGGAACTAAGAAAATGGTATGCCTGTTGCCTCTCGTGCCTGCTTGCAGAGCAAACAGATACGCACGATAGTGCACACGGGGAAAAGGAAAGCAAACGGGCAGTTGTCTTTTTCCTGAGGGCGCGGGCCAACGGCGCCTCGCTGTCCCTCTTAGCGTGCATCTGGGGGAGCCTCGGCACATTGGCCAGGTAGCCCCCCCATGCCCCCGAGTGGCCCCGACCCGAGTCTAATCTCGTCAGGTCGGGGGCCACTATCACTACTAATTCTATTCCCACTCACTAATCTCACACTCGAATTCTCTCAAATCAAGTCCCTCACAAGTATGCAAAAACCCATCAGAAATCCCTCTCTCAAGTGTGCATAGCGTAGTCCACCGCATCCCAGTGCCGGGCACGGGCCATGGCCGCCAGCCATCACCACACGGCGGGCGGGTTCTGGCACCTGGTGCCCTCTGGTTGCAGTCCCGGGTCGGCGCCAAGTCGGGGCCAGGGATGCTACAGACCCGGTGGGACCGGGTGGGATTCCATACCAAGTAGAGAGCGTGGTCGGACACACCGACCCGGAACTACCAGGACCCTGGTACGTCAAGGTGATGTGGGTTGGATACGACTCACTCACCTGGGAACAGGCGGCGAATATACCCCGCCAACTTCTCATGCCTTACATGAGGCGACGACGCCTACAGTAACAACCCAACCGACACCGACTTCGGCTGTTGGGGGGTGAGGCTTATACCTACTAAGTGGGGTGTCACATTGATTCGGCAAGACTTCGGTTCACTAAGTTGGAGCGGACTTAGGCAAACTACGTAAGCTACTGACTTTTACAAGTTTACTTGAAGGAGATGACTAACTCCGACAATTTCAAAGTAACCTGAGGCTTACACCTAGGTAAACCTTCATCCGTGGGGTAAGTGACGGACCAAGGAAGGTTGACCTTCATGAGTATTAACCAACCAGGAGGGGTTAAGGCGCGAGAGAAAGAGGCAGGCCACTGCTAAGGCAGACGGGGTACTCCCGAAAGGCAGGCATTGGTATCATGCAGGCGACCCAGCGGGGGATTAGTTTGTTCTCACTACGACCCGGTCACCATAAGGGTCACCGGGTCCCTCTCTCTCACAAGTAAAAGCACTCCTCAGTGGGTAGACCCGCTGCCCGAGGAGGCCTCTCACGCGTAAACGCGTACACCTCCATGCTCCACCGGTCGGCAATCTCGCGACGGTCAATCGCCCGAGTTACCTCGGTGCATAGCTGAACGAGGGTGCTGCGGCCAGCCTCCACGTACTCCAGAGCTCTCTGGAGGCGGTCAAGCACGCCACCGAAGCAACGTGCTGACCCAACCAGCGCAGCACCTGGGGGGATATCCCCCCAGCTAACAGAGAGACCCTCCCGCATCTCGCGGGCAATGAGGGCGTCAAAGCCCTCATACCAGAGACGGGCACCCCCGTCATGCATGACAGGGGCGGAAGGTGACACTGGCGCAGCCAGAGGAGACACAGGAGCCGACACGGCTACCACCGGAGCCGCTGGCGCCTGATTCAAGGCCCGGTAGGACTCCACTGAATGGGCTCCACTGTAAACCCGGCGGGGGTCCGCCCGACGACGGGACATCTCACGCTCCACACCCGCAGAGTCCCACTCTCGAGGACGACGGCCAACCGCCACCGGTATCGGGTTACCGAACCACGGGGCGGGGACCTAAAGAGCGTCATGGATAACCATGGGAATACCCAGGTCAGCAACCGCCTCGGTGGACGCCCACCCACGGCAATTGGGCTCACCCGGCTGAGTACGCCGGATGCGCAACGAGTGACGAGGCAAGGGGGAAGCCCCAGCCTGCGGGTCCCGGTACGGGGGAAGGGTCAACACCCCAGCCCAGTTCACGGCATCGTGAACGGCCAGGAGGGCCTCGAACTCCCGGGCCAACCCGGTCTTGGCAGCTATCATGTCTACGCCGAGCTGCCCGCTGTGCCGACGGACACCCGTCGAAAGATAAAACAGGCGCCCCTGCCGACGGACGGACGGCAAGAAGGAGGAAGCCTGCCAGAGGGTAACCTCGAGGGTGAAGGTCCCCTGAAACGGGTGGACAGGCCGGGAGGCCAACACACTACCGAAGTGTCGGAGACAGGAGCCGGTGTCAAACCGGACAGCCGGGGCAGGCTCCCACTCCTCCTGCCACAGAGGCGGGCCCACGGAAGTTTACACCGGCGCGCGACTGTTACCGGTCTGCAAAGCACACGATATATCGGTGCGGAACGCATCCGCCATGACACCATGGTTACGTCGCCAGCTCGACGCCGACTTCAACCGCGCCATCAGCGGGTACGGAGCCGTCAACGTCGGATACGGGGAAGCCCCCGGGTAATAATAGAAGTCGGGAAACCGGCTGGTATCGCCCACCGTCTCCCCAAACGCCACAGGCCCCACCGCTGACGCAACCCCCCGACCACTAGCCGGGTAGTCAACCTCCCGCGGCAACGCGGGGGCAACCAAGTCGCATATCCCGAAGGCGAGGTCGAGGAAGACTTCACCCCGCCCCACTCGGGTGCGCCAGAGCTGCGCATGCCGGTCGTCCGGCTGACTCACGACCCAATGATGCTCCACCCGGACCGCATTCGGCTGGTTGACGAGCCGCACCAACTCGCGCTCCCAACTCGGCTCCAAGTTGACCCGCCGGGAGGACCCTCCACGGTGCCGCGGCTGGTGGAAGTCCACCCGCATCCGCCCCGCGGAGTCCATGGACTCCTGAACAGTGAGGCCTCGAACCCGAGCCACCAGGTCGGACATCGACATGGAGGGTTGAACCGCCACCAAAGCGACGCCGCCCCCCAGCGGGGCAACCCGGGCGGGCCCAGGAAGAGTCGGTGGCGCCGGGGAAAGCCCCACCGGCAGATGGGCCGGTGCCGCAGGTGCACGGGGCCGAGGAGGAATAAGAAGGGCGGGCGCCCGCCCGGAGTAGCTCCCGGCGTCAACCGCCATCGGGGAACACACGTCTTGACCGCCTGTCGCCCGCGGCACCGCAGGCAGAGCGTCGGCGCCACCCGGGCCCGACGTGGGCACAATGGGGACGGGGGGGGTAAACCCGTTCCCCGCCTCCACGGACGCACCGCCAACCAGGCGGGCACCCGCGCCGTCTTGAGCCGCCGTCCCGGCCGGGGTACCGCCACGAACGTCCGACACATCGGCCGCGCCGTCTTGGGGTAGAGCCGCGCCGGCACCGGCGACAGGAGCCCTCCGGGTCGCCGGAGGGATAGGAGTAGAGGCAGCCGCTACACGCGGTTGACCGCCACCCGACGGAGCCGTCGTGCCGCTGCACACGGACGAAGACTCTCCCGGCACGCCTTCCGGGGCCGCACGCACGGTTACCCGGTCGTCGTCGTCCGACGAGCTCGCCAAGAAGCACTCGGCAGCGGTGGCGGAGACGGGAACGTCGTCCTGCATCACCTCCTCCTCCTCAAGCAGGAGGTCGTCCTAGCCCCCGGGTACCTGGGGGTCCGACACGGTGGAGCCGGAGTAGCAGGGGCGCCCCGTGCCAAAAAGCAGCAGCCGGCTCGACCCGGTACAAGGAACGCTCGCGGACGAGCCAGGGAAGCGCGGGCACCCGCGCATATAACCACACAGCTCAGCACGATCGATACGGCAGCGCGGGACGACCCGCGCCAGTCCAGCTACGAGGTCGCTCCACCCAGGCACCTGGATCGCGGCCACGCCCCCCCACACGGAGTAAACAAGGGGGGTCACCCCCAACCGCCCCTACGAAACGCGGGCAGCCCCCGCCCCCCCCACTCAACTGTCCACAGGAGAGGGGCCCCCCTACCAACAGACGCCTGGTGGCGGATCCGCTTGCACCACCCCTCGGAAAGGGGGGTCGTGAACAAAAACCCGCATCGGGAATTCAGCGGTCCGGAAAAGAGGTCGTGTGTGTACCACACAAAAAGGGGCACCCCCCTCAGATTACCTCGAAAAGGGGTGTCTGTCGCGACAGGGAGCAAAGCCCCTCCCGACTGGTAAACGGTCACGCGACCCACTTATATTCGGAAACCCGAATGCAACTCGGACCGAGGACGGGCAGAATCCAAGGGGGGGATATGTAGCAATATGGTTGACCGTATTGTGACCCTATATAAGGGATGCTACTTCTAACCCTTAACTTTCAATTTGGGAGTCCGTACTGGTCACGGTATCTACAAGTTACGTATGACCAGACGGACTTGCATGTTGGGGTGGAGGGTAGTTAGTAGTGTCTCCGAGAGTTTATAACGAGGGGGCCGGCGGCGAATCCACCGCTGGCCAAGGTAGAACAACAAACCCCTCCCCTTAGGGCTCCCATCTTGGTCCCGTGGCTTGCGCTCCAAGGACAGCAACCTTGGCCTCCCGGTGACGTTGATGCCGATCCCCCTTGGTGAGTGTTCCCTGAGAGTGGACTTGCAGCGGATACCTATTGTGCTGCACGGTACCTCCTGGTCATCTTCGATCGCTTCAGGAAAATTACGGTCATGATCCACTGGCGGCCCGGCGTGCGACCAGTACGTCGTAAATATGATCGAGGACCAGCTGGGCCGACTTCCGGTGTTGGTCGAGCGCGTCGGGTCTCCCTCAGTGCTGGGCACGTATGCCAGCGCCTTGAACATCGTAGTTGACAAGGTGTTTGTTTGCGCGGACAGCGGCGAGACGTCGGAAAGTCCGGTGGTTGCTGAGCTCCTTGCAACTTTGACCCGGCATGGCTTGGCCCAGCGCTGGTCGGGGATCTTCACGAGCTTCCAAGAGCGTCGGAGGGTGCACCAGGAAGAGCGGGAGCGTCCGGTGACTACTAGTACAGCTCCGGTGGTGGAGTACGTCGAAGCGTCTCGGCCGCCTCACTGGGTTATCCCGTCATCCTTTGGTTCCCGCCGTGCTGCTGACATGGCGCTGGAGGACACTCCCGCGGCGCAGCGCGTGCGCCGGGAGGACAGCATGAGGGCAAGGAGGGTGAGAGTTTAGGGAGAAGTGAGGAGGGAAAAGGCGAAGAGAAGGGTTGCTCGGGCGGGTGCTTGCTTGTTTTCTGGTAGTTCCATGCTTGTATTGCTTGTCTTCCTTGATGCACCCATTCTCTGTTCTTAATATTCTTGTTCCGCGTCCGTTGCCGCCGAGCTCGACTCTTCCCGCAAGTTCTGATCAGCGCCTTCCTTCTAGTCATCCTCCAAGTCCGACTCCAGGATCTTACCAGCTCTGGCTACCGGAGTGCCTTCAATCCCGTTCCGCCGTGTATAAGAACAGACATCGGCAATGGGCAACCGGTTGGAGGGTTCGCAGGTATCATCAGCCAGGTTGAAACCAAACCCGCTTACTTGCAGGTATAGGCGTCCCTCTCCCCAGGCATGGTCGAAAAACTTGTCGTAGACGTATTCTCGGACTTCTTGTAGGGATTACCAGGGTACTACGGCACGCTTACGCCGGGTCACGTCCCGCTTGCTTGGCGGTGGAGCACGAGTGACGCGGTCGCTGCTCACCCGGTAAGGGGAGCCATCCACGTCAAGAAGGAATGTCCAGCCGTCCGTTTTTAGGAATTGATAGGGCCCGTCCGTCTTTGAGTCCAACTTTCCTGGGGTCGTGCTGTGATTGTCCACGAAAACCCAGTCGCCATCACCGAGCTCCTTCTTCTTTTCCCGGACACCCTCGTCGTAGTCTCGCTTGTATTGCTGCTGGGTCGTCGCGATTGACTCCTTGACTCGTGGGAAAAGAAGCTTCAGCTGTTCCAGGAAACCGTCTGTTGCCTTGGGACCGGACTTCAGGGCAGGCTGGAGACCGTCTAGTATTCTTTCCAGGGAGAAGTTGGTCAGCCGCCTTGGGGCAACGAAGTCTAGTGGAGCTACCCCTGTTGTCAGATGAACACGAGAACTGTAGACCAGAGTGAGGACGGCCAGGAGCTCGTCCCAGTCTCCTTCATGCTCCTCAACGTAGGGCCGAAGCATGTCCACCAGGGTCCGTTTTACTCGTTCCACTTGGCCATTCGTTTGTGGGTGGTGCGTCGTAGTAAACGAGTTCTTGGTACCCATCAGTTCACAGACTCCTTGGAAGACCAGGCATGCAAACTGGGGACCGTAGTCGGTGATGGTCCCTAGCGAGATTGCTCAGGTGAACTTCGGGAACCGGTCGCAGATAATGGGCAGGTATATGTTGCCACTGGATGTCTCAGGTAGGGGCCCCAGGATGTCCATGCTTAAGCTTGCAAAGGGCTCCGCCGAAAAATCGACGTAGCTTAGAAGTCTTCTTCCTCTTTGTCAGCCGGTTCCTTGCACAGGAGACACAAGCCTCTACATGCTTGTGGACGTCACTTTCCATGGTTTCACAGTAGTAGTGTCTCCGCATCGAGGTGTACATCCGGTTGATGCCAGGGTGTCCGGCCTGGGGAGACGGATGTTCCCGGCGGAGGATGTCAGCTCGTACTTTTTGGGGTACGCAGCCCCATCGAAGGGTGACACCTGTATGAAGAGTCCATCCGTGGACTCGGAGATGCGACTTTTCCTGTTCAGGTCCGTCTGGTTGCGAAGCTGCAAGCAATGTGGATACGTAAGCTGTGCCTCCAGAATCCGGTGAATGGTTACCGGTTGGTGAGCTTCAGGTGGCTCGTACGGGGGAGCGTGCCTGCCACGTCCGACATTCAGGAGGATGAAATAAGGTACTTCCTCTGGGAACGGGCCTGTGTCGGCTGCAGAAGTCTCCAGCTGGGACATGGAGTCGGCGCAATTGAGCTCCCTCCCTGCTCTGGTGCACACCTGATAATGGAATTTCGAGAGGCGCAGACGCCACCGGGCGACCCATCCTTGGCGGCCGTTCATGCACAGCAGCCACCTTAAGCTGGCGTGGTCCGTCCGGATGAGGAACTCTTGTCCTTCCAGAGACGTGTGTAACAGGAAGCAAGCCCAGACGACCGCCAAGCACTCGCGCTCCGTCGTGGAATAGTTCTTCTCGGCTGAAGTCAAGACGCGACTGTGGTAGCCCACAGGGAATGGGTGCCCATCAGGTTGTTGCAAGAGTAGAGAGCACCCCACTTGGACGCCACAGGCGTCAGTCACAAGAACACACTGGCCCTCCAGCTTAGGTAGCGCCAGTACGGGCGTCGCGGTCAGGCGGTTCTTGCGCTCCTCAAAGGCGGCTGTCTGCTTCTGGTCGAACACCCGGAAATGTGTGGGGAGCTTATTGCAGGTGAGCTTGGTCAATGGCCGGGCAATAAGTGCATAGTCCCGAACGAACCGGCGGCAGACGTTGCACATACCCAGAAAGATCTTGAGGTCCGTCTGCTACTTTTGTTGCCGGGCTCCCCGAAGGGCCTTGATATTCTTTTCGATGAACCAGAGCTCCCCCGGACTCAGCACGTGCCCCAGGTACTCCACTTCAGTCTCAAACAGGTGGCACTTTTCGGCCTTCAGGGTATCTTCAGCCTTGGACAGGAGATCCAGACGTCTCGGAGATGCTCTAGGTGTTCCGCCGGGGTCTTGGAGAAGACGATAATGTCGTCCAATTAAACCACACATGTCTTCCATCTTCGTCCCGACAGGATTATGTCAATTGCTCCCGGAAACATAGTTGACGCAATAGTGAGGCCAAAACTAAAGTGCTTGCTCCGGAATAGCCCCATATGGCACGTGAAGGTGGTTTTGTCCTTGTCCTCGTCAGCCCGAGGGATCTGCTAGTAACCGGCACTACAATCTAGCGTCGAGAGGTGGGGGGCATCACCAAGGAAGTCGATGCAATCATTCATCCGGGGTATCGGATATACATCCTTGACGGTCATCTCGTTCAGGCGCCTGTAGTAGACGCAGAAACGGATGTGACCGCCGAGTTTCGGGACGACTACCACCAACAAGGCCCACTCGCCATCGGAGGGCTCGATAACATCCATCTTGAGCATCTTGTTAACCGGCTTCTCAATCTTATCCCGGCGATGTGGTCCAGCCCGGCACGGTTGCACGTGTACTGACTTGGCATCTGGCTTAAGTTCAATCCGGTGTAAGGTGGCGTCGATCTTGCCCAGCTCCGCAGAATACAGGTGCCGATATTCCCGGAAAAGCT
This sequence comes from Pyropia yezoensis, assembly GCA_009829735.1. Taxonomy (NCBI): domain Eukaryota; phylum Rhodophyta; class Bangiophyceae; order Bangiales; family Bangiaceae; genus Pyropia; species Pyropia yezoensis. Next base: position 24,605,442 of record CM020620.1, read on the forward strand.
TCTCCAGAGCCTACTTCAGGCCGGGAGGAACATTTTCTTGTTTGACTTTCGGCATCCCGGGTGGTGCTTGATCGGGTTTCTGGTTAGCGTTGCGAGCCTATGCTTGTCCCGGAGGTACGCCTAGGGCGGTTAAGTTGGATGCCAGTTCATGCTGCAGGCTCCAGATATCCTCCTTGCTCATAGGACGGGCGGACATCCGGTAAGGCTCTGCTGTACCAAGTCGGGTGCCCTTGGCGAGGGAAATTAGCTTTCGGCTCACGTTGACGATCAGCACCGAGATCGAGGTGTGCCTTTCTACCTTCTTGTGATGTCCGTGGGCCAAGTATAACCGGTGTTTCGCCAGAAACTCCTTACGTCCGTAGATCAGGCATTCACCCGTTGTCCGGGTGGTCACTTGAACTTTCGTCTCCTAACGAGGAGGGAGGAGCACCGGTTTGGAGAGAGTCACTGTAGAGGGTGGGATGCGTTCCTTCTTGTTCTTGACTACACGAACCTTGGCGTCCAGATGCTCCAACACCGGCGACACAAACCCATGGTTGAACTGCACCTTTCCTTCCCCGGGCAGGATACTGTTGACATGCTGCTTCTGGAAGTCCCAGCCTAGGATACGGGGGACTGATCGGGTCTTGACTACTAGAAATGGAAAAAGCATGGGTTCATTGTTGACATAGATGGCGACAAAAAGGCGGTCAAGCGGTCGCAAGGTTTGTCCCGAAGCGTGTACAGTCCGGCTGTTGATAGGGGCTCTCCAGGCTTGTTGACGCCAGCCCGGAGGTAACAGGTTCTTAGTGTTGACGCTTGGTCCGGCTCCAGGGTCAACCACCGGAGTACCAGCTTGGGGAAGGCTATCCCCCACACGCATACGAGCATAAATCTTGAGGTTGTCCTTGCGCAAGACGAGCACGGTCCCCGTGAACAATCAGGGTGTCCAGGCGGCTACCAGTTCAGCAGGTAACTGCCGTCTTTTCTCCCGGCACGCAGGGGGAAAACTGGCAGGAGTACCTTGCCGTCGGATATTCGGGAAGACACTTGAGGAGAGCGCCTGCCTGAGTCGATTCCCGACTCCGAGGATTCTTTGGAGGTCTCGGTCTCCAAGTCAAAGTCCGTAGGAGCTTACTTGGTCAGAGCCTCGGTGATGCTCTGCAAGATTGCCACCTGGACCGCGGGCATTTGTGCCTTGTTCGTCTTGGTAGGCGCTTGCCGGTCAGCCCAGTTTACTTCGTTAGCAAATACTATTCTTTGACGGTTGAGCTTCTCCTGGAGATCCTTGGAGATGGTCGGGCACTGGATAGACGTATGGTCCTCCTTTTGGCACAGCCACCAAGACCGGAAACGCTGGCTCTCGACATTCTTAGGGGCGTCTAAGGACGGCTGCTTCTTAGAGACGAAGCCTCCCCACTTTTCACCTGATGCCACGGGAGAGGTCTCGCCAACAGCTAGTACTGGTACTGGGTTATCACATCCCTTATACTTGTAGGGTCCGGGACGAGCTCGCGACAACGGCTTGGGAGTCGACACCATGAGAGCCTGGAGGGCCTTGGCTTGCCGATACTTGCACTGGGTGTAGGCGGTCAGCTGCAGATATATATGCTCCTGGTGGTCTGATTGTAGTTCTCAGCATCCACTTGAAGATATCCATTAAGTTCTTGCGAGAAGATCATCTTGAGCCTGTCCTCAGGGTAAACGTTCCCACAAGCCTCGCTCATCTCCCGGACACGGCGGGCGAAGGCCTCTGAAGTCTCTTGTCGCTCAATGGTTGCCGGGCTCGACTTTCCCACCGCCTTGCGCAGGGAGTCTGCGTCCGCGCAACTGAACAGGAGCCAGTTGACAGCTTCCGGATAGCTCCCAACGTTACGCCCGACGATGTGTCCGGCTGAGTCTGGTAGAACCTGTGCAAACCGCTGTTCCGCTTCTCCGGTCATGAAGTTAACGAGGAGGTAGAGTTCCTTGCCCTGAGACACATCGTTGTCATTGCATGCCTTGACGAACCGGCGCAGGAAGGTAAAGATAAGCGCCGGTCTCTTCCCGGAAAACTTAGGATGTCCCCCGAAGCTCGGCTGCATGCGCCGGTTCAGGGATGCCATCTTCTTGGCCATCTTCCGAGTGTAACCTTGGTCTTGGTTCTTCTGCCGGTAGTTACCCCAATACGTGACCTTGTTCAGAGAGGTATCCCCCACATGACGGGTGTGGCAGTATTGGCCCCCAGGTAGGGGGGCAACACGTGCCATGCAAGGGGCGGCAGGCCACTAGCCTGATCCGTTCCTCCTCCGGCATTTGGGTCCATATTCCCAATGTTTGGGATTGTTAGCTTAGTAGTAAATCCAACTTGGATTTGAGGGTTTTCTGCATTTATCGTCTTGAATTTTCGTGTGGCCCGGTGGGCAGGTGCTGGGGTGGGAGATTCTGAGTGGCGAGATTCTGAGTGGACCCTGGGGGGATAAGGGGAGGGACAGCGGGGCTTGGCCCTGCGTCCCCGTCCCGACCAAGAAACTGTTGGACCACACACCATATTCTTGTTTGTCAGTGGGGGGTTTGCCCCATAAGAGGGACAGAGTGTGTGCGACTTGCTTTTCTTCCGGTTCCCCCGACACGGGAGGCAGCCCTTGTACACCGCCCCAACTTGGGTGTCGTGTGTCCGAGTGTAACCTTGGTCTTGGTTCTTCTGCCCGTAGTTACCCCAATACGTGACCTTGTTCAGGGAGGCATCCCCCACATGACGGGGAGGAAAGTCAAAATCGACCAGCCTGCGCCGGGTGGGACCAGGGGGTGCGTCCCAGTCGTATCCCTTCTCAGAGCTGGAGGAACTGGTCACGCTGGTGCTAGAGCGACGACGACGACGCCGCCGCCTCCGGCTGCTCCGGTTACCGGTCTTGGAGCTCCCCGCCCCAGAGGACGACAGGGCAGGAAGAGCTTGGCCAGTCGCAGGAGTCGAAGTGTCAGGGGGACCCGTAGAACCAGTCATAGCGGTGCCTCTGGCACTGCTAGCGCCCATAGTAAGAGGTGTCCACACCCAGCTGCCATGTGTAGGTGCAGGAGTGAATACACAAGGGGCGATCCCTGGGAGTTCAGGAGTAGAGCATACAGGAGAGAGTCGTCTGCGTAGCGCGGACTCGAACGCCGTTGACCCCGGGTTGGCTCCTGCAGGCGGGACAGCGGGCAGAACGGGAGCAGGAGGTACTTGGCCGCCTGTAGACTCCAGTCCGCTACCGGGTGTCACGCCCAGGTCTGCATTGCCCGTAGGGAGAACGCCGGGTTGGGCACCGTCCCCTGCGGTGACCAGGGATGCGTCAAGGGACGCGGGGTCTACCCCTTCGGGCACCGTCGTGCCAGGGAGGGTAGCCACGTTGGTCTCTTGACAGCCACGATCCAGTTGCCTGCGTGTCCAAAGATCGCAAGACCACAAGAGAGGGGTTGGAGAGCCAGGAATGGGGTTCCCGTGAACGGGTGCAAAATGTTCCCAAACCACAAGAAAGGAGAGAACAGGAAAAACCCAACCGCTGCTCCCAAATGTCTCTCCTCAAACACTCCAATCTCCCCTGCTGCTCCACCAAGTATGTGGTATAGAACTCGATCCTCTCAGACACGTATCAACATCCCTCAGGGAAAAGGGACAGGTAACACAGAAATGGGAATTAAGAGAGTGGCATGCCTGTTGCCTCACGTGCCTGCTCGCAGAGCAAACAGATACGCACGGTAGTGCACACGGGGAAAAGGAAAGCAAACGGGCAGTTGTCTTTTTCCTGAGGGCGCGGGCCAAGGGAGCCTCGCTGTCCCTTAACGTGCATCTGGAGGGGCCTCAGTACCCTGGCCAGGTAGCTCCCCCATACCCCCGAGTTGCCCCGACCCGAGTCTATCTAACCTCGTCAGGTTGGGGGCCACTATCACTACTAATTCTATTCCCACTCACTAATCTCACACTCGAATTCTCTCAAATCAAGTCCCTCACAAAGAGGCAAAAACCCACCAGAAATCCCTCTCTCACGTGTACGTAGCGTAGTCCACCGCATTCCAGTGCCGGGCACGGTCCACGGCCGCCAACCATCACCTCACGGCGGGCGTGTTCAGGCACCTGGCGTCCTCTGGTCGCCATCCCGTGTCGACGCCAAGTCGGGGCCAGGGATGCTACACACGGCGCCGTTCGACAGTGGGTGTCAAGTGAGGCCCCACCTTACTCGAACGCTCGTCCGCAGGTGTGCCTGCCGGCTCGGCAGTCCCGTGATATCGGGTGTCAGTGCCATCGAATGTGTTTTCAATCAACTCGGATGCGAGCTGACCGTAGAAGTGTCACTGCGACATGGAAGCCACAGGCCCCCTGGCCCCACGATCGAGTGGCCATGCGCCCACCATGCAGATGGCCAGCAGCGAGATAATTACTCGCATAGACCAGTTATGAGTGCCAAGCTTGCGCTCCAATCCGAGGTCGTCCTGCCGGCATCTGTTGTGCCGGTCATCTTGAGCACAGCAGCCGTAGTACGTTTCAGCCACATGTGGCTGAGGCACTGTCAATGCGACCCGCTGAGCACCACCATCCGTCTCCCGCCAGCGGAAGCGCTTTTAGGCCACCTCAGGATTTGTGGATCCTGTGGTCGCAACGAAGTACCGACGTTCTCGGTCCATCCAAACCAGTGCCATCACGTCGGGTTGACCCGCGGCGTCCCAATGGACCATGGAGACGATTACCCCCCTCGCCAGAAGCTCACGAGAAGATAGAAGCGCCAATGGGAACATTCGGTTGGCCGTCTTAACGACACCAATGAAGCGCAGGCCCACAGACTTGAGTGCAAGCGTCGCACCCACACTGGCAAAATAGGAGTCTGCGCTCATAACACGGCCAGTCTCTGACCACGGCCGGACCAGTCCCGTAAAGCTGACACAGCCACGGGCTGCGGCGCGATCTTGCTCAGAGAGGGTGGTCTCGTGCTGGGCTGTGTGGCAAAATCCACTCGCACACACGGCACCCAAGCTGGGGCAGTGCGCACGGGCTGCCTCGCGTGTAGGGGGAACCGGAAGAAGCGCAAGTCGCACACACTCTGTCCCTGTTGTGGGGAAATCCCCCCACTGACAAAGAAGAAGACGGTGTGTGGGCCAACAGTTTCTTGGTCGGGACGGGAAAGCGAGGCAAAGCCCCGCTGTCCCTTCCCTTATCCCCCCAGGGTCCCCTCAAAATCTCGCCACTCAAAATCTCCCACCCCAGCACCTGCCCACCGGGCCACTCGAAACGCGACTTGCTGTCCCCCCCCTCTCTGCATCACGCGGGCGAGGAGGCGGTCACGTCGACCGCCCCTCTTTTCAAGCTTACCCACTTGGCAGCTTGCTCTTATCGGTATTCACCTCACCACCACCAGCACATCTCCTTCACCTTACCCTGGGCTGCCCCACGCTGCGGAGGCCACCCGTCTCCCCGCGATCCGAGCCCCCCTCAACTCGAGGTGGGTCTCGTGCAGCTGCAACCAGGTCGTCTCTCCCTCACTTTGGGAGAGCCATTGTGACCCCGGGGGTGGAGACTGACTTCTTGGACGAACGGATGGAGGATACGTCCTATGAAGCAGCGCCCGCCGGGACTTCCGGCGGGGGCTTCGCGGTCGCTCCGGGGGATGGGATGCCCGCGTCACCCGGCTTTGGGTTGGCGGCGGGATCTCCCCCGGAGGTAGGCCGCGTTGTTCCACTAGAGGCCTTGGGGAGGTGGTTCTAACCTGCATGGCCCCTGTATGAGGAGGGGATGACCGTTATTTACTGTGGCCGACTTGGCACAGCGATGAGTCGCGTCTGAGGCCTCCTACGGGAGAAGTTCCCCCGTAGGGTCGGGCTTCCTGCCAGCCTCAAGAAGGACAAGTTTTCCTTCTTAGATGAGGATGTGGTCGAAGACATGCAGCGGGCCAAAAACGTGTTGGACCGCGAGGGTACTACCGAAGGCACCCGCGACGTGCCGACCTTCACTTGGGACGCGTTGGCAACTCGCCCCCCGTACCTACGTGACTTCGATCCGCACAGTCAACACCTCGATGTGCGGATGGAGAAGGACTACCGGCGAGGTCCCTAATTGGTGATCTCGTCTCATTTCGAGTTTCCGCAGCAGTCACCTGCTAGCAAGGAACAATACTATCCCACGAAGCCCGAGTGGTGGCCTGCAGTCGAGGTCCCCTACGGGTTCCCGGCACTACTACCCCGGTTGATCGACCACTTCGGCTACGTCATGTTGACGGCTAGCCCGGACCACTTGGTGTTCGCCTTGTTGGCAACCCGGTGGCTCCTTGACGTCATGTCGACCTGGGTGTCTAGTGTCCAGCGGCGGCGGATGCTCTGGCATCTATCCCCCTGGCTTATCCAAGGTTCGGAACAGGTCACTCCTGAGGTACTTGCTGACGGGTGCTCATCGGGACAGCTCACTCTACTCGAGGACATGCTGCGTCTCCACAAGCTCATCGAGTGGAAGAGCATCAAGCACGAGTTGCGCCGATCTACCCGCGGTCCCAAGGACGATGGCACGCTTTGCCAGGTCGTCTGGGTCGGCCGTGAACTTCACGACGGCCGCGTGGTCCTCAAGGAGGGGTTGGGCATCGGGAACTACCCGTATGCCCCTGGGGTGGAACGCCACACTGCGCCTCCCCAGGACTGGGCGATCGTGGTCGCCGTGGCCTCCCACGACGACTACATGACTCAACCCACTGCGGGGGCCCCGAGTAGGGGTCGCAGATACTCTCGGGCTCCGCCTACACGGCGAGCCCCTCCGCTTCCTCCTGTCCCATTCCAGCCGCACGGGGACATCCCGATAATCGTTTCTGTTGAGACATCCACCCCGGTGTCCCCAAACTTGGGGGCCACCCTACTCACGGTGTACCCGAACTTGGTACTGCCGGCCACGCCCTTGACTTCCAAGATGATGATCACCACGTTGGTGCGCACCATTTCTTGGTTGGCTGCGTCGGCTGCAACCTTTCAATTTTCCGAGACTCCTCAACTTGAGAAGCGCGTTCGTACTGTTGTGGCGACCGCCAGTTGCGAGTCGGTAGCGGGGTTCATGACGACCGAGTTGGCTCGTATTGGGTCGATTGTCCCCCGTCGGCCCTACTTGGGCGCGGCTAGCGTCGGGCAAGCCGAGCATACTTGCCTCCTCGCCGTCGTCGCCGTCACTCTCGGCGGTTTCCCTCCGTGTCGGAAGACGAGTTCTCTTACTCCGTCTCGGAGTCCTCTACCCCGTCGGAGACGGAGCCAGTCCGGCGTCTGCGTCGCCAAATTGCGCGCAAGACCAAGCAGAAGAGTAGCCGCGGTCGTCGCTACTTGCGCGACCGTGAGGGGCGCGACGGTTCCGACTTGGAGCCGCCGCCCCCGCGGATGAGTCGGCAGCGTTATCGGCGTGGGTCTCGCCGCTCGCCTCCGCTTGAGGGCGAGTGCCGTGGTGTTGGGGAGTCTAGGACGCGTGCCAAGTTGGCAGCTGCCTTTGTTGTGAGAGTGTGTGGGTTAGGGCGGTAGTTAAAGCCACTCTGCGTACCACTTCGACTTGAAGCACTCTCTTGGCAGAGTCACTTGGCCTTCCCTCACGTTGAGGGAGGGCAGTTAGGATCAATGTCATTCCGGGCGCAGTATGCCCGGACCTTCTCAGCGGGAAGGTACTCCACGTATTCCAACGCACCATCCTTCGCCTTGTAGCCGAACCAACGCACCTTCAACATGAGCCGGTTAGTGACCTCATCCCACCCGGTGGTCGGTGAACTTATCGAAAACGTACTCCTGCGGGCCCTGTTTGGCCGCAGGTAGCGAAGGCAGGCACCACGCCTTCAGCGCATGTGCCCAAGCCGGGTCGCCTGCCGAAGGTGGTGCAGTTTTTACCACGTCCTGTCCGTTTACTGTGCGGACCCCATCGTCATTTTCGATGGTAAACCGTCGCCCATCCGTACGAAGGACCTGGTATGGCCCCTTCGTCTGGAACACCAACTTACCCCCAGTTGGGGTTTGTGAGTGTGCCAGGACCCCGTCACCCTGCTCGGGGACGTGCTTGGCATTCCGCACCTTTTTGTCAAAGGTACGTTTGTAGCGCTTTTGCGCTTTGTCCATCTCAGCCCTGACTTTAGGGATGAGTTTCTCGAGCCTGGCAGCGAACTCCACCTTACTCTCAGTGGGAGTAGGTATACTGCCATCGGCCTCCCTAGTTGGGAGCGGCCTCCGTACGGCAATAGACCGCACGCGACGGGGGGTCACAAAAACGCGGGGTACCTCCCCGGTAGATGAGTGGACCTGCGAATTGTATCCGGTTGTAAGAATAAGAATGTATTGGTCCCACGTATTCAAGTGCTCGCTCACACAGTGGCGCAGCTGTCGAACAATAGTTATGTTGAAGCGCTCCACCTGCCCATTAGTTTGTGGGTGGTAGGGGGTGGCATAGTTTGCCTGAACCCCCAACATATCCAGCACTCCCTGAAACAGTACGGACGCAAACTGCGGTCCATAGTCCGACAGTGTACTGTCCGGGATGCCATAAGCGGCAACCCAGTGATCTAAGAAGGCTGACACAACCGACATGGCCGTGTTCTCTGCCAGAGCGATCGCTCGCGTAATTTTCCTGAAGCGATCGAAGATGACCAGGAGGTACTAGTTGCCATCCTCTGTCACTGGCAGGGGCTCAAGGATGTCCATGCCCAACGCGGCAAAGGGCTCCTTGGCTGGGAACAGTCACACAGCCGTAGTAGGCCGCTGTTCCATCAGACGGTTCTGTGCACAACTGGTGCAGGCAGCCACCCAACTGTAGATGTCCACCACCATGGACGGCCAGTAGTACCTGGTCCTCAGGGTCTGGTGTAGTTTACTAGACCCCAGGTTCCACGTGTGGGAGCGTTATGCTCCCTCTCAAGGATACTGTCCTTGAGGGATGCGGGGACGACAAGTTGTTCAGGCCCCTGAATTACCCCCCTTCTCATGAGGAGGCCATCGTCTCCGACGAAGAACAGCGTCTCCGCCACCGTATCTAGCGCATCCATCTGCGACTTTCTGAGGGAGTTTTCGGCCTGGGCCTTCACCACCTCGTCTATAGACACGGGCAAGTACTTCTGGTTCCCTGGCGCCTCGCGGTTCAATGCCTGACCAGAGCGCGTGACTCCCCCCACAATGGGGATGTCATCATCGACTGAGTTAGTTTCCAGCCCCTCGGTATGTGCCCGAGAAAGGCCGTCGGCTAGGGCATGTTGCCTGCCGGGACGGTACTCAATATCACAGTTGAATGGTGCCAGTCGCACCCTCCACCTGTTGAGGCGTGTGTTCGTGCAATCCGTTTTGAACATGAACTGCAACGCGCGGTGGTCACAGCGGAGCAGGAACTTCTCACCCTCTAGGTAGTGACGAAGTGATGTCACCGCCCACACCACTGCGAGTCCTTCCAACTGGGCGACTCCATGGTTCTTCTCAGCCTAGTTCAGCCCCTTGCTGAAGTATCCTACCGGCAGGTACTCCTTGTCCGGCTGCTGCTGAAGCAACACACAACCAAGTTGGTCGTAGCTAGCATCCACGTCTAAGATGTAGTGGCCTCCCAACCTGGGAATAGCCAAGATAGGGGGCTTCAGCAGTAGACCCCTATGAGTCTCAAAGGACTCCTGCTCCTCACGAATTGGGGGAGGCAGGTTCTTCGGTAGCATCGAGCTAACTAGCTCATTCAGCGGCTTCGCCACCTTGGCGAAGCCCTTGGTGAAACGTCGGTATACGTTACACATCCCGAGGAAGCTCCTCATCTGGGTCAGGATCGGGGGGTACTGAGCCTTACGGATGGCTCTCAAGTTTTTCTCATTGACACTGAGGCGCCCCGGACGGACAACATGTCCCAAGTATTCCACCTCCTGGGTGAAGAGGTGGCTATTGCTCGCCTTCAGTGACACACCGGTGCGGTGGTTATCTGGGAGTAAGCCCACACCAACGGGGTACCTTATCATCTTGAAGGAGATGGTGGGGAACCCGGGGTATAAACCCTGGAGTCAGAACCGCCGGAACGTAAAGCTCCACGCGAAGGTGGAAGCGTCCGGGACGGGGAACACGAGGGTAACGCAAGGTTGATTTTTTGTGAGGGGGAAGCAGCGGGCACAGCCCTACGCGCAGATATCCCTCTTTGGCCCGCCGGTCCAGGGCCCGCTGTGGGACCCCGGAGTGCGGGCCAACACTCCTTACACTAAACACCCAATCAAAACACTCAGAAACCTCCAACACATCTCTCCACGCAAAACATGCTCAGTGGTGGGATCTCACTAAATCTCGGTCAGATTGGGGCGGAAGTAGCCCGCCCTAGGTAGCTTCCCGTCACTGGGGAGAAGGCCAATTCCAATCGGGCGGGTGTAATCGCTCTACCCGATATTATCTTATCTCCCCCCCCATGCATGGGGGGATCCAGCGAGGATGACGTGGCGTGCCCCTCCTGAGGAAAGAGCGACCCCCCCCTGCCCCCGATTGGTCAGGGGCAGAGGTCGCCACGATCCGCCTCCCCCTGAAGGGGGATGCCCCTAGTCCGAGGGGTGCGGTAAACCCCCACACTCCCCACGCCTTAAGGCCAGGCGTCCCGTGTGGCATATGCCGACCATGACGAGAAGGGGTTGTGTGACGCACCCCTCAAAGGGGGTGCCGCTTTGGGACGGCCATCGCACCCTCTCCCCGCCCTGGGCAGCCCCCTTCCGGGGCGTGCCTTCAGACGGAGCGCACGGGGGGTGCACACACGCACCCCCTGCTTGCTGCTCTTCACCCTGGGTCGCCAATCCACTTGCCCCCATCCGGGGGCACCGGGCCTGCGCCGAACGGGTGCGACCCGGGCTCTCCCGGGCGTCTTCGCTCTTCGCATCCTCATACGAGGGTGCAACCGCGGGGTCTGTAGGGGAGAGAGAGTGTCACCCCTCCCCCTCCCCCTTTTAAAGGGGGGTCTCCGCTCGGAGTGTGCCGGCTTTCCGGGCAGTCACCATCGGCTCCTCTGTGCGCCGCCGGTGCGGGCGCGCACCTCTTCCTCGGAGCGCCGCCGCTGCGGGCGAGCACCGTTGCTGTGGTCCGGCCGCTGTGGGCCGGCGTTCTCGTGGCCGCGCTGCCGCTGCGGGCGCGCGGCTTTGCTGTTGTCCGACCGCTGTGGGCCGGCCTTGTCGTCCTTCTCGCGGCGCCGCTGTGGGCGGTCGCCGTTGTCTTTGTCCGGCCGCTGCGGGCCGGCGCTGTCGTTGTGGCTGCGCTGCCGCTGTCGGCGGACCTCTTCCTCTCCGTCGCGCCGCCACCAGGGGCGGGCGCTCCTGTTGTCGTCGCGCCCCCTCTGTGGGCGAGCAACTTCTGGCCGGACGCGTCGCCGCTGTGGGCGGGGGCCTGTTTCCTTGTTGCAGGGCCGCCCTTCTGGGCGGCCGCTATGTCCTCTCCGGGAGACCACCCCCCTATGGGGGTGGATGACATACCGAAGGGTGACCGTGGGTCAACCCCTGATGGGGTTGACACCTACCTGGGCGTACCCCTCATCGCTATCGATGAGGATCGGTACGACTCAACCAGGGGTCCCCGGTCAACTAGTACTTCACACCTACGGTATCAAGCCGTAGGTGTACTCCCGATGGTCAACATCTGGCGCAACCTGCGCATGCAGTACGGCACGGTTTATACCGTGTCGGAGGTACTGCCATCGGACTTACCCTTTTACAGGGGTCGGGTCGACATAGACCTCCTTAAGGGGGTCGAGGAGATACTGGCGGGTCCCCCTTTTACAGGGGAGGGACCATGCACCGACCTTCGGTACTACCAGGGGCCCATCCCCACTCTCGGCCTGGACGACCCCGGGTATTATACCCGGGGTGCTCTGGCGGAGTGGCGCCTACGCGAATTTCCTGGACTCCTAATCAATGGGGAGCAGAAGAAGTATCATCACGTCCCCACCCCTATGAGGGGGGGGCTCTACCCGGCCGTGCCCCCGTGGTGGTCCTCCTTGTAGGTCTCACGGGGAATGGCTTGCCGTCTTCCGTCGTTCTTCCTCCTACGAGGAAGTCTTCTAGTCCGATCCCCTTTAGGGGGGCGGGAGAATGCCATGGCCTCCACTTCCTGGCTGGTGGAGGTGGCGGACATCTTCTTGTCCGCCGTCACGTTTCATGGCCATTTATGGCTCTTGAACGAGCCCCTTCTTGAGGCTCTTTCGGCGTTGGACACTTCCCTCCTCTTTAAAGAGGAAGACTCTGCCAATGCGGGTCTCTTTCACGAGGCCCTTCAACTGCTTCGGCGGGTGAGGTCGCTCGTACCTGAAGAGCGCCTCCGCGATCAAGGCGGCCGCCGAGGACTCGTCTTGGTCTCCCGGGAGCTTTCCCCCGTGGATCAGCGGCTCCTCCTTATGGAGGGGCTTGACACCCCGACCCTCCCTTACGGTGAGGGTGTTACTGCATCCACTCGGGTTCCCAACCCCGAGGTGCAGATGTGCCGGGAGGGCCCAAGGCTCTTCCCCGAGTTGGGGGAGGTCGTCCCTCCCGGGGAGAATCCCTCCCATACGGGAGGGGGCTCCTCCCTCTGGGGATCCGACCGGATCCCCTGTGACCCAGCCCGGCCGCCGGGGGCAGGAGCTCCTCGCGCTGGCGCGGAAGCCACCACCGGGCAACCTGCGGCGACCTCGGCCTGGACAAGCCGGGGTGGGGCTTCCTCCCGGGGAGCTTCCGGTCGAGGCCGAGCTGGCCTTGATGGGGGTTATGGGGGTAACCGTCTGATTGCTCCCCCGAGGGTCCCACGCTTTCGGTGGAACACCGAACTTCGTCTGGAGGTGGGGGGCATTATGTCCCCCCAACTTTTGTTCGGGATGAGGGCCTCTTTTGGGGAGGACCTCCCGGCCGATTTTACCTTTGCCACCCAGTCAGTATTGACTATGGCGTTATTCCGAGCCTATACAGGCTTGGCCAACGACATGGCTGGCGTGTTGGCGGGTGCCTCTCCTCCCCAACGCCAGGCCGCATTAGCGGACCTGCCGGCGGAGAATCTCATGACGCGTATGCGTCGTGAGTTGGGGGTCGCGACTTCTGAGACGCGGGCCCTGGTGGACATGCAAGCCCTCCACACCCAGGCACTACGGGGTCGGGCTTCATCACCGGCCACTTCTTATGGAGAGGCCGCGGGAGCCGCATATGGTTGGGCCCCCGCTTCAGCGGGTGGCCGCTCTTCGGGTACCGACCGTGGGGAGGAGTCCCAGGCAGGTCCGTACCGTTCCCCCGGGTATGGGACCTACCCCCCTTCATCCTCCCATTATCGGAGGTTTTGAGGGTTGTACTCCCCGGCTTGAGCCGGGGTGCTTTGTTTCTTTTCAATAGGAGTTTACCCCGAGGGTCAATGTTTGCGTAGGTCCGGGTGAGGACATGTAAAGACGGCTTCCATCAGAGTAGAAGCTTTTGCCCCTTACTTCTTAGTGCCGTTGCATAAAAGAAGATGCCACTCGGGGTAACCCGAATTTTAAGCTTCCTTCTTCTGCAATATTTTCGCACGGCTTCAGCCGGCAAACCCGTTGCTAGCCGCCAGGTATCATCCAGGGGGCCATAGCCGAACCAGCGCATGCGTAATTCAAGCGCGCCCTCCACATTGAAGCGGTGGTGCACAAACTTCTCGAACACGTACTCTCTGCCATCCCCTGTACTCGGGGAGGGCTGAGCCACTTTAAAGTTGGCTCGTGTTGCCTCGGCACGTTCCCAGGCAGGATGGCCTGCTTGGGGTGCCGGGGCACGAGTGGCATGGTCATTCGTAACCGTTCGGATCCCTGAAGGGGTCTCCACAGTGAAACGTCGCCCATCGGTCCTCAAAACCATGTAGGGGTCCACGCTCTCATGAGCGAGCTTAGACCGCTTACGGGTATGGGAGGCCAGGAAAACCCAGTCCCCCTCCCGTAGGTTCTTATTCTTCTCCGCGACAGTGGCGTCAAAGGTTTTCTTATACGCCTCCTGCGCCTTGGCCAGGTGCTTACGCACCTGGGGGATAATGCTCTTCAGGTCTTCCACAAACCGTAAGGCTGCGGTCTGGGAGTCCTCATCCTCGCCTTCCCCCAAGTCCTCCTTCTCCTGAAGGGGACGGAGCTTAGGGAGGCGCTCGACCCCCATGGTTTGGAGCCGCCTTGGGCTCACAAACATGAGGGGGGCCTGCCCAGTGCTAGAATTAAGTGTTATAGGCCGTTGTGAGGAGTAAGACATAGCGGTCCCACTCCTTTGGGTGCTCCGCGGTATAAACCCGGAGCTGCCTCATAATAGAGCGATTATATCGCTCCACCTGCCCATTTGTTTGGGGGTGGTAAGGCGTCGTATACTTCGCCTCAATCCCTAGGAGTCCCAAGACCCCCTGGAAAACAGACGAAAGCAAACTACGGACCGTTATCGGTCAGCATTGAGTCGGGTATGCCATAAGACGCTACCCAGACGTCAATAAAGGCCGAAGCCTTTGCCACCGCGGTAATCTCCTTCATGGGGACCGCCCGGGTGAGCTTACTAAAACGGTCCACCATAACAAGTATAAACCTGTTACCGTTTTCAGAAGCGGGTAAGGGTCCGAGGATATCCATCGCCAGGCTGGCGAAGGGCTCGTTGGCTGGGAATAGCTTGAGCGTACACGTATGCCTACGCTCATCCAGCCTATTCCGAGCACACCCCGTGCACTGGGAGACGTGTTTGTACACGTCTACAATCATGGTGGGCCATTAGACCCCACGCCTCAGCGTGGCGTACATCCGGCGAGCCCCAGGATGGGCCGCCAATGGTAATTCATGGTGGTACGTCATAAGACGCTCCCGTAGAGATGTGGGGATCACCATCTGAGTGGTGTCCAGGAAGAAGGACCTCCGGCATAGTATTCCTTCTTCGTTTTCGAAGAAGAAAGCCTTCCTGGCCCATTTTGGGTCAGGGGGAGGTACCGACTCCCATTCCTCCCGCCGTTCCTGGCAGAAGGCGTCCTCAGCCTGAGCTTTTTTAAGCTCTTCTACCGTAATAGGCACCAAAGGGCGATGCTTCTCGCTCCGCCCGGCCAAAGCCTGAGCAGACCTGGTCACCGTGGCGAGGACCGGAAGGTCTTCATCTATAGGAGCCTTGTTAGGCTCGTCCGTGGGCAGGCGTGACAAAGCGTCGGCCACAATATGGTCGGCCCCCGGTTTATTGTAGCATCCCTGGCCCCGACTTGGCGCCGACCCGGGACTACAACCAGAGGGCACCAGGTGCCAGAACACGCCCGCCGTGTGGTGATGGTTGGCGGCCGTGGCCCGTGCCCGGCACTGGGATGCGGTGGACTACGCTATCCACAAGTGAGAGAGGGATTGCTGATGGGTTTTTGCATACTTGTGAGGGACTTGATTTGAGAGAATTCGAGTGTGAGATTAGTGAGTGGGAATAGAATTAGTAGTGATAGTGGCCCCCGACCTGACGAGGTTAGACTCGGGTCGGGGCCACTCGGGGTTATGGGGGGGGGCTACCTGGCCAACGTGCCAAGGCTCCCCCAGATGCACGTTAAGAGGGACAGCGAGGCGCCCTTGGCCCGCGCCCTCAGGAAAAAGACAACTGCGCGTTTGCTTTCCTCTTCCCCGTGTGCACTACCGTGCGTATCTGTTTGCTCTGCGAGCAGGCACGTGAGGCAACAGGCATACCATTCTCGTAGTTCCCCTTTCTGTGTTACCTGTCCCTTTCCCCCGAGGGATATTGACACGTGTCTGAGAGGATCGAGTTTTATACCACATATTTGGTGGAGCAGCAGGGGATGATTGGAGTGTTTGAGAAGAGATATTTGGGAGCAGCGGTTGGGTTGTTCCTGTTCTGTCTTTTTCTGTGGTTTGGGAATTATTTGCACCCGTTCACGGGAATCCCATTCCTGGCTCTCCAACCCCTCTCTTGTGGTCTGGCGATCTTTGGACACGCAGGCAACTGGACTGTGGCTGTCAAGAGACCAACATGGCTACCCTCCCTGGCACGACGGTGCCCGAAGGGGTAGACCCCGCGTCCCTTGATGCATCCCTGGTCACCGCGGGGGACGGTGCCCAACCCGGCGTTCTCCCTACGGATGAAGCAGACCTGGGTGTGACATCTGGTAGTGGACTGGAGTCCACAGGCGGCCAAGTACCACCTGCTCCCGTTCCTCCGGCTGTTCCTGCTGTGGGAGCCACCCCGGGGTCAACGGCGTTTGAGTCCGCTCGCAGCAGACGTCTCCCTCCTGTCGGTTCTACTCCTCAACCTCCAGGGATAGCCCCTGGTGTGTTTACTCCTGGACCCACACATGGCAGCTGGGTGTATACACCTCTTCCTGTGGGCACTAGCAGTGCCAGAGGCACCGCGACGACTGGTTCCACGGGTCTTCCTGAGACTTCGACTCCTGGGCCCGGCCAAGCTTTTCCTCCCCTTGCATCCTATGGGGCGGGGAGCTCCAAGACCGGTAACCGGAGCAGCCGAAGGCGTCGGCGTCATCGCCGTCGCTCTAGCACCAGCGAGACCAGTTCCTCCAGCTCTGATGAGGGATATGATTGGGATGCATCTCCCGGTCCCACCCGGCGCAGGCTAGTCGAGTTTGACTTCCCTGCCCATCAAGTGGGAGATGCCACCCTGAACAAGGTCACGTATTGGGGTAACTACCGGCTGGAGAACCAAGACCAAGGTTACACCCGAAAGATGGCCAAGAAGATGGCGTCCCTGAACCGGCGAATGCAGCCGAGCTTCGGGGGACATCCTAAGTTTTCCGGGAAGAGACCGGCGCTTATCTTTGCCTTCCTGCGCCGGTTTGTCAAGGCATGCAATGACAACGATGTGTCCGAGGGCAAGGCTCTCTACCTTCTGGTTAACTTCATGACCGGAGAAGCGGAACAGCGGTTTGCACAGGTTCTACCAGACTCTGCCGGACACATTGTCGGACGTACCGTCGCGAGTTATCCGGAGGCGGTCAACTGGCTCCTGTCCAACTACGCTGACGCGGACTCTCTGCGTAAAGCAGTCGGCAGGCTGAACCGGGCAACAATGGAAAGACAAGAGACTCCAGAGGCGTTCGCCCGTCGTGTCCGGGACATGAGCGATGCTTGTGGCAACGTTTACCCTGAGGACAGGCTCAAGATGATCTTCTCGGAAGGGCTTCCTGAATATCTTCAAGTGGATGCGGAGAACTACAACCAGGAACATCAAGAACATACCTTCCAGCAGTTGATGGCCTACACCCAGGGCAAGTACCGGCAAGCCAGGGCCCTCCAAGCTCCCCTGGTATCAACTTCCAAGCCGTTGTCGCGAGTTCGACCCGGACCCGACAGGTATAAGGGAGGTGATAGCCCTGTACCAGTACTCGCAGTTGGCGAGGCCTCACCCATGGGGTCAGGGGACAAGTGGAGCGGCTTCGTTTCTAAGGAGCAACCATCCCTGGTCGCCCCCAAGCAAGTCAAGAAACAGCGGATCCGGTCCTGTTGGCTGTGCCAGAAGGAGGAGCACATGTCCTACCAGTGCCCGACCATTCCCAAGGACCTCCAGGAGAAACTCAAGCGTCAAGGACTGGTGTTTGCAAAGGCGGTCAACTGGGCTGACCGGCGGGCACCCTCCAAGATGGACAAGGCACAGGTACATGCAATCCGAGTGGCAACCTTACAGAGCATCACGGAGGCTCTGGCTAGGGAAGCTCCTACGGACTTCGACCTGGAGACCGAAACCTCTAAGGACTCCTCGGACCCGGGAAACGAGTAGGGCAGGCGCTCTCCCCAAGTGTCTTCCCGAATCTCCGACGGCAGGGTACTTCTACCTGTTCTCCCCTTGCGTGCCGGGAGAAAGGACGGCAGTTACCCGCTCAACGGGTAGCCGCCTGGACACCCTGTTTGTTCAAGGGGACATTGCTCGTCCTGCGTAAAGAAAACCTCAAGATTAATGCTCGTATGCGTGTGGGGGATAGCTTCCATGCTGTTACGCCGGTGGTTGACACGGGAGCCGGACCAAGCGTCATCACTGAGAGCCTGTTACCTCCGGGCTGGCGTCGACATGCCTGGAGAGCGCCTACCCGGACCCATATCGTCGACGCTTCGGGTCAAACCCTACGACCGCTTGGCCGTCTTCCTGTCGCCATCTCTGTCAACAATGAACCAATGCTTTTTCCCTTTCTAGTAGTCAAGACCCTATCAGTCCCCCTCATCCTAGGCTGGGACTTCCAGAAGCAGCATGTCAAGAGCATCCTACCCGGAGAAGGGAAGGTCCAGTTCAACCATGGGTTTGTGTCACCGGTATTGGAGCATCTGGACGCCAAGGTTCGTGTAGCCAAGAGCAAGAGGGAACGCATCCCACCCTCTACCTTGACTCTCTTCAAACCGGTGCTCCTACCTCCTCGCTCGGAGACCAAGGTTCAAGTAACGACCCGGATTGCAGGTCAATGCCTGATCTACGGACGTAAGGAATTCCTGGCGAAACACCGGTTATACTTGGCCCACGGACATCACAAGAAGGTAGAAAGGCACACCCCGTTCTCGGTGCTAATCGTCAACGTGAGCCGGAAGCCAATAACCCTCGCCAAGGGCACCCGAGTTGGTACAGCAGAGCCTTACCGGGGATCCGCCCGTGCTATGAGCAAGGAAGACCTCCTGAACCTGCAACAAGAACTGGCATCCAACTTGACGGCCTTAGACGTACCTCCGAAGCAAGAGCAGGCTGGCAGCGCTACTCCGAAACCCGAACAAGCACCACCCGGGATGCCGAAGGTCAAGCAAGAAAATGTCCCTCCCGACTTGAAGGAGGCACTGGAGAAGCTTCTCCAGGAATATCGGCACCTGTGGTCGGGAGAGCTGGGCAAGATGGACGCCACTCTACACCGGATTCAACTCAAGCCGGAAGCTAAGCCAGTGCACATGCAACCATATCGGGCCGGACCTCATCGCCGGGATGAGATTGAGAAGCAGGTTAACAAGATGCTCAAGATGGATGTTATCGAGCCGTCTGATGGCGAGTGGGCTTTCCCGGTGGTAGTCGTCCCGAAAACCGGCGGTCACTTCCGTTTCTGCGTTGACTACCGGCGCCTGAACGAGATGACAGTCAAGGACGTATACCCGATACCCCGGATGGATGATTGCCTCGACTTTCTTGGTGATGCCACCCTCTTCTCGACGCTGGATTGTAATGCCGGTTACTGGCAGATCCCTCTGGCTGACGAGGACAAGGACAAGACCACCTTCACGTGCCACCTGGGACTATTCCGGTGCAAGCGTCTTCCTTTTGGTCTCACCAATGCTCCGGCGACCTTCCAAAGAGCCATCGACATCATCCTGTCCGGGCTAAGGTGGAGAACATGTTTGGTCTACCTGGATGACATTATCGTTTTCTCCAAGACCCCAGCGGAACACCTGGAGCACCTTCGGGAGGTCCTGGCCCTCCTGTCAAAGGCTGGAGTTACCCTCAAGGCCGAGAAGTGCCACCTGTTTGAGACTGAGGTGGAGTATCTGGGGCATGTGCTGAGTCCGGGGGAGCTCCGAGTCAATGAGAAGAACATCAAGGCCCTCCGGCATGCACGGCAACCCAAAACCCAGACGGAACTCAAGAGCTTCCTGGGTATGTGCAACGTCTATCGCCGGTTCGTACGGGACTATGCTCTGATTGCCCGGCCACTGACCAAGCTGACCAGCAAGAAGCTTCCCGCACAACTCCCGGTGTTCGACGAGAAGCAGACCGCGGCCTCCGAAGAGCTCAAGAAGCGCCTGACCACCACTCCAGTACTGGCGTTACCCAAGCGGGAGGGCCAGTTTGTTCTGGAGACGGATGCCTGTGGCGTCCAGGTGGGGTGCTCACTACTCCAGCAGCAACCTGATGGGCACTTTCTCCCGATAGGCTACTACAGTCGCGTCTTGACTCCAGCTGAGAAGAACTATTCCACGACCGAGCGCGAGTGCTTGGCAGTCGTCTGGGCTTGCTTCCTGTTACGGCCATATCTTGAAGGACAAGAGTTCCTCATCCGGACGGACCACGCCCGCCTAAGGTGGCTGCTATGTATGGACAGCAGTCAAGGAAGGGTAGCCCGGTGGCGCCTTCGCCTTTCGGAGTTCAAGTACAAGGTGTGCACCAGAGCAGGGAGGGAGCACCACTGCGCCGACACCATGTCCCGGCTGGAGACTCCTGCAGCCGATACCGGTCCTATCCCGGAGGAAATACCTTGCTTCATCCTCCCGAATGTCGGACGTGGCTGGCACGCTCCCCTGTATGAGACACCTGAAGCTCATCAACCGGTGACCATTCACCGGATGCTGGAGGCACAACTGACGGATCCTCAATGCTTGGAGCTTCGCCACCAAATGGACCTGAACCGGAACAGTCGTTTCTCCGAGTCTACGGACGGACTCCCAGTACGGGTGTCACTCTTCGATGGGGCCACTCAAGTCTACGTACCCCGGGGCCTACGAGCTGACATCCTACGCCTGGAGCACTCGTCTCCCCAGGCCGGACATCCTGGTATCAATCGGATGTATGCTTCCATGAGACGACACTATTACTGGGAAACCATGGCCAGTGACGTCCATAAGTACCTGGAGGCTTGTGTTTCGTGTGCAAGGAACCGGTTGTCCCAGATGAAGAAGACTTCTAAGCTACGCCTATTCCCTGCGGCGGAGCCCTCTGCAAGCTTAAGCATGGACATCCTGGGGCCCCTACCTGAAACATCCAGTGGCAACATATACCTGCTCATCATATGTGACCGGATCTCCAAGTTTACTCGAGCAATCCCGCTGAGGACCATCACGGCTCTGGATGTCACGTCAGCCTTCTGCGAGTACTGGATAGCTGCCTACGGCCCTCCAGACTCCGTCTTGACCGACAACGGTCCCCAGTTTGCATCCCTGTTCTTCCAAGGAGTCTGTGACCTGATGGGCATCAAGAACTTGTACACTACGACGTACCACCCTCAAACGAACGGCCAGGTGGAACGATTCAACCGGACCCTAGTAGACATGCTACGGCACTACGTGGAGGAGCACCAAGAGGACTGGGACGAGCTCCTGGCTGTCCTCACTCTAGCCTACAACTCCCGAGTTCACCGGACAACGGGGGTCGCTCCACTCGACTTTGTCACCCCAAGGCGGCTGACCAACTTCTCCCTGGAAAGAATACCAGACGGTCTCCAGCCTGCACTGAAGTCAGGTCCCAAGGCAGAGGATGAGTTTCTGG
The DNA here is from genome assembly GCA_009829735.1 of Pyropia yezoensis. Lineage (NCBI taxonomy): Eukaryota > Rhodophyta > Bangiophyceae > Bangiales > Bangiaceae > Pyropia > Pyropia yezoensis. Next base: position 24,626,525 of record CM020620.1, read on the forward strand.
AACAACTGAAGCTCCTGCTCCCAAGAGTCAAGGAGTCCATCTCGAAGACCCAGCTGCGATACAAGCGAGGCTATGACAAGGGCGTTCGGGAAAAGAACAAGGAACTGGGTGGTGGCGACTGGGTTTTTGTGGACAACCATAGCAAGACCCGAGGGAAGCTGGACTCGAAGACGGATGGACCTTATGAGATCCTGAATACGGACGGTTGGACCTTTCTTCTAGACGTGGATGGCTCCCCGTACCGCGTGAGCAGCGACCACGTCACCCGAGCTCCACCGCCAAGCCAACGGGCCTTGACCCGGCGCAAGCGGGCCGCAGTACCCTGGCTATCCCAAGAAGAAGGTCGGGAATATGTCTACGTCAAGTTTGTGGACCATGCCTGGAGAGACGGACGCCTGTACCTGCGAGTACGCTGGTTCGGTTTTAACCCGGCAGATGATACCTGGGAACCCTCAAACCGGCTACCCATCGCGGATGTCTGTGCCTACACGCGACGGAACGGGATAGAGGGCACTCCAGTGGCCAGAGCCGGCAAGATTCTGGAGTCGGACTCGGAGGAGGACCAGGAGGAAGGGGCTGATCAAGACCCACGGGACGAGCAGAGCTCACCCGCATCTGACGCGGAACAAGAGGAGTGGGAAGAAGGGAACGGGTATATCAAGGAAAACACGCAATGCAAGCATGGAACTATCAAGAAAAACAAGCACCCGCTCGGGCAACCCTTCTCTCCGCCTCTTCCCTCCTCGCTTCTCCCAAGACCCTCACCCTCCTTGCCTCTAACTATTACTCCCGGCGCGGACGCTGAGCCGCGGGAGTGTCCTCCAGCGCTGCCTCCGCGGCACGACGGGAACCGGAGGAAGACGGGATGACGTAGTGCGGTGGACGCGGTGCATCCCGGTATGACGCCATCGGAGTAGTACCGGTAGTTGCCGGGGGCTCCCGCTCATCCAGATATGCCCGTCGGCGCCCCTGGAAGCCAGTGAAGGTTTCTGACCACTGCTGGGCCAAGCCATGCCGCGTCAAGGTCGCCAGAAGTTCGCCAACCACCGGGCTGTTCGACATCTGGCCGCTGTCCGCGCAAGCAAACACCCGGTCGACCACGTTGTTCAAGACGCTGGCGTAAGTACCCAGCACCAGGGAGGACCCAACGCCTTCAACCTGCACCGGAAGACGACCTAGCTGGTCTTCAATCATACCGACGTCGTACTGGTCGCATGTCGGACCACTTTGGATCTCGGAACTGGACATGACGTCCAGACTCCGGGGGAACGAGAGGGCCAAGGTGAAGCAGAATGGGGGGGGGGCAGAATCGGAGCAGGAGGTCGTGACCAGGGTGAAGACGCTCGACCTCGGCACCGGTGTGGACGTGCTCGAGGCTGTGCACGGTGGCACCTGGTTCGGCCCAAGGACGTGCCGGACTAGGGAGGGAGCTATGTAGCATCCCTGGCCCCGACTTGGCGCCGACCCGGGACTACAACCAGAGGGCACCAGGTGCCAGAACACGCCCGCCGTGTGGTGATGGTTGGCGGCCGTGGCCCGTGCCCGGCACTGGGATGCGGTGGACTACGCTATCCACACGTGAGAGAGGGATTGCTGATGGGTTTTTGCATACTTGTGAGGGACTTGATTTGAGAGAATTCGAGTGTGAGATTAGTGAGTGGGAATAGAATTAGTAGTGATAGTGGCCCCCGACCTGACGAGGTTAGACTCGGGTCGGGGCCACTCGGGGTTATGGGGGGGGGCTACCTGGCCAACGTGCCGAGGCTCCCCCAGATGCACGTTAAGAGGGACAGCGAGGCGCCCTTGGCCCGCGCCCTCAGGAAAAAGACAACTGCGCGTTTGCTTTCCTCTTCCCCGTGTGCACTACCGTGCGTATCTGTTTGCTCTGCGAGCAGGCACGTGAGGCAACAGGCATACCATTCTCGTAGTTCCCCTTTCTGTGTTACCTGTCCCTTTCCCCCGAGGGATATTGACACGTGTCTGAGAGGATCGAGTTTTATACCACATTTATACCGGAGTTTGTAGGTAAACTCAGACAGCCGAAGCCGCCAACGGTTAATCCGTATGTTTGGGCTATTTGTAGCCAGCACCGACAAAAGGGCACGGTAATCACACCTTATTACAAATACTCCCCCTTCAAGGTAGGATCGTAGGTGTGTCACGGCCCATACGACACCAAGCGCTTCAATCTCGGTGACTTGATAATTTCTCTGGCCGGATTCAACGGCCGGGAGTAACACCCTACAGGGAGGTATTCCCCGTCGGGTTGCTGTTGTAATAAACAACACCCGAGCTGCTCATAGCTCGCGTCCACGTCCACTATATAGTGGCCGCCCATCCGAGGTATCGCTAATACGGGGGGTGATAGAAGCAGCCCCCGAAGCGTCTCGAAAGCGTACCTCTCCACCTCTGTGGGGGGAGATAGCTTCGTAGGAAGCTGGGTACTCGTCAGCGCGGTTAGGGGCTTCGCTACTTTGGCGAAGTCCCGTACGAAGCGCCGATAGACGCCGCACATCCCCAGAAAACTTTTCATCTGGGTTTGTGTACGAGGGTATTGCAACCCTCGTAGCGCTCTCGTATTTTTCTCGTTAACGAGAACGCGGCCAGGTCTTATGACATGGCCGAGGTAGTCGACCTCCTCTTGAAAGAGGTGGCACTTGTTGGCCTCGAGGGAAACCCCATGGGCCTTGAGGAGGGAGAGCAGCACCGTCTCAAGGTGCTCCAAATGATCCTCCGCCGACTTTGAAAAGACAATAACGTCATCCAAGTAGACGAGGCATATCTGCCACTTCACGCCTGCCAGGATCATTTCCATGGCACGCTGAATGGTGGCTGGCGCGTTGCACAACCCAAAAGGGAGGCGCTTGCACTGCCAAGTGCCAGAGTGGCAAGTAATGGCCGTTAACGGCCGGTCCTCTTTGGCTACCGGTATTTGCCAGTAGCCAGCATTACAATCCAACGTCGAAAAGACGTTGGCGTTCCGGAGTGAATCTAAGCACTCGTCCATACGCGGGATAGGATATGCATCCTTCACCGTCATCTTATTAAGACAACGGTAGTCGATGCAAAATCGTTTACCGCCCCCAGGCTTGGGGACGATTACCACGGGGCTAGACCATTCCCCGTGGGAGGGTTCCATGACCCCGAGCGAGTCTATTAATCGGACTTGCTCCTCTTCCACTAGACGGGTCCTAGGACCAGACTTGTAGGGATGTTGCCAGACGGGGACCGCTCCTGGCTTAAGCCGGATACGGTGTACCGTCTCTTTGATTGTCCCGAGGGTGCCATCCCAGAGAGAATTATAGCTCTCTAAAAGTGCCGTGAGCTTAGCTCGTAGGCCTTCGGGCACCTTCCCCAGGTCTATACCTGGGGCGAGGGAGGATTCTTTCGGAGCCGGTTTCGGCTCCGGATCCTGCAACTCCTCGGTGGAAGCCTCTTGGCTGACGCCATCAAACACAGTAATGTGTCCTCTGGCCATGCCGGCACGTAAGCGTACCGGCCGCCTAGTCGGATTCATAACCTGTACCGTAGTAGGCTGGCCAGGCTTAAGCGTGGCGGGCCCTTCGGCCAGTTGCGCTCCATGAATGGAGTGCAATGTGCTCTTGCCACGGATGTATCCGTGGCCTTGAAAGTTGCCACGCACTTGAACGTGCGCAATCGTACCAGGACGCATAAGCGTCTTGTAGGTAAGGACCAGGCGGGCGTTCCCCCCCCGGGGACACGCACACACCGCCTCCCTGTTCGGCTTGCGGCGGGGGTTCTTCTGAACTCCCCGCAGGATGGGGACGGTCTCCCCCGATAAGAGGGTGACCGTTTGGTCCTCCGAGTTAATACTCTTAGTTTCGTGGTCCACGAATGTGTTCCCCAGGATAACAGGGACGCACATATTCGGAACCACGCCAAAGGATATGTATGACATTTGTTTTCCCACACAGACCCCCAGGGTGACGCTTCCCACTATGGGGAGCCATCCCCCGTTCACATCATAAAACCTTAAGGTTTCCAGGTCTCCCAGGGGTTCCTTAGGGAACCCCCGAGGTAATGCCTGCTTCCGGACGAGTGAAGGGCCACCCCCGGTATCGAGGATGGCCCTCGTCGCCCATTCATATCCCTTAGTAATAAGAAGCCGTACGGCTAATTGATATGCCGTGGGTGGTGACACTAATGCCACCATCCGAGCTGCTTGTTTAGCTTCTTCCTTCTCTTTAGGGCGGACCATCTTACGCTTCACCCCACGAGGTCGGGGTGAGAGCGTTTTAACACGACATCCTCTTCCCCGGGGGGGGGAATATTTCTCATCAGGCCTCCCCCTTAATCGTTTTTTGAGGAGGGGGTATCCTCAGATGAAGAGTCCTCTGACTCTTCAATATTCCCCTGGGGGCCAGGCCCCTCTTTAGGGGCGCCAGAAGGCCCCCCCTCAGTGACAGCCGCTACGGGCTGCGCTGTCCCCGCCGTACCCCGTGAGGTACGGACCTCAACCCGTGCGCGCTCCTTACGAGCTTTCTCAAACTTGGCCAGCGTCTCGACACTAAGGTCGGGACAGTGGCGCGTAAAATGCTCATGGCTATTACAAGCCAGGCAGGGGTAGCGATTTAAACGCTCGCTCCCCGCATCAGCGCCAACTTTGGCCTTCCCCCCGTACAACGAAGGTACGGAGGAACCGCTGGGGGTAGTGGCCACCCCCGCTGCAATGCCTTTAGAGGCATTGCGCCGAGCCCGACGCTCCGCGGCGTCTGCGGACCATTGGGCCCGCAGCTCCTCATTGCGCCGGCGACATATGTCGCCTTTGCGTTGCGCATAGCGTACCAACGCCTCTATGGGCGTGTCTGGTGTATTAAACTCACGGACATCAGTCCGTACCTCCCACCAGACCCCTTGCATAAGGCGGCCCTTAAGTTGGCTCGCAGTATGAATATACCCGCAGAGCGCATTTTCGTCGCGGACGCGCCGGTAAAGGGCGGTCTCGGTTTCATCCTCCTCTTGGGCAACGTTATGAAGCGCTGCCACTTGGGATGATAAAATTTCCTCGTCCGCATAACTGCGGAGGAGCCAGTTAACCAGCTCCAGATACGAAGTGACCTCTCCCGCTCGTCCCCCCGCCTTAGAGGGGATAAGGGAGAGGAGCTCCTTCTTGAGTTCCCCTTTGGTAAACTCCGGAAGGAGGTGCATAGCCCGACCCTCTGAGAGGTCGTTGTCATCGCTAGCCGTACGGAAGCGATTTAGGAATTCGAACACCCCTAGAGGGGGGGTCCCGTCCCAGAGGGCGTCACGCCCAAACGTGAGGGATATCTCTTTGCGCTTCCGGCCTAAGCCGTGAGCCATCTCTTCATCAAAGCGTACGCTCTTGTTGGCGAGTGCATAAGACTCGCAATCCAGGATACCTTTAAAGGTATCATCATCGGTTATTATCTTGAGCGGGATAACCCGCTCCAGTTCCCCGTTACGTCCGGGGGATAGCACACGGGCTACCTGGTGGTGGGTCGAAGCGCTTAAGCGCCTCGCCCCACGCCTCTCAGGATCAACATCACTTGCCTCTGAAGAGGAAGATGTCTGCGAATAACCGTGGGGTCGGCGGCGAGTCCGCCGACCAGATCGAGAGATTGAACCCTCGACCTTATCGAGTCGAGCAGAAATTGGTGACATCACCTCAGTCAACATCTGGCGGAAAGCCGCCAGAGGAACAGCTCCCATAGCCGTGGAGGACGACCCCCCCACAGCGGGTACGCCCCCCAAAGGGGCGCCTCTAAAAATTATCCGTAGCCATACGGTCCTGGGTGGGCGATGCAAACGTACCCCCGCCCGTGGGTGAGTCCCAGGCCCCCCACTTACGGGAGGTAAAGGTAGAGCGGTCGCCGAAGCCGTGGGCTGCCTCCCCATCAGGGGTCGCGCCTGGAGTGGCATGTGCCAGGCCGGGAGCCTCACCGGCGCCTGGCACTCCACCCGGAGGCAGGTCCGAACGGGACAAACTCGTGCGTTCCCGCTGAGCGGCCGACTCAACACCAGGGTTGGTCCGTGAGGCGTCACCGGGAACTTCGCCGGTGCCTGCTGTCACGTTTGACGCTTCCACAGGTGTAGGACCTCCTCCTTGAGGAGGAGCAGAAGCATCAGACAGCATCTTGACCCACCTGTAAAGGAAAGAAAAAAAAGGTACCAGGGGTCACAACCCAACCACAGAGCACACGACCAAGAAACCACCCAACAAAAGGAGAGGAGACTCCACCAGAAGGCAAAGCAAATCCCCTCCCCTGCTGCTCCACCAAATGTGGTGGTTATCTGGGCATAAGCCCACACCAACGGGGTACCCTATCATCCTGAAGGAGATGGTGGGGAACCCGGGGTATAAACCCTGGAGTCAGAACCGCCGCAACGTAAAGCTCCACGCGAAGGTGGAAGCGTCCGGGACGGGGAACACGAGGGTAACGCAAGGTTGATTTTTTGTGAGGGGGAAGCAGCGGGCACAGCCCCACGCGCAGATATCCCTCTTTGGCCCGCCGGTCCAGGGCCCGCTGTGGGACCCCGGAGTGCGGGCCAACACTCCTTACACTAAACACCCAATCAAAACACTCAGAAACCTCCAACACATCTCTCCACGCAAAACACGCTCAGTGGTGGGATCTCACTAAATCTCGGTCAGATTGGGGCGGAAGTAGCCCGCCCTAGGTAGCTTCCCTTCACTGGCGAGAAGGCCAATTCCAATCGGGCGGGTGTAATCGCTCTACCCGATATTATCTTATCTCCCCCCCCATTCATGGGGGGATCCAGCGAGGATGACGTGGCGTGCCCCTCCCGAGGGAAGAGCGACCCCCTCCTGCCCCCGATTGGTCAGGGGCAGAGGTCGCCACGACCCGCCTCCCCCTGTAGGGGGATGCCTCTAGTCCGAGGGGTGCGGTCAACCCCCACAACCGGCGTCAGCAAGTAGCTTGAACACCTGACCGAGATGGCCAATGTGTTCCTCCGGACTTCGGGAGAACACAATGATATCGTCTGAGTACACAAGACAGATCTGGCACCTGACTCCGGCCAGAATCATGTCCATGGCGCGCTGGAAAGTTGCGGGCGCGTTGCATAGTCCAAACGGTAGTCGTTTGCACTGGTAGGTACCACAGTGACAGGTAAAGGTAGTTTTCTGCCTGTCTTTCGGGGCAATGGGAAGTTGCCAATACCCCGCGTTACAGTCTATGGTAGAGAACTCGTTCGCCTCCCCCAGAGAGTCCAGACAGTCGTCCATCCTAGGGAGGGGATAACTATCCTTCACCGTGCTCTCGTTGAGCTTACGGTAGTCGATACAGAACCGTGGGGTCCCATCAACTTTGGGGACAATGACCACCGGACTCGCCCGCTCGGCCTTACTGGCCTCAATCACATCAAGGGCCTCCATGCGAGCGACTAGATCCTTAACGAGGGCCCTTGAACGGGGCCCTCCCCTGTACGGTTGTTGGCGTATAGGGGGTGCACCGGGTTTCAACTCGATCCGGTGTTCGGTGGCTCTCATGAGTTTCAATTGACCATCCCACAACTTGTCATATTTGTCCAAGAGGCGTTCAACTCGAACCCTCAACCTGGGTGGAACATTCTCCACGTTGACATGGGGTCGAGAAGAGGCGGCCGGCTTTGCTTGGTGCTTCTCCTTTCCAGACTTCGGGTCGCTACTCGCGCCCGCGCTGAGGGTGACCGCTATTACTGGTCCCTCATGTTGGTCGATATAGCCGAACTCGGCTCCCGACTTGAAGTACTTGGGCGAAGAGCTCAGGTTCATCACGTGAACCTTCCACGGGACTCCAGCTTTGGAGTCCATCGTGCCAAGGGCAACATGCACTTAGTGCTTACGAGCTAGACGGGGGTTAGGGTGCACCAACCCGTTCTCCGTACAATCAGTTACAACGTCGACGTGTGCCACCGAGTTGGGAGGCAACGTGACCTTACGGGCTAAACGCAGGGTAGCAGTAAGCCCTTCTCTCACGAAGCAAACAGGCTTCGACTGTGAGACTGTCACAGGAGCCACAGACTTTCCCTTACCAAGGATGGGGCTGGTCTCCTCATTCATCAACTTGACCCAATACTCCGGGCCACGAATCAGAGGCTCTTGTGTTCCAACATAAGCGGTACCCAGAAGCAGGGGTACCGAAATATTCTCGACTACTCCATAGGTCCCGTTGACCTCGTAGGACCCCTACCTAGTTGGTAGGGTTACGGCACCAACAATGGGAAGTACCCCACCATTGATGTCAATCATATGGTCGGCCTTGGACCCCCAGCGTTATAGCTTCACCTCCTTGGGTAATAGCGACTTGCGTATCGAAGAGGCTCCTGAACCGGTATCAAGTACGATACGGGCACAACAGGCACGGCTGGGGGCTAGTTGCGCCCGGCCAGCCACCTGGATGTCCTCACCCGTCAGCACCGCGATGACCCGACGTGGGTTTACGTTCTTGGGGAGTCCTACCCGAGGTGGGCGGACTTCCTTAGGTCGGCGCAGTATCCGGCAGGGTTGGTTCGTCCTCTTGACCAACTTTGCCGAGGCTGCCGTTCTAAGCTTAGGACGGCCAGCTGCAACGGTCATTCGCTTCCCGCCGACTTGGCGTCGGAATCCGAGGGCGAAGGGGAAGAGGACGTGTCCGAGGACGACGTGCCCGCCCTCTCCGCCGAGGGTGTGGCGACCGCAACTACCGGTCGAGGTTCACCCTCGCGGCGTGAACGTACTTCGTTCGTAGCCGTCTTCTTATTCGCATTCTTAACGAGTTGTTGAATGCGTTTACTCAACATAGGGCAATCATAGGCCCAGTGTTTATCGGCGTTGCAGTTCCAACACCGATGGTCAGTTCCCGGAGAAGTCTGCCCGACTTGGGAAGCCGATGAGGTACCCTGGAAAGTTCCCACGGCAGCTACTACCTTATCCTTGCGGATTCGGCGTGCCTCTCGTAGCTCTCTGGCCTGGCGCGCCTCCTCTCGCTCCTTGGCCAACTCGGCCAGACGCTCCTGGCGCTGCTCCTCCCGCAACTTGCGGTAGGCCTCACATCTGCGGTAGGCCAACCTAGCGAACTCGGCTAGTGTCGCTTGGGCAGTATTATGCTCCCGGGTATCCATACGGACTGACCAATGGAGTCCCTCCACAAACCGACTCTTCACCACAGCTTGTGGATGAAGAAAGCCACAAAGATTGTTGAGCTTACGGACCCGCTCCGCAAAGGACAACTCGTCCTCAGTCTCTTCTTGATGAGCTTGCGTAAACTCCTCGAGTTGAGAATCCAACGCGGCATCATCCACCATAGCTCTCAACAACTAGTTGACGAGCTCCAAGTAGGACGTCACCTCACCAGCGCCTCCATTTGCGGAACTGGGCATGGCGGACAAGAGTTCTGTCCGTAGGTCGCCCTTGATAAACTCCTGTAGCATGTAGAAAGCCATGCCTTCACTTATGGCATTGTCGTCACCGGCGTTTGTGAAACGACGTAAAAACTCAAAGACACGGAGGGGGGGGGTTCCATCCCACTCCGCTTTGTGCCCAAAAGAGTGAAGTGCATTCTTCTTGGCACGGCCCATAGCTCGGGCCTGAGTAGGACCGTACGCCACCGACTTGTTGTGGAGGGCGTAGGTCTCACAGTCAAAGATCTTCTGGTAGACCGGGTTGGCTACCTGGATCTTGGGCGGCACCTCACGTTGAGGTAAAAGCCGCTGAGGCAATGGGGTGAGTTGACTCGCAGTGCCTGCCGTCTGCCGCGGCGAGCTTGGCGTAGCTACCGGCGTCTCCGTGGGGAACTCCCCCGTAAAGGGCGTGCGCCCCACCGCGAATGGTGCCGCTCCCTCGTTGGGAGTCACAGGGGTCGCCCCTGGCTCGGGGCGCCCCGAGACGGGCGAAGGGGGAAGTGTCCCCTGCGTCTGCGGGCTCGAAAGCCCCAATCCGGTCTGGACATTAAGACCATCTGGCAAACTCGCCACAATCTGATTCAGAATGGTATTTGTCATCGCGACCACCAGGTCCGGCAAAGTCTGCCGCAACACATTGGTCGCCTCCCGACGGACAGTTTCCGCGAGGAGTGGGTTATCGACCCCAGTTGAGTCTCGGTCCGCCTCCGGGAGTCCGTCTGAGGGGCAACCACGATCCTCAGAGGTCTTAACCAGGGGCATGGGCGCGAGCCCATCGCCGACCAAAGGAGGTCCGCCGTCCTCCGAAAGCCTAGTTGGCGACGGCTCTAAGCCGAAGTTGGCTCCAACCCGAGTGGATCCCGCGGGGACAGTCCTCTCACCTTGGGGCGTTCCCGTTGAGTGTACCACACGGTGGCCGGACTTCGGCCCACCAACATGAGGGGTGTCACCCGAATAAACTCCCGACTGAGTCGGGGTGGCCTGTTGCCCGCCCGTACTCCCAGTCCTGCTGGCTTGAGGGACCTCTAGTCCCTCTGCGACCCCAGGTAAACCCACCTGTGTCTCACCAGTATTCAAAGGCACTGAAGTACGTGCGTCACCCGTGTACTCCCCGGACGACGGGGGGTCCGAACTAGCCATGTTGGCTGACGATCCGTATGACACGGTCCAAGTCCACCGTTCCTCTGAGACAGAGGGCCCCCTACACCCGGGTGCCCCCGGAGGTAAAGTTTACCTCTGTCCCCTGCTGCTCCACCAGATGTGGCAAAAACCACTTACACACGCGACACCCAAGTTGGGGCGGTGCGCAAGGGCTGCCTCCCGTGTCGGGGGAACCGGAAGAAGTGCAAGTCGCACACACGCTGTCCCTGTTGTGGGGCAATCCCCCCACTAACAAACAAGAAGACGGTGTGTGGGCCAACAGTTTCTTGGTCGGGACGGGGAAGCGAGGCCAAGCCCCGCTGTCCCTCCCCTTATCCCCCCAGGGTCCCCTCAGAATCTCGCCACTCGAAATCTCCCACCCCAGCACCTGCCCACCGGGCCACACGAAAATTCAAGACGATAAAATGCAGAAAACCCTCACATCGACGTTGGATTTACTACTAAGCTAACTATCCCTAACTTAGGGAGTATGGACCCAAATGCATGGAAAGAAACGGGTCAGGCCAGTTGCCTGCCGCCCCTTGCATGGCACGTGTTGCCCCCCTACCTGGGGATCAATACTGCCACACAGAGGATCGCCTGGACAAGGACGGTGAGCAGCCCCAGCGCGCCCACCAGACGAGCGATCTTGCGCGTCTCGCGAGGGCATCACCCGCCCCGTCGACTAACGGCCTCCGCAGCAGTCACGCTCAAGGGAAGGGGCGAAGACGGAAAGCCCCAGGCTTCCTCATCGGCCGCCGCCTGTGCGGCTGTACTGGCAACCGCCGGCTGCGGAAGCGCAAGGTGAGGCGGGGGGAGGCCACCGCCGCCCTCTGCCATCTCAGCCGCACCGGCGGCCGAGGTGGCCTTGGGGTGCCCCTACTGCGGACGTGCGACCAAGGAGTACACCCCACCTGCGCAAGAGGGTTGCAACAGATGTGGTGGCGAGCACGCCCGCCAACAAGGTGCAAGAGGAGGTGGCGGCGGGGGAGGGGTTGGCGGCGGGGGGATGTGGTTGGAGCCGTGTGCGGCGCGGCGGAAACCATCGGGAGTTCTGTGGCCAGGAGGGGTCGGCGGGGGATGGGGAAGGGCAGAATTTGCGGTGGCAGGAATATTTGGTATTTACTTTACCACTCTCTTCTCCTCAACTTGCACGAGGAAGCAAACAGGATGGACGAGCGTCACCGCTGTGACGACGATTGAATGCTATCATATTTAGCATATGCATGATGCAGATGTATCCACGCGGGTGGTGGACTATGCAAAGACTCCCTCCGACTGGCCATGCGCGGCCGCGCCGCTGCATTGACGAGGGATCTGCCGCTTCTGCTCCACCTTTTGGCTTGGTGCAACCATCGCGAGGATAGCGAGCGCGCGCGCGCCAGCTTGCAAGTGCCAATCCGTCCGCCACGCTCTAGCTGTCGAGCGCGGCGGCATGCATGTCGGCAGCTGCACCCAGTGCAAGCGTGCATGCACGCGATGGCTCGCGGCTGCAGCACTCCCTTTGGGGGCCACCACCCCCGCTGCGGCTGAGCTGGCTAGGGCAGCGCAGCACGCGACGCAGGGAGAAAAGCAGCGCAGAACCTCCATCCACGCTGGCTCCGTCACGCCCCCTCATCTTCATTCTCCTCGAGCTACCCGCTTCTTGCCTCCCAATTGAGCAACGACCGACCGTCATCGACTCTTCTCTGCTGTCCCCCTCCTTCTCCCTCCTACAGCTTCCCCGCTGCCACCATGGCCGCCTTTGTGCCAGCCGCCGCCCTGCCAGTGACCAACCGCCGCGCCCGGGCGGTGGTCTCTTCCCGCATGGGCGCCGACGGCCCCGCCGGCCGCGTCTCCCGTGCGCAGTTTGTGCGCCTGTTGGTGGGGACGGCCGCCGCGGCAGCCGCCGCGGGCGTCAGCGGGGGTGTGGAGCCCGCACACGCGGGCTTTGGCATTGGCGGCCTATTCTCGGGGGGCGACAGCGACAATGCCGTCCGGGGGCTGGACTCGAGCGTACGTTTTCTTTTTGCGTACTTTCTGTTCTCGCTTCGAGCGTGGGAACACGGGGCGGGGCTCCCTCGTTCGATAGGGGCTGACGTTGACACGCGGTCGCCACGAGGGGCAGACGGCTGGATAGGGATGGGCTGTTGCGTTCCACTCTGCCAGCTGGAAGCCGGCTCAGTCGCAGCTGGGACAGGACGAGTACTGACACCATCGGTTGCATGTACTCTCGCTCTTGAAATGGTCACCCCGCGCCCCGTCCGGCTCCCCTTTCCTTCCCCCCCTTGCATACCCGTCTTCTGAATGAATCTTCCCCCCGATTACAGAAGCCCGACATCTCCAACAACCCTGCCGAGGTGCAGCGGCAAGGGGAATCGGCCAAGGCAGCGATGGAGGCGGCGAAGACGCCCGGCGGCTACAACCCGCCTGGGCGCGACGTGGAGCAGAGCACCACCCCATTTGTTGACCGCAAGGGAAGCGTTGCTCCCGGCAACCCGCCGGGGGCGGTGGTGGACATGGACCCGTCCACCAAGCCGTACCCCGACGTGGCCAACGCCCAGTAGCAGTTGGCGCGCTGGCGCTTGAGAGATGCGGGCGTGCCTCGTCGGGTGCGGGTGCCGGCGGGTGCCAAGCTGTACATACTGATGGGTGGATATCGTCCCTCCGCAGCTGCAGCGGGCATGAAGCCACAGACTCACTTGCACTTTTGAAAAATTTTGGCTCTTCCATGTCTATGGAGTGCTTTCCGGATGGTCAAACCTTTTGCTTATCGTCCTTGGCCGCGTAGCGGCGGTCGCCCTCGCGGCGCCCCCCACCCAAACGGCGACGCCCTCAGCCGCTTATATGCTGCGTGTGTCGCCGCCGCCGCTGCCGCGAACGCCACCGCCGCTGCCGCGGCACTGCAGCATGCTGCCACAGCTGCGGTGTCGGCGGTCGCCGCTGCCGCGTCCCCCACTCTCGCGGTGAGCTCCCCACCCAACGACCAACCGTCAGCAACGGGAGGCGAGGGCGGGTCGAACACATGGCCAGATGCCTGTTCGTATTGCAAGTCCCAAGTCGTTTATCAATCAATTCGTGTATCTAGCTGGATAGATAAGCGCGACAATAACGGTGGCAAGGAGCTTCGCTAATGAATAGTTAGGTGTTGGTCACTCGTCACCATGCTAGATACGCCGTCCATCCCTGCCCCCCCCCCTTCCCCGTAGTCCCCAACGTCACCAAGCCGCCCCCTTTGCCCCGCCCGTGTAGCGCCTAAAAAATGCAGGGTACCCCTCCGACACGCCCTCGCCCCCCCGCACGGCGGCCAGCGCACCCGAATCGACCACCACACGCCACGCGGAGGCCACCGCCGCCGCGTCACCGCCCTCGACCACCACACTCCGCCAGCCTTGGGGCAGCACCGTCGCTTCCACCTTGAACCAGTCCTTGTCGCCGCCGCCGCCACCACCGCCGCCGCCGCGGCGGCCTCCCACCGCCACCTGCACCCGGTACTTGGCCATCGCCACCGCCTGCGTGGCTTCCCACGACGCTGCCACGGCCGGCGCGTCCGCGGCGGGCACCGCCGCGACGACCGCGTCGAAAATGGCGGCCGCGACAGTCGCGTTGCTGCCAATGTCACCACCACCACCACCACCACCACCACCACCACCACCACCACCACCACCACCATCATCATCATCACGGCCTTCATTCCCCCCCGCGTACTTTTCCCACAGCTCCATGACGCTGTCACCCGCGGCGGGGGTGGTTGTTCGGCGAAGCTTGACCTCCAGCCGCCCCCCACAGCCGCCGCGCCCAACGCCACGTGCCTTGACGCCCACCCCGTCGGCGGGCGCGGGAGGTAGCCAGGCGTGCGGGTGATTGGCAGCCGCCGCCGCCGCTGCCCCGGGCGGGGTGGCGGCACCGGTGGCGGTGGCGTAGTAGAGGTCCTCCCGGTAGTCTGCCTTGGCCGCTCGCCGCCGAAGTGGCCGCCCGTCGGTGCCCGCCGCGGAAGCGACCGTGTCGGCGAGCGTGGCGGCGGCGGCCGACGCCCACGCCTCGTCCGTGGTGGTGATGGAGAAGGGGTAGAGTGGGGGGGCAGCGTCCGCGGAGGGGGAGTGGAAAAAGCGGCGGACCTCCCACCCTGCCTCGACGGGCGAAATGTCCCGCATCGTGCGCCCACGAAGTGTAGAAAGAGGGGAGGGTAAGGGTTGCAGCGGCGGTGTAGAGTGGAAGCAAGAGGTAAGAAGGGCGTCTGAAGAGCTGTGCGTGCTTGACAGGGTTGGTGGGAATAGGCAAGCGGGGAGTGCGCAGCCGGGGGTGTGGGGGGGTGGCGCGAGGCTCTTCCTACCACGTCCCAGCATGACTGCTGCCAGGCATGCACGCAGCCATAGATCGACACCCATGCTGGGGCGTTGACAAGTAGCGCGAAAAGTAGCACCGCCCCATAGTAGGACGTGGGTCGAAGTGAACAAGGACGGCATCGGGGGCCCCTTGCCAGCTATGGTGACGACCAGGGAGCACACGGGATCAGATGCGTGGGGTGGTAGCCGAGAATGGGTGCCAACCATCACGATGATGACAACGGTTCTCTACACTAATCTTCCGCGTGACGGTCTGGAAGCGCTCCGCACTCGAGCGCCCTGCGAGCCGCTCGCCTCAACTTACTTTGGCATTCTTAGAGTGGCAATTTAGCATGCCCGAAGACTGAGGGTAGATTGTCATGGGACGCCAAAGTTTCGCTCTGAATTGTAGTGAAAAATAGCGCAACTGCTTCGACTTCGTTTCGATCCAGTCGTCTCACCCGCACCACCCCCACACGCCCCGAAAAACGCCCACTGGCCTCGCCGCGCATCCCAGCGGCGCATCGCCCCACGGGCTGCCTACTTGCGCGCCAGCTTCTCACTGATCACCGACGGGGACACGCCCGCCACCCACCGGTCCAGCGCGTCCATGGTGTCCCTGTCCCCCGCAGAGAGGCGCAACGGAGCAAAGATTCCACGCAGACCCGCCCTCCGGCGCAGCCGCAACCATCGCCGCAGCCAGAGTAACAGGAATAGCAGCAACAGCAGCAGCAGCACCGACACCACCACACACACACGCCACAATCAATGGGTCGCAGCCACACCACAGACCGTGTCTGCCCGTCAGTAGTTGTGACCCCTACCAACGGCGCCCCGTGACGCCGCCCCGGGCGTGTGCAAGAGCCCACTCGCTCAGTCCGCTGCGCCCCCGCACCGTCGTCTCGCTCCCACACCCCGCCCCTCCCCTCTGCCTCCCCCCTGCCGACGGCACCCCCCGTCGCCCGCCCTCCCGCCCAGCTGGCCTGCCTCCCGCCCACTGCGCCGCCTCCCCACACCCAACCTCCCCCTCACCTCCGCCTCCCTTCCCGCCCCCCCACGTACCAGGTCACGTCTTCAATCGTCTCCCGCTCCCCCCGGCTGAGCTTGCCCAGCACGTGGCCCGCCCACGCTTCGCCATTGCCCAGCCCCCCCCGCGGGGCGCCCACCCCCACCTTGAAGCGCGCATAGTCGGGGCTTCCCCCCAGAGTCGCCTGGATGCTCTTGAGCCCATTGTGGCCGCCGGCGCTGCCCTTTTCCCGCACCCGCACCGCCCCGACGGGCAGCGCCATGTCGTCCGCAACAACCACCACCGCCGAGGGGGGGAGCTTGTAGTAGCGCATCGCCGCCCCCACCGCCGTGCCACTACGGTTCATAAAGGTGGTGGGCTTGAGGAGGTAGAGCGTCTGCTCGGGTGGCGGCCCGCCGCCGCCTCCGCCGCCACCGCCGCCACCACCACCGACCCAACCGTCACTGCCGGCCAGCACCCGGCCCGCCGCGGCGGGCAGCCGCACCCGCGCGACCGCCACGTCGGCCGACAGCCCCCGGGCGGGGCGGAAGGCCGCCCCGTGGCGCGCGGCGTAGGCGTCGAGGACGGCAAAGCCCACATTGTGGCGGGTCCCCGTGTACGTTGCGCCCGGGTTGCCCAGCCCCACCACCAGCACCCGCGGGGGGAGCGGCCGCGGCGGCGGGGGGGGCGCCTTTGGCCGCGCCTTGCGCTGCCGCCGGGGGGTCGCCGCCGCCACCGCCGCCGCCGCGTCGGTCCCCACCGCCGCCACGTCGGTCCCCACCGCCGCCACGTCGGCCCCCGCGTCAGTCCCCGCGTCTGACCCCGCGTCTGTCCCCGCGCCGGTCCTCGCCGCCGCCGCCGCCGCCGCTGCCGCCGCGGCCGAGCGTGACTTGGCGGCCGGGACGGCCGCTTTGGTAGGGGCGGTCGAGGCGGGGGTGGTCGGCGGCGGGGGCGCGCGGGCCGCCTCTGCCGCAGCCGCCGCCGCCTTGAACGCCGCCGCCATGGCACTGACAGGGGGTGGGGGCAGGGCACCCCCCCCCGGACGGCCGCCGCCGCCACCCCCGCCGCCGCCCTTGCCACCCCCGCCGCCGGCCGTTGTCGCAACGACGGTGCGAAAGCCGCAGTGGCGTGGGGGAACCGCCTCCCGGCGGCGGACCGGCACGGGTGGTACCCGCACGCCGCGCCACCCACGGCACGCTACAGAGGCGGCGGCAGCGGCGGCGGCCGCGCCGCCGCCGCCGCCGCCGCCGGGGGGGGCGGGCGCCAGGACGGCAAACGCCGACCGGCACAGGCGAGAGCGGGACGCCATGGTGGGAAGAGGGGCAGTGATAGGGACGGAGGGGTTGGGCGATGGGCCTCGTCGGGGGGGGAGTCGCAGGGGGCGAAAGGCCAGATGGGGGAGGGGGTGGGAAGGAGGACGTCCAGGAAGGAAGCGGTCTGGGGCGGGAGGGCCGCAGCGCACGGTGACTCGCCGCGCCCCAACGACGGCGGCGCTGCGCCGTCAAACGCAGGAACTCAGCGGACCGAACCCCCCCCCCCCACAGCGGCCCTGGGGGTTTGGGCGACTGTGCACTGGCGAGTGGCAGAGCAAACTTCGCACATGGCTCTGCACAGATTGTGAGAAACCGTGGTAAAATAGCACTCGACTGCACGCGCATGCATTGATCTGCATCGTCATCTGTCTGGTACTTGAAATACCAGATTACACCGAAGTCACTCAATGCTCGGCCGCCCAGACGTAACGCTCTTGTCCTCGAGACGTCCGTTTGAGAGATGGACGGACCACAGACTTCCACACGGGTATGACGGTGCTATGCGCTCGCCACGCAATCCCGATCCTGGGGATTGTGTGGGCACCAACACTCATCAACTACTGCTGCACGCGCATGACGAGTGGCCATTCCTTAACACACGGTGATCCGAGCGCGTCGCGTTCGAGACGGCATATGTGTGTGTTTCTGTGCCGTGGTTGGTACGGCAAAGTGCGTTTCCGTGCTATGTAGCTGCTCTGGACGAGGACCGTGGGTCACGGTGAAAAAAACATGGTCACTCGGGTCCCCCTCTTCGTTCTCTACCTGTAGACATAAAACGCGTCTCGGGCACCCCGGATGGTGTACTCAGAAGGCCTGCGGGGCGGCGCCCCGTATTATCGCGCTCTGTGGGGCCTGTGAGGCCGATTCGCACTGCACCTGCACGTGTTCGCACTGGTCCAATGCGGTCGATTTTCGTTGCGTTCCGGTTCACGGGTTTGACGGCGCAGCGCGGTCGAGTCCTCTCTCGCTGCCGAAGTGGGGTTGAGCCCCCCGGCTGTGGCCCAGATAGGACATTGGGACCCATTTCAATATTCATTATCCACCACGTGTCTTTCGTCACCTGATCTGCAAGGTTCGGGACGCTCGCCGCGTAAACACTGCCAGTCCGCTTCGAATTGCCCACACGAGTGGGGGAGGAGGGTGGTTGGCCTCTTGTTCCCCCCTGTTCTTTGCCCTGCCCCCTTTCTCTCGTCCGCGCTGCCGCAGCCGCCGCCGCCGCTGCGGCCGTGACCGTCACCGCCACCGCCGCTGCCGCCGCCGCCGCTGCCGCCGTCCCCGTCTGCGCTCCTGCGGCGGCAGTGGCGGCAGTGGCGGTGGCGGCAGCAGCTGCGGCGGCGGCCGGCTCCCCCCCCCACCGGGTCGGCCATCCCCATCCCCTGGCCCCCCCTCCGCCCTGGTCCCACCTGACCAGCCCCCCCCCCCCCCTTCCTTCCCTTACATTGACCCCCACCTGGCCCCGCCCCACTGCTCTCCCCCTTCCTCCCTTCCCCATCCCCATTGGGACGGCGCATGGCGCGGGGCTTCCTCCCCCCCTCCCCGTCCTCGCGCGCCCGCCGGCGGGCGACGGCGGCCATGGGCGGCCTGGCCGTCGCCGCGCTCGCCGCCGTTGCCGTCCTCGCTGCCACCCAGGGGGGGGTGGTGGTGCCACCTGCTGCTGCTGCTGCCGCTACTGCCAGCGCCGCGGCCCTGCCGGCCGTGCGGCGACCCGCCGCGGCGGGGCGCGACGGGGTGCACCCCGCCGCCGCCGCCGCGGTCGCCGCCGCCCCCGCCGGGCAGTGTGCACACCCCCGCTTGCGGGAAGCGGCGGGCGGTGCGCTCCTAGCCGCCCTCCCCAACACGGCCTACACCATCCTGTCAGACACGGTCGTCTACTCCCGCTACGCCCGCATGTACGACCGGCGGGTGGGCACCCCGGCGGGCCCCATTTCGTACGACGTCCTAGGGCGGGTGTGGAAGGCACGGGGGCGGGGGGCAGAGGGGGGCGGGGACAAGAAGGCCGCCGACGGCGGCGGCTCCTTTGCGGTCGTCATTGCGGTGCCCTACGACGCGGTGAGCCGCACGTTTACGCTCATCCGGGAGTACTCGCCCGCCCACGGGCGGCGGGTGTATGGTTTTGCGGGGGGGGGTGGTGGAGGCGGGGGAGGCCCCCGCCGCCGCCGCTGCGAGGGAGATGGAAGAGGAGACCCGCGCCGTCTGTGCAGGGAGCGAGGGGGGCGGCGGCGGCGGCAGCGGCGGCGGCGGCGGCGCGTGGGTGGACCTCCTCGGTGAGCCCGAGGCCGCGGCGGGGGCGCCTCAGGACAAGTACCAGCGGGAGGTGGTCCATTACTACCTGTGCACCGCTGCCGTGCCGGTGGGCGCCGGCGCCGGCCGCCCGCGTGACGCGGACGAGGTGATGGACGTGCTGTCGGGGGTGACCGCCGCGGCGCTGCGGACGGTCGTGAGGGGGGGGGGGGATGCAGGCCAACTTTATGGCCGCCGCGCTGCTGGCGTTGGATGAACTTGGCCTGTGAGGGGTGGGGGGCATGGGGGGGGGGAAGGGGGGGGCGGTGGGGGTGGACGGCGGTCCCGGCCTGCCGAGCGCACCCCGCATTGGCGTGCGCGCGGTTCGGACGGTGGGAGCGACGTTGTATATTTTTTTATTCGCGTCGCTTGGGCCCCACGAGCGTCCGCGGCCAACGAGCGCTGGCGGTGGCGGTCACGCGGTGGCGGTTGGCGCCTTTCCTGACGGTCGCCTCGTTTGCCATGCCCGGCGCCTGCAGGGGCCGTTGCCAGCGGCTGCCGACAGGGCCCGCCGACCGGGGGCTGCCACACATGCGCCGCTGCCGCCGGCGCCTCCCCCCCCCCGGCGCGCGCGGGTCAGCGGCGCTTGGCCGCCTGGCCCCCCCTCTGGGCCCCCTCGTCTTCCCACACGGCCGGCGACGGCGCGTGCCACAGCCCTACCAGCAGCACCGCGTGGGCGGCGTGCAGCGCCGCCGCCGCGACCGGCCGGGGCGGGTAAATGTTAAACACCCCCTCAATGACCGCAACGACGCCCAGGTGGGCGGCGACGCGGGCGGCCCAGGCGGCGCCCCCCCCCCCGCGAGGCCCGCCGGCCGGCGCGCCCGCGGCGATGACGGCTAGCCACGGCAGGCTGTGCCAGTACCACGCGTAGAACTGGTAGTGGAGGGTGCGGGCGGCGGCGACGCCAATGAGGTTGGCGGTGAGGAGGGAGCGGAGGGTGTGGGCGGGGGTGAGCCGCCGGTGGGGGTAGGCGGTTGCCCACGCCCACCAGCCCGACGGGGCGTCGGTGGCGGGGGCGGTGGCGGCGGTCGTGGCGGCGGCAGATGCGGTTGGGGGGAGGCGCTGCTTGGGAGCCGAGACGCCGGGTGCCGCCCCTGGCGCGTCGGGGGGGGTGGTGGCTGTGGCGGCGGCGGCTGCCGTGGCATGTCGCCCGCCGCCGTCGCCGTCGCCGCCGCCGCCCAGGAGGCGGTCGAGGCCGACGAGCCCCGGCAGACCGCCGCTCGCGGCCGCCCACCGGGTGTGGCCAAACGCGAGGAGGAGCCCCAGGTGAAGCCCCAGCAGCGACCGCGAGAGGGTGGCCGACGCAAACGTGTCGGCCGAGTAGGCGGCGCCATTGACCGACCACTTTTGGAGGAACGCGCGGCTCAGTTCAAACGCCTTGGCCACGTACGCCGCCGCCTCGGCGCGGCCGGCGGTGAGGAAGGGGGCGCCCACCACCAGCTGCACCACCCCGGCAAGGCCAATGAGGGCGGTGCCGCCCAGCGGCCCGCGGGCCTGGAAGAGGAGCACCGCCAGGCCCGGCGCCAGCAGCAGCGCGTTCATCTTGATGCCCACCGCCAGGGAGTAGATGACGGTGCCCGCCGCCCAAGCGTTGTGGGCAAAGAGGAGGAGGGAGGCGGCGACGACGGCCGCCTCGACGCCGTCATTGAAAAAGCGGAGGACGTACAGGGAGAGAACCCGCCGGGAGAAGGGCAACAGGAGGCATGGGAGGAGCAGGGATACCAGCGCCACGCGCGCCGCTGTTGCGGGGGAAGGGCGCGGGGAGGTGGCGGTGCCAGCGGCGGCGCCAGCGGCGTCGGCGTCAGAGGCGCCGGTTAAGGGCGCCCCCCCCCGCTTGCCGCCGCCTGGGGCATCGACGACGACGCTCCCCCCCCCCGCCCGCCCGCCCCCCCAAATGCCACCGCCCTCACCCCCTCGGCGAGCAACCACGTACGCCCGGCGGTAGGCAGCGACGTACAGCCCAACGGTGGCGGCGTGGAGGAGCGCAAACGCCCCCCCCACCGCCGCCGGCGACGGCAACGCCGCCAGCCCCGCGTAAACGTACAGGAACACGGCCGGGTAGACGAGCGGCCCCGTCCCCCCCCGGATGGCGCCGTAGTTGCGCTCCCCCGCCGCCGCCGTCCGCACCTGCGCCACGTACGCCGCCCAGTCGATTTCCGTGTAGGGCACGGCGGCCGCCACCGCCGCCGCCGCCGCCAGGTCAGCGGCAATGAGCGCGGCGGCGGCGGCGGGGAAGGAGCGGTCGGCGGCGGTGAGGGCGGCGTCGATGGCGCGGAGTAGGCGGCGCGGGAGGGTGTGGGGGGCGGAGGGGTGGAGGGGGGGGGCGGGGGACCGGCGGGTTCCGGGCGTCATGGTGGGGGGCGTAGTTGAGGGGGCTTGGGGGTTGACGCTGGGGGGGGACGGTGGCAGAGAAGGCTGGGGCGGGGGGGTTGAGGGAAACGGGGGGCGTGGACGCCAGAGAGGGGGGGACACCCCGCTGCGGGACACCCGCGGGGTGGTGGCAGTCGGCTGGTGGTGCTTCTTCGTGGAGAAGCAGGGTTGAGAGGTGATACTTATCATTTCAAAATTATCCAGTAAATTATCGCGAAAAGAAACGATCACGAGGCTGCCTATTCATATTTTTCAAACGGTCGACTAGTAGCAGACGTCATCTCCTTCTATTACACCGACAAGCTGCGGCTCAACCTCAAATCGCTTGCCAAGAGTTGCGCTATGAAGAGGCGCGGGGGTCGCAAGGCGGCCCTGCTGCGGCTTGCCAGTGAGACGCGCCCGCGCAGGGCTGTGGGTCACAACTTTGGAAAGGGAGTGTGCCTCGGCTGGCTGTGCTCGCCGCGGCGGCGCAGGACGGCGCTCACGGCAGTCGCGGCCGGGCGCGTGATCAGCCTGAGGGTGGGTCTGGCGGAAGCCCTGCTTCCCACACGAGTACCACTGGCGTCTCGGCTGGTGCGGCTGCGTCGGCGCCATGGCCTGAAGATGACCTCGTCCAGCTGGTGCATGGCATGGCGCGACACGCAGATGACGCCGGCCTTGCCGACGGCCCACCTTCGCCCATCCGCGTCGCAGGTGTGCCAACGGAAGTAGCCTCCCCGTGGGCCAACATTGCCAAAGCGGTGGGGAGGGGGCGCTCGGCCATGGACTGCTGGGAGGCATACCGCCGATACAGGGTAGCGCTTTGCCTCGACGCGTTTGCGAGTAGAAGGTCGCCTTCACCCCCGCTACCGAGGGAAGGGATGACTGACAAGCAGGGCGCCTTCGAGTCTTGTGGGGCCGAGGAGGGGGGCGCCGTCGCTGCGGGGGTCGCTGGCGGGGCTGGTGCTGTGGGCAGTCGGGATGCATCTCGTGCTGCTAGTTTGGGCCCTCACCGGCCAAGAGGTGGACGTGGCAGCTGCGCCAAGGGATGCGAGCCCAATCGAGGCCATCACGGGTGTGGCCGTTAGTGGTGTGGTCGCGCCATCTTGCCGTGGCGGCCGCTCACTGCGCGTTGGACGTCGAGTGGGGATGCCCTCTGGATACTACTATGAGGGTGGGCGAGTAGCACCTGCCGGACCTGTGTCCCCACCACGCCCGGGGGGTGCTGGCGTAACTGCGCCCGTGGTACTGTACGGTTACGATCAGCGACTGCACGGGCCTCCGGCCGGTGGGTCAGCCGATGAAAGGCGGGGTCGTTCGGCCGCAACCGGCGGCGGAAGAAGAGGCACCGGATGGAGGGGGGGACGGACGGCGACACCTCTGGGTCCGGTGCGATCTCCGCGCATCGAGCATCAGAGGTTTGGCTCAGGTGGCGGCGCGGGCATTGCAGCCAGCGATGAGGCGGAAAACAGCGCCGCGGTGCAGCCGCTGGTCGGCAATGGGAGCATTGGCGCGGACCACAATCCCGTGGGCCTCTCTGCGACTGATGACGTGGGCGCGACGGTGCGGCCATTGGCGAGTTTTTGGGTGGTGGGCGGCGTGCGTCGCCGCCGCCGGCCACTGCGGACGCTACGGTGAATGTGACGATTCCATCGGCGCCGAGCCGCTGGCCACCGAAGGCGACTCGCGGCCGAGTGCGGTCGCGGCGGCAGGCAGGTGTGAGAGGACGTATGAGCGCTAGTGATGCACTGCCACTGTCGCCGGCGGGCACCCTCGCCCGCGCGGCGAGCATCCCACCGTCGGAGATGGCTTTGGTGCCGCCAGCGGTGGCCAAGGCAGTGGCGCCCGTGGTGGCAGCTGCCGCCGAAGTGTCGTCATCTTTGGCGACTCGCGCTTTACGGGCCGTTGTGGCTTCCACGACGGTGGCCAAGGCGATATCATCTCGGCCACCAACAGCGGCGCCGACACTCGCGCCCTTGGCCGTGCGCGACGCGCAAGCAGCGGCGCTGCCGGCTGCTCCACCCGCGTACAAGCCGCACGTCGGATCCATCGGCGCTCTTTCCTGTTGGAGCGGCGATGTCTGTCATGGCCCCCTCTCCTCCACATGGACCCGCTTGGACGGCGATGCTACAGAGCCACCTGTCGTCGGATGAAGGGCAAGTGCTGCCGCTGGCCCAGCCGCCGGCGCAGGCGCCTGCGGTGGCACCGCCGGTTGTCGGCGGTGTGCCGGCGGCGGCTCTCGAGCAGCTGCCAATGAACCCTCCTGCACCGCCCACCTCTGGCTTCTTTCCGCCAACCGGACCAGCGGTGTCACCTGGCCCGTCGGCGTCTCCCGTTCCGTCAACTCTGCTAGTCGCCCCCCTTGCTATGCTGCGCCCCCCTTCTGTGGCGCCGCCTCGCCCTCCTCGTGCCATGGTGGGCCTCCCGGTGCGGTTCCCGCCACCGTCTGCCAACTGGGCGGCTGAAGTGGTGTCCCGCTTCCGCGTCTTGCTCGCAAAGCATGGCAGCAACTGGCGGATGATTTGCCAGCAGTTGCCCAACGTTCTCCCGTCAGAGGTGCTCAGCCACACGCTCGCCCACTATGAGCTGCCGGTAACGGCGGTGGTAGCACAGCCAGGGCGTGTGGACGAACATGTGGTGCATGAAGTGCAGCCGGTGCCGTCGGAGATGCAGCCTGTTCCCCCGGTGCAGCTGCCCTTGCTTCGGCAGGAACAGCAGGTGCCTTTGGTGCAGCCCGTGCGGCCGGCGGTGCAGCCTGTACATCCGACCGGGCAGCCCGTGCAGCAGGTCGTCTCGCCTGTGCTGCCGATGCTGCAACCGGTGGGGTCGCCCTTCCCGTCGGTGGTGCAGCCGGTGCGGCCCGCGCCGTCGGTGGTGCGACCTGTTCAGCCTGTGCAGCCAGCGGTGGAGCCCGTGCGGCCGGTGCAGCTGATGCAGCCCGTGAGCCCGGTGCAGCCGACGGAGCCTGTGGTGCAACCGGCGCGGCTAGTGCAGCCTGTGCAGCCGGGGCAGTACCTGCAGCCTGTGCAGCCGGGGCGGCACCTGCAGCCGGCGCTGCCGGCAGTGCGACCAGTGCAGCCGGTGCAGCCGACGGAACGTGTTGTACAGCCGGCGTGGCGAGTGCAGCCTGTACAGCCTGTGCGGCCAGTGCAGCCAATGCCGCTGGCGTGGCCCGTGCAGGAGATGCAGTCGTCGATGCGGCCCGTGCAAGGAGTGTGGCCCACGCATCCGGTGGTGCTGCCGGTGCAGCCGCCCGTCCAGCCAACGTGGCAGGCGCAGCGAGCACGGACCGTACAGTCGGTACAGCGGTCTCAGCTCGCGGTGCAGCCGGTGCAGCCGGTGCAACCCGTGCAGCCAGTGCATCCGGTGGAGCCGCTGCCTGTGCAGGCCGTGTTGCCGTCGCAGCTGGTAGCACAGCAGCCATTTGTCGTCTTTGATCTGGAGGGCGAGATGGATGGTACACGCGTGGGGGGGAACGCCGGAAGGGAAAGCGCTAAGCCGCGCCCGCCGAGCTGGGCGTCGGGGGGGGGCGGGGAAGAGTAAGGAGCGCACGAGCACATCACTTCGACTGGGTAGGCGACATGTCTATTCGCCGAGGTGCTGCAAGATGTCTGGGTACAGCAGATGCGCAGGGGGAAGGGTGGGGTGAAACCGGCGGGGAGGCGTCTCTGTGCCAGTGGCTGGTGGCTGGGCAGGCGGATGGCGAGGGCGTGGCCAGGAGAGTGGCGGTGTGACGGGCCATTGCGAGGGTGTCGGCGCCGACAGCCCGTGAGGGGCGGGCGGACAAATGGGTCGGGGGGTGCACTAGTGCCGCCCTGTGTGTCGCGCGCGCCGCCCGAGTCGCGGCTGAAACGACACAGCCGCAGGTATGCACAGAGAGTCGACAGCGGCAGGGCTGCTGGTCCCCGCCCGGCCCTCCCCAGAAATGGACGTGCGGGAGGCACGTGGGCGGCGTGGCCGCACCCCCCCCCTCTCGGACATATTACCTTCTACACGACTGTGTAGCGCACTGGGCGTCCGGAGCAGGAGGAGGCCGCGGTGACGAGCTGGTTTAGGTTAGTCTCAGCGCCCTGCTCGAGTGTGTGAGAGCAAAACTTGCTAATTTACTGTGATCAAACACCAAAGGCACGATAACCAGCGGGTTCACGGGCAGTGAGATCTTGCTGTAGCGGTATCATTCTATCTAGATAGGGAAGTGTTATTATTTACGCAGACCACGAGGACAGGACCCAGAAAAAAAAAAGCAAGCGCAGCGATCGGTAGCTTCCTGACCTCGTCAATCTCGTGGACGGCTTGGGCGAAATAAATCAGTTTCCAAAAGAAAAAGAGCATGCGAATTATCGTTGGACATTTCTCCTAGTGATTTCGGGCATTTGACGATACATAGATGTATAGATACCGATCTATCTAATATGTGACTTTCTTTTTCCCCTCCCGAGTAATACTTTTGGAGTCCATCAAGTGCATGAAATGCGGACACGATCGAGGCGAGACAAGCCCGATCGGACCTGTACGCATTTCAAGCGCGAGGTGGAAAGCCAAGGTCAGGCGCCCAAGCTGTTTGCGCAGGCAGGCGCGCGGCAGGGGTCGACGGCGGAGCGGTGGCATCACTGCAGATCCCACCGGCGGTATCTGTGGCCTTTGTCGTCCGGCGGCCTAGTGCTGCCTGCCGCCGGCAGCAACACCACCGCTGCTGTCGATGACAGCGACGAGCGCGGTGGCGTTGCCGCGACCGCATCGGAGGGCATCCATCGCCTTCGCGTCTACGGGTGTGATGTGGGAGGTCGACGCGGGGAGGGTTCCCCCCGCCTCGGAAGCATCACCGGCCGCCACCGTGGCGGCGGCCGCGCGGAGGGTGCGCGTCGGGGTTGCTGTGTCACCCACCAGTGAGGTGCCGCCGGTGGGCGCGCCATCGGTTGAGCGGATTGTTGCTCCAGCGACCGCGGCGGGCAGGCAGACCGCCACTGCGTGCCCGTCCGGGGTGGGTGTGTCCCCGTCGGCGGAGGCGTTGGCGGTGTCGGCGTTGGGAGTGGGCGGCGGCCATGGTAGCGGTGGGCGCTGTCGTCGACCTCAGAGCAGGCGGTGTAGTCGGCGCCGGTGGCGACGACGGCGGTGCCCTCACCCGTGGCCATCGCTACCCAAAGGGTGTTTCCGTCCGCTGCTCCCGCTGCCGTCGGTGCCGCTTGGCGTGGGATGGCAGCCCCCACACCCCACCCACCCCCTGCGCTCACCTCTGTGCTCCCCCACCCCCTTCTCCGGCTTCACTCCGCTCATCCCCACCTGCCAACTGACGCCGCCGCCTCTGTCCGGACCGATGCTGTTCTCACGTCCGCTGCCCCTCCCTCGCGGCCGCCGCGGCCGGCGAAAACAGGGCCGACCCGGAGCCCGCGGTGGTGGCCGCCGACTCGGCGGCGCCACAGGCGGCACCGGCAGTGCAGGAGAATCTCGCGGCAAACATCCCGGCGGTCGTGGCATTGCGTGCTTGACACATGCGTCGCACCTTTGAAGTAGGAGAGGGGACCCATTTGCCATGTGGGTGCTCGCTGCTAACGTACCACGCGTCGCGGTGTCGAAGGGGGGGCAGTTTTCGCTGATGCGGAGAGGGGCCGGAAGGCAGGCTACGAGGGGGGGGGGAGCATGCGTTCACTGCCTTTGCGCTGTTCTTTTTAAAACCACTGTGAGGTGTGTGGAGTACGTAGACAGCGGCTTCTCCATGTGCAGCCAAAGTCGGGCTGGACGTTGCCCTAAAGGGTGCGCGACTGCGCGGGCGCACCCGCACGACCACTCCGTCGGGCGGCGGCGGCGGCGGCGGGCGGCGGTGTAGCACGGCCGTCGTCGGGCAGTGCCACCGCCGGTGGCCGGCGCCGCCGTTGTCGCCCTTGCTAGCGTCGCCCGTGGTGGTGGTGGCGGCGACGGGCGGCGGTGTAGCGCGGCGCGGCGCGTCGGGAACAAGCATTCTCCTTTCGCCGCTCTGCGCCAGCTCCGCCCCCCCTCCTCCCACTTTCTGCGCATGCGTCGTCGGACGAAGGGGGGTGTGACTTTCAGGCGCTCAGAAAAGTCAGTATGGGCTCGCCGCCGTACCGCGGGAGTGTGTAGGCTCTCGGGTCGGGTCGGGTTCTGAGTTCTTTGCGAGGGAGGCTGGCGGGCATAGCTGGTCTTGCAAGTTTCGTCTACTTGCTTCTTTGTTCTGTCTTTGTGGCTCATTTTTCCTCTCTGCTGTGAGGTGTGCTTTTTCGGGTGCGGGGATGGCAGGAAGGGGATGGGGGGGGGGGGAGGAAGGGGATGGGGGGGGGAGGGGGGGTGCCGGCGGCAGCCAATGGCCCCCCCCACGCGCCACACTCTGCGCAGAACGGCCCTCACGGGGTCGTGAGGGCCGGCTTACAGAAGCCGACCCCCCCACAGAGGCCGTAAACGCCGCTTTGCACGGATCGTAAGGTACAAGGTTTTAGTCCCACTGCGCTGCCTCCCATCCCCCGCAACCTCCCCTTACTCCACCTCCATACCCGTGGTGTCTGTGACAATCTGGTCGGGCGCAACCCCGTTGCACCGCACCCCCGCGCTTGCGTAGGCCCCCGCAATGTTGCGCGTGAGGGTGTCTAGCGCCCCCTTGGAAGCCGAGTAGGCGGCAAGAGCGGCGGCGCCGCGCGACAGGGACGAAGCGCCGGCTGGCAGCACCGCTCCCTCCTCCTCCCCCCCGGGGCAGAGGGGAGAACGGTGCGTGTTGGCGGAGGGGTGCCCCCCTGCCAATCCCCCCTCCCCCCGCAACGTCACGCCCCGCCCCAGCACCCCGCCCCGCCACGGCGCGGTGCGCGCGTGCCCGGCGGCAATCGCGACGGCCATAATGGCCGAGTGCCAGCCGTGGGCGCGCCGGCGGGGCGGCGGGCGGCGGGGCAGCGGCGGCGGCGCCCCCCTCGGGTCTGCGGCGGGGGCTCCACACGGGAGAGCGTCCGCGGACACGCTTGCCCCCGCTCCCGGCCCCACCGCCCGCACAGCCCGTCTCCACCGCCACCACGCCCTTCAATGGGACAGCCTACGCCCGCGGCGGCACCGCGGAGGCCGGGGGGGGAGGGCGGGCGGGGCATCCCCCTCGCGGGGAGCGTCCGCGGACACGCTTGCCCCCGCTCCCGGCCCCACCGCCCGCACAGCCCGTCTCCACCGCCACCACGCCCTTCAATGGGACAGCCTACGCCCGCGGCGGCACCGCGGAGGCCGGGGGGGGAGGGCGGGCAGGGCATCCCCCTCGCGGGGACAAGCTCGCCCCACCCCACCCCCCCGTGTCCCTCACCGCGCGGATGATCCGTTGCGCCGCTCCGCCCGCCCCCGGCGGCCCTTGCCTCACCCGCCGCTGCTACCAACAGCGTGGACGCGCAACCCCAGGCGCTGCCGCCGCCACCACCGCCGCCACCGCGACCACCGTCGCCACCGCCACCGCCGCCGCCGCCGCCGCCGCCGCCGCCACCGCCACCACCGTCGCCACCGCCACCGCCGCCGCCGCCGCCGCCGCCACCGACGCGGTTCCCATAACCGCCCCCACGGCGAACCATCCAGTGAGGCACTCCCTGCTACCGCACACGCCGCCCAACCCCCCCACCCATCCACCCCGCCGATGCGGTGCACCTGCACAGACGGCGGCGGCGGCGGTGACGGCAACACAGAAAAAGGGGGCAACTCCTAGACCAGACTTTCCAGCTCCTACACGAGACCGCCCCACTCCTACCCCCCTCAGGGCGCAGCCAACAACAGGCTTTCCGAGACCATATTCATTAAAATCATATTCACTGGCCGCCCGCAGCGTCCTTTGGCGTCGCTGTCTTAGAGAGTTTTTGCAACCCGTTTGTGGGATGCTTGTCAGCACACACGGGATGCGCCCATTCGCCGTCGGCGCCTCGCCGTCGGCAACGCCACTCCCCACTTCACGCATCCCACATGCGCGCATGCCCCCTCGACGACCCCGTGTGTTGGCCAACAGGCGGAAGCGGGCGGGGGGAGGAAGGGTGGCTGACGGCCGCCTCACCACAGGCTCGCTGACGCCCCCACGGCGCCCCACTGCCCGGACCTCTGCCGCTGGTCGTATCAAACGGCGTGGGCGCTCTCGGCTCGCTCAGCGCCACCAGCCATGGCAGCGACGGCGCGCGTCGACGACCTCCCGCGGTGGGGGAGGTGTGCCAGAGACACCCCTCACCCCCCCTCTCGCGACTACTCCCCGCGTGAGAGGGAGATGCAGAGTAGGCGGCCGCTTGCCACCGCCGCGCCGGGTAGCAAGGCTGCCCCCTGCGCTGCGGCCGCTTAGTGAGGCACCGACATCCTCCCGAGGCCTTGTATACAGTACATACAGTACAACCAGCTCACGCCTTGGTCGGCGGCAGGTCACCCCCCTTGAGCGGGCTCGCCTCCAGCCACGCCTCCAGCTTTAGTTTCGCCACCACCGCACTTCTGCTGTCGTCTCAAGCTGCAGGTGCCGCCTGTGACCAATTGCCTAACAAGCCGACGTACGGACGCGTCATGATGATCTCGTGACAGACCTTGGACAACCGATGCACGTGTGTCACGAGAGCCGCCGCGTCCGCCACCGTCTGCTCTCCGCAGTCGCACAGCTCCAACGTCCCAAATAATCCCCCTGGTACAAGCCGCACTCCCACCAGGGACTGCAACTGGAGAGCACAGAGGTGCCGCACCAGGGCGCGAGCGTGTGCGGACCGAGTGACCTGCCATAGCCTCGCATCGGTCTGCGAATATGACATCAAACGCACCGCGATCTCTGTCACGAGCTCGTGGGCGACCCATAACCGCTCCCCAGGGCGCATCTGTGCGGCGGCCACGTGCTGCACAAGACGGTGCACGCTGATTACTCCATTTCGTGGGTAGGAGATGATGCCGAGGTCACGAAGCCGGTCTGTCTCTGCCCCTTCCTCGAGCACCGCCGTGGGAATGAGCTCAGGGTCGAGCAGGGACAGCCGTTGCAAGGAGCGCCGGTTGGGCTCGTCCAGAGCACTGCATATCAGCTGCAGGGCGGCCACGACCGACTGCTTTCGGGGGTAGCCCGCATAAGGTTGGGTCAACGGTCGCGCCTCCATGACGCTCTGCTGGACGTCAAAAAGAAGTGCGGCAAAGTTCCTTCCGCTCCGCTTGGCATAGGCAGCCAGGGCCCTCATAGCCAGAGGCAGGTGACCCACCTCGCTAGCCAGACGCAAAGCGGTGTACGCCTCTCTCGCCAAACTACGGCCGCTCACCTGCTCCATCAACGTCAATGACTCTTTAGAAGGAAAGGGCGCCAGCTCCAGCACCGAATCGTCCGGAAACTGGTATTGGTCTCTCGCCGTGAAGATGCATCGGCCCTTGGAGGGCAGGAAGACCCGCAGCTCGTCGTACACTTCTGCATTGTCAAAGACCAGCAACATCCCGCGCTCCAGGTACTCGTTCAAGAGCTCGATGACAAACACCGCCCGTTCTCGCAAGCAGTCCTCCCCACGTTCTCCGTACGGGTTAGGCACGCGCAAAGCAGCTCCCAGGGCAACGATGTCCTTGATCGCATCGCTCACGCACTCCGCCCGGAGCCACGCGACGACGCTGTAGGCATCAGACCGCCACTGCTGATACGCCCATTGCGCGACGAGACAGCTCTTGCCGACGCCTGGCAGTCCGACCACCGCCGTCGTGTGCTGTTCCGTGGCGTGCTGCGTGAGGCGTCTCCACGCATCCTCACGGCCCACAAACGTCCTGCACGTGGCGGGCAGGTGGAAGCTCCGAGAAGAACGGACCTTTTCGGGGACCCCATGCCACGGGGACGCCTCCCCCAGCCGCTCGTGGACAACTGAAAGGAGCACAGCCCACTTGACGCGGCCATCCGAGCTGTCCTCGGCCACGTGCAGCGCAAACGCCTCGCACCTGGAGTCCACCAGCATGGCCCCCGAGGAGCCGGGGGCGGTTGGTGCGCTGTGCCTGACCATCCAGGAACGCAGGTGGGCGGCCGCGGAGGGAGTGCCTTGGAGCAGGGTGTCCCTGGCGTGCACCACCAGCGTCAGAGAGTCGCCGAACATGTGTAGCAGAGTGAATGCACCGCCTTCGCCAACATCGGCAGCCGCTGCCACATCCACCACGCAGCGCACGGGCCAGACTGGAAAGTCCCCTGCGCCGGCGGGCAGCTTGACAACCGCCACGTCGGGCGGCTCCCATGGCCCTCTGTCTGCCATCGCCGGGACGAGCAAGACGCGCGCGGACGCCAGGTCCACCCGCCGGTTGCCCGCGAAGGTGGCACTCACGTCTCCGATCAGAATAGGCGAGCCGCCGCCGGGGGAGGCGCACACATTGTCTTCCAATACGTGGCGGGCGGTGACGAGCACGTTCGACCGCACAACCCAGGCGGTGCCGACCTTAGTGTCCCCACCGCCGGCGTCGCCGCCGGGGGCAATAGCGCGGATGCGGCACACTGCCTGCTTGCATGCGCCCAGCCGGCGCTCCCGCTCGAAGTCGTCCGCAGTAAGGGTCGCCCTGTGGGGGGCGGGGTTCATGGTGGCGGCGTGCCGGCGCCGCGAGACGCGCCAGCGGCGGCGCCACCTTCTTGGCCGCCCGAGCAGCAACTCCAAGCCGGACCACCGCCAAGGCCACAGAAGAGCACCGAAGCGGTCCCGTCGTGAGCCCGCAGCCTTCTGGGACCCGCTGCGTGCGTGCAAGAGCAAGACCACGCACACGAGCAAGGCATTGGCCCACTCGTCCGAGATACACACCAGGGGTGCCTGCACCAAGTGCGCCGAGTCGCAGTGCCTCGCGCGAGGCCCTATATCAAGGTTCGCCTTTCTTTTGGTGCTCAAACGCAGTATCTACGCAGTCTGCTTCACCCCCACCCGCTGCGGTCGTGTGCGTGCGTCGCGTGTTGCATCCACGAACGCCGTCGTCGAGGTGTCGCCGCGACCGGTGCACGGCGCTCGCTGGGGTGTGTGCCTCAACGACGCGGCTTGTGGTCGTTTGCTGGTACATGTGAGCGGATACAGGCTGCGGCGGGGACGAGCTCAGCGTGTCTTTGTCGGCGCGCGGTCCGCCGCGGTCCCCGCTACGGGGGCAGGCGGGGTGTTGTCTTGCGCGCCCACTGTCGACGGCTCGTTCGCGTTGCCGCCTGCCAGCCCGTCCCGAGCACGGACCTGCCATGGGGCGGCCGGCGGTGGCTGCCTGTGAGCCGTCAGCGGGATTGCCCCGCATGGACGGCGCCGCCTACGACTGGGCCGCCGGGGTGGTGGCAGCGCCGGCGCCGGCCGCCGTCGCCATCGAGACGCCCGCCCACGCCGACCTCCGCGCCCAGTGGCACCCGCCGTTGGCCGCCACGAAGGAGGCGCTTCTGTTGCTGGCCGCGGAACTGGATGAGGCAATGGTGCGGGCGGCGGGCGGGGGCGACGGCGGCGCCGCTGCCGTCGACGCGGCAATGGCGTACCGGGTGGACCTGGTCCACGCCGTCACCGCTCTCTCTTCCAAGCGGCTGTACGTGGAACAGGCGGTGCAACCGTCAACGGGGCCCTTCTTCGAGTGCCTCTTTGATCCGTCTGCGGGCCCCCAGGCGGACGGCGACCTGCTCGGCCCCGACGTGCGCCACGCGGCGGCAGCGGTGGCGCTGGTGCGCAAGGTCACCTTTGACGATCCGTGGGGCAACCGCGCGGTAGAGCTGCTGAGCCAAACCGTCCGGGGCTCCCTATACCGCCGATGGCGCGCCGTACCGGCCACCGTCAGCCCCGCCATCCTGCTCGTCCACAAGGACAGCCGTACCCTCATTGTCGCGTGCCGATCAACGCAGAGCCGTCAGGACTACCTGCTCGACCTGCGCGTGCTGCTCAAGGCGCCCCCGCCCGCGTTGAACTTTCTCCCTGGCCCCCTGCCGGCGGCAACAGCGGGGCCCCGACAGGACCGCGCTGGTGCGGTGCGGGTGCACGAAGGCTTTGGCCGCGCGGCGGCTGCCATCAAGGCTGACGTATTCGCCGGTATTGCCGCCTGGCGCCGCCAGTCCCCAGACAACACGCGGGTGGTCTTTACTGGGCACAGCCTGGGGGCGGCGGTGGCAACGCTGCTGGCAGCGGCCTATGGGGGCACCGGCCCGGCAGCGGCGGCGCTGGTAACCTTTGGGGGTCCCCGCGTCGGCACCGCCGCCGCGGAAGCCCTCATCGCGACCCGCACCGTCCACACGAGGGTGGTGACGACGGGCGACCCGGTGCCCGCGCTGCCGCCGGGTGCCTCGTACGCGTCCGCAGCCGCGGCGCAGCACTGGCGGCTCGACGCAATGGCGCCGGGGGTATTCGACCATTGCCAAGACCGGGAGCGGCACCTGGGGTGCTTGGCTGTGCCGTTTATCAACCTCTACCGCTGTCTAGTTGACCACCCCTTTCCATCCTACCTCAAGCTCCTGACGGCACACTACCGGAGGCTGACAGCCGCGGCGGCGGCGGAAGGCCCGCCTCCGCTTGGGCACGCCGCGTAATTCGCCCGTGCACGCGCGTGAGGGGAGTGGGCACGGCGGCGGGGGCGGCAGCGGTTGTGTTTTTCCCTCCCCGCCACCGCCCGCCGCCTCACACGGCGAAGGCGCGTGCATGCGACGGCGGGCCACGCTGGCGGCGCGAGCGATTCGGGGGAGACGGAGATGATGCCGACGTCAAGAGGCGGGGGGGCCTTCCCATCCGCAAGCAGAGGGTGCCACGCAAACCGCCGCGGGGGATCCCCCCCCTTGGATAGCAACGCATCCAACTCGGCCAACCGTTCTGTGGGAGAGTCAACGGCTCTGGGGGGCTTGCCTTGCAGTCGAGTTTCCTTTTTCTTTTTTCTTGTTGTCTTCCTTTGCGTTCCATGGACGGCACGGGCAACAGGCCCCCCAGCGTGTCGCCAGCCGAGACGACGGCGCCCCCCCCCCCCCCCGTTAGTTGCCAAGCATCAGCTCTGTCCGGCAGGTGACGTGAAAGGCGGGCTCCCCGTCCAGGTCACGCACCTCCACCTCCCCGTGGGCGAGCGTCCACAGGTAGCGCCCGCCGACGCCCATGGCCAGCGCGTGGCCAATCGGCTCTGTCCGCATCCCGTCAGACCGCGCCGCCGTGCCGCCCGCCAGCCCCGCCACGGCGGACAGCCCCCCTGCCGCACGGTCGCCGTCGAGGCCCCCCCCGTCCTGCGACGCCACTGCCACCCCCACCCGCAGCGCCACCGCCGACGTGGGGTCGACAAACGGCCGCCGGTGCCCCCCAACCAGCGGCGCAATGACCAGCCGCCGGGCGGGGTCAAACAGCACCGCCGTCGGGTCGGCGGAGACCCCCCAGTGGGACACAGCCTCGACGGCCCCGTCGGCAACGCCGGCGGCGCTCAGCAGGCTGGGCGGGGGCGACCAGGTGGCGACCGACGACGGCGGCCCGCCAGCCGGCCCGCCGTCGGTCACCGACAGGCACACTGCGTACGCGGTCGACGCGTCATCGCGCCGCCCCCTGCCGCTGCGCACGTGCCCGAGGCACAGCAACAGCCCCGGCTCAAGCGGGTAGAGGGCGTGGACGCTTCCCGGAAGGCGGATGACGCCGCTCGGCACGACCCGCGACGGGTCTCGCAGGTCCAGCATCCACACCGACCGGCCTGTCACAGCGACCGCGCGGCCATCCTCTACGTGCCGCACGGCAATGACGGAGCTGCCGTCGCCGCACCCAAGTGGCATTGACCAGGTCGTCAGTGCGTGTGCGCCCACCGTCAGGGCGGTCAGCGTTGCCGACCACGCTGTCACCGCCGCTGCCGACGACGCTGTCGCCGCCGCTGCCGCCGCGCTCGTGGGGGTGGGGGTGGGGGTGGGGGTGGGGGTGGATGTGGCCACGTATAGCACGCCGTCGCGCTCGTGGAGGGCGCTGGAGCCTTCGAGCACCTGGCCCGGCACGGTCGCCGACGCAACGTACCGCCCCCCCCCGTCGGTCGTATCAAACACGTGCACGTCTGTGGTGGCGGCGGCGGCAGCGGCCGAGCCGCCGCCAACCCGGTTGGGCGCGAGCGTGAGAGTACACGCCCATGTCGTTGCGGTCGACGCGACCGCAAAGTCGCCGCCGTGCCCACCAGACACGACCGCAAACGCGCGCCGGGCGGGGTCGCCACGGCCGACGGCACCCTTGCGGTCGTCGTCGTCGGCCGGCTCGGCAATCGGCAGGGACAGGACGGTGGTGAGAGTGCACCCCGCGTACGCTTCCGGCTGGTAGTAGGTGCGGGTGGCGGCCACCAGCGGGCCCGACGTGACGGTGGGCACGCCCCGCCCGGCGTCCGGCGTTGTGCAGGTGTAGGTGGGGAGCCAGTCGTCGGGGGACGCTGCGGCCGCCGCCGCGCGCAGGTGGGCGACCCGGCCGGCGGCACGAAGGTTGTGGCGGCCATTGTAGTCGGGCAGCGCGTGCAGCGGCGCATCCAGTGGGGAGACGATGGTGAGGCGGGCGTCGCCGCCGCCGTCCGAGCGGGCCCCCACCACCTGCCCAACCACTTGCACCGTCGACGTGACCACCGGCGCGGCGGGCCGGGACGCGTCGACGCGCGTCAGGCAGGTGGTCGCGCAGTTCGCGGCAGGCCCGACGGCGTCGTGCGACGGACACCCAATGAGCAGCAGCGCAGGGCCGTCCACGAGCATCCCGCTCGACCACTCCACCATCAATGACGCAACGTTCACGGCGGTGGCGCCCCCGTCGGCGGCGGCCAGCACGTGCAGCATGTCGTCGGCGAGCATGTACCGCACGGGGCCGTCGCCCTTGACGCACCCGGCATCGGCCGCGTCACCGACCGGCGGGTCCAGCCACTCTGCCCTGCAGCCGGCCGCGTCCGCGGCGGGAGCTGCCGCCGCGGACGCGGCTGCAGCCGCGGCGGCCGGGGCGTAGAGGGCGTCATCCCCCCCCCCTTCCGACCACCATGCAGGCACCTCCTCCTCCCAGTCGCCCCCCATCTCTTGGCGGTCCAGCGCCACCGCGTCGCGCTCGACGGCCGCACAAAAGTAGTCGGCCAGGTGGCGGCCATCGCGAAACGGCTCGAGCGGGGGGCGGTGGGGTAGAAGGGGGGCCGCCGCCGCCGCCGCCGCCGCCGCCGTTGTCGCTGCATCACCAACGGGAGGGGAGGAGGGGGGCGACGACGACGACGGCGCCCCCCCCCCCGCGGCCGGCGGCGGCGGCGGCGCGGGGGGGTGGGGGGTGGCCGCTGCCGCCGCAGGGGAGGTGCGTCCCATGGTCACCAGGGACAGAGGTGGGAGGGGGGAAACAGATGGCGGCAGCGACGGAAGTGACGGCCCCACCAACGTCGCTCGGCTGCCGCGGCGGTGGGGATGAACGGCGGGGGGGGTAACGGCGGACGGCGCAGCCCCGTCCCCGCCCCGCCGCCGCCTCTGTAGTACCCCCCCGCGCCGGTCGGCTACAGCCGCACCGCCACGCTCACCAGGCCACCCACCACCGCTGGACAGCGGCGGCCGGCCGCTCGCCCCCCCCCCACCTGCGCATCGCCGGGACGTCACGCGCCACCGATGCCAACCCGTGGGGGGTGACAACGGCCGGAGGGGGGGGGGCGCGCTGGCAGCGTGGGAGGGATGCTCCGTATGACAGTGGCGGCCGCCGCGCGTATACGGCGGCCGCCGCCGCGGCCGCCGTCATCCTCGTCACGGCGGCGACTGCCGCCGCTGATGGCCCACCGCCGCAGCCGGCAGCGAGGGCCTCGTTGCGTGTCAGCCGTCGCCACGGGCGGCCGGCTTCGTGCGGCGTTGAACAACTGGGTGGCCATCCTGCGGGGCGGCCGGCGGGGTGGGCCAACCGCGGTTGTACTTAGGGTTGTGCAACACGCCCCATTTTGCCAGGCGTGTTGGCGTGACACGCTTCAGTGCGTACGCGATCATATCCAGGGGTCTCCAGAGAAAGTAGCCCACTTCTGTACCGCACCATTCGGAGTCGGTACAGTACTGTTCCGACGTGATGTACCACCAAGTGCAGTAATGTGGCAGGCGGCGAGAGGAATCGCGACATCGAGCCTACAAAGTACAAAAAGGCCTGTCCTGACTTGGACAGAAAAAATGTGAAGGGGACGGGCGGACGGAGGACCGGACCTCGTCTGCGACTGGGAGGATCGTCGTGAAGGAGGAGAGATGCGGGGGGGGGGCGGGGGAGCGGGATGGGGATGGGGGGGGGGCTGGCGAGAATGGTGCCCAACCGAAACTCATGGCTGCAGATGGGGAGTACAAGGGGACCGGACAATTGAATGATGTGGGGGCAAGCGTAAAACTAAAATAATAAAAGTGTGTGTAGAAGAACACTCACAGGTCGTCCTCCTCCCCGTCCAGCACTGTAGCAGTACTCCCAACCACCAACTGTAGCAGTACTCCCAACCACCAACCCCGAGTGAGGGAAGGAGGACGAGTACTGCCGATATCCCAACTGGGGACACCGGAAGCAAGCACCTCGAACAGCCGATCACGCGTCTTGCGTGTGGTGAGTGGGTCGACTCACCAAGGCACGAACAAGATGTGTCGGAGCCAGACGGTGTTTACTTGCTTGGCCAGCCAAGGTGGGGCCTCCCCTCCTTGCTGGCCCTCCTCATCAACCCTCCTCACACGCTCACGCAAACCCCTCAAAACACGCAGAAACTGGGCACTCTAACAAACCAATCAAAACACTCCACACAATATGTCATAAAGCATACAAAACGTAGAAAATCCGTCTGGCCCCGACACAAGATTCCCAAGAAACAATATACCAGCTACAATACTGTGCGCTAGCATGCCGGAAGTCCAAGTCGAATTTCCGCTCGAAAGTCAATGAACTTCACCACAGTGCTTCGGGTGAACTTCGGCTTTCGGTCGGGCCTACTTAACCCGAGTATCCAGAGTATTGGTACCGAACTCCGGCCCCATCTTCCACAAGAACCATGTCTCTCGCTCTCTCATCAATCGCAGCGACGTCGCTCTCAGCATCCATCCACCGCTGCGCCGCGGGTACGCGGACTGGCGCGTCCATCCCCACAAACTCGTCCGCCAGCAACGTGCTGGCCATCAAGGCAACTACGGCTGAAACGTCCATAAGGGCGTACTCAAGGGGTGAAGCGTTCAAAGAGCGGTACCTGGCGAGAGAAGCGGGCGACGCGGGTGGCACCCGTGGCGTCGCCGATTTCCCGTCTGTGGCACACTGATGTTGGCATTCAGTGCGCGTGCGCGCGCACAGGAAATCAATAAGTGCTGTAGATTTATGCAATGCTCTAGAACGGGCTGGAAGAAATACGCTATTCGAATCTTACGGTACAATGCTGAGGAGCTCTTTCGTGCGATGTTCGCCTCGTTTCTGTCCTGGGTGGATACAAACGAGCCCGATATGATCGCGTACGCACTGTACAACACGGTACCACACGTTTTAGCGCCGACCACGCCCAACACGCCCAAAAAGACCCCCCCACATTAGCTAAAACTAACTCCATTTAATGTCACATGTGCTTATTGAGCGAATTAAGTAGAGCCTCACGCGACGCAGAGTGACAACTCTCGCCACATCTGACGACTATCATCTCTAACACGCCCCGAACTCGCCCTTCCTATTGGCCGGCGTGTTGGCGTTACACGCCTAAAACACGACTTGAACAGGCCTAGGGCGTGTACTCGAGCACGCCCCGGGCGTGTTGCGCA
Organism: Pyropia yezoensis; assembly: GCA_009829735.1. Lineage (NCBI taxonomy): Eukaryota > Rhodophyta > Bangiophyceae > Bangiales > Bangiaceae > Pyropia > Pyropia yezoensis. The sequence goes on from CM020620.1 coordinate 24,665,900, forward strand.
ACCCTAGTTGTGCAGGTAACTATTTAATTGTGTGCTGTTTGTTCATGTAGCACCTACTTTTTGAACGATTAACGATCGACCGCGTGCGACGACCGGCGCGCCGTCAATGGTTAGGGTCTTAAGCGGTCGAGCCATTCAGACTTTAGAGACCAGGATTGAGTAGCACGGTCCCGTCAACGTCGAGCACGCGCCGTCGTCCTACAACCAGCGCACCCCCCTCACCTCCACAACCACTGCCATCTGCCCCCCGTCCACTGCTATTTTTTTTTGGCCGATGCTCCATCTCTGCCATGTCGACCGTGACCCCTTGCGCTGCGCGTGCCGCAGCGGCCGCGGCCGCCGAGGCAGCCATCAAGGAGATCTTCCCCGTGGCATCCCCGGAGACGGGGCAGGCGGTTATCGTGGCTGCCGCTGCTGCTACTGCAGCGGCAGCCGTACATTTTCTCAATGGCGCGCTGCCGGCGACGCCACCTGCGGCGTCAAGTCGGGCGAGACCAAGGGCGTCGGGCGTGGCTGGTGGGCTCATCCGGAGAGAAGGAACAGCCCTCTCTCTTGGGGACAAGATTGCGTTCATCGGTTTGTTTGACAGAGGGGTGCACACCTCTTTGCAGAATTTGGTCGACAGCTTTGAAAAACCTATCGCTTTATCTAACGCCCGACGGATCTGCGAGCCCCGGGAGCGGTCCCGCCTACTAGCGCGAGAGCGAAGCGGTGAGGCGCTGGACGCGGTAAAGGCGCGCCGATCAATCTTTGAGGCGGTGGACAAGGCTCTACGAGTTTGGTGTGACGGCATTCAGACAATGGCCAGGAGCGACCAGCTAGTTACGCTGGCGGTGCTGGAGGCGAAGGCGGCAGAGATTGCGGCCGAGCTGGGCGTGGCTGGATTCAAGGCATCGACCGGCTTTTGTGGCAGTATTGACCCCCAGGTAGGGGGGCAACACGTGCCATGCAAGGGGCGGCAGGCCACTAGCCTGATCCGTTCCTCCCCCTGCATTTGGGTCCATATTCCCTAAGTTTGGGATAGTTAGCTTAGTAGTAAATCCAACTTGGATTTGAGGGCTTTCTGCATTTATCGTCTTGAATGTTCGTGTGGCCCGGTGGGCAGGTGCTGGGGTGGGAGATTCTGAGTGGCGAGACTCTGAGGGGACCCTGGGAGGATAAGGGGAGGGACAGCGGGGCTTGGCCCTGCGTCCCCGTCCCGACCAAGAAACTGTTGGACAACACACCATCTTCTTGTTTGTCAGTGGGGGGATTGCCCCACAACAGGGATAGAGTGTGTGCGACTTGCACTTCTTCCGGTTCCCCCGACACGGGAGGCAGCCCTTGTACACCGCCCCAACTTGGGTGCCGTGTGTGCGTGTGGTTTTTGCCACAGCTTCGTCCAGAAGTGGGCGCAGCGGAATAACCTGCGGAACTTGGCGCTGTGGAGCAAGGTAGTTCGGCGATTTGCGCTGCCCGACTAGGGGAAGAGCGTATGGCGGAAATTCGACAGGAGTTGGCCAAGTATGACCCCGAGCACATTTACAATATGGACGAGACCGGGCTGCAGTTTCGTTGTCTATCCCACCGGGCGTACGTCGCTGCTAGAATGAGGCGGTGGGCGCGCGGAACCAAGGCCATGAAGGCGAACGATCGCGTCACGCTTATGTCGGCCTGCAACGCGACCGGCAGTCACAAATTGCCGATGGCCATGATTGGGTCAGCGGCCGTGCCGCTGTGCTTTAAGCCACCTCGAGCCAGCTGCCCACTGCCGTACTTCAATCAGAAGTCGGCATGGATGGACTCAGTCGTGTATCAGATGTGGTTTACCTCCGTTTTTGTGCCTGGCGTGCAGTCGAGGACGAGGGAGCCTGTCATCCTTCTCGTCGACAACTGCGGGGCACACACGGAGTTGACGCATCTTCAACTACGAATTTGTGTGCTTCCTCCTAATGTGACGGCCATTCATCAACCACTTGACGCTGGCGTCATAGCGGCTGTAAAACGCCGCTATAAGAAGCATTTGATATCGTTGGTAATACGAGCCCACGAAGAAAAGCTTCGAAGGGAGGCGGCGGCGTCCGCGGCGGCACATGACACGACGGTTGCAGATGTATCCGCGGCGCCAGCAGCACCCGGAGCGCAGACAAGGCCAGGCGGACCAGCAGAGCCTGCCACCGGCGCGACAGCTGAAGTATGGGAGGGAGTACGACTGGGCCCCCCCTCTGCAGGAGAGTGGCCAGGTATCTCGAGCCCATCGCCTGGGCGGGCCGCACACGCGACCGTTCGACCGGGGGCCCCCAATGACTCACCAGGGCGCAATTTGGCGGCCGACTCGGCCGCATCTGATCCGGTATCCAGTGGTAGGGGAAGTGCTCTCGAGACTAGGGTATTGACGGGCGATTCGGGATCGAACGCTTCCGGCGTGAGCGCGCCGCCCGCCGCACCCGGTCCTGGTCCCGCGGCCATTGTGGCTGCGCCGCCCTGTGAACCGGCTAGGCACCCGCTCCCCAGTCACGTGACCGCAACGACGCCATCACTCGGTCCGGAATCGCCGCGGGCCGAGCGCGATGGGGCTGGCGCTGTCAACCGGTGGCCAGTCTGGACCAAATGTCGACCATTCTCGATGAGATCCTTGGTCTCTGTGTACTGCATGAGATGCACGACATACCACTTTGTAGAGGAGACTGAGGGGAGCCAGACGGTATTTTCTTTTTCTGAGTGCTCTTGTTCTCTCTGAGCTATGAGGAGAGAAGGCAACAGTAGTGTTAGTTATCTGCTCACTAACGTCGACCACGTCTTGGGGCCAATTTGGGCACCCGATCTGCTCACCGGCGCGGGCTGCGGTGCGCTGCAAGCGAATCATTCTTGCTGAGCGTGGCCCGACCACCCCTTTGGAGCCACAAGGGCGCCGAATGTCTCCGAGAATAATACACCCTGTAGCAGAGAAAAAAGAACACCAAAAAGAGAGTTGAGGCTCAGGTCTTGATGCATGACAAGAAAAACAACAACGGCTATGTGTACCCATTTTTGGAAGGCCTGATGCCCAGGCCATGTGTGCTTCTCTTGTTCTTGACTTGGAAGTAGCAGACAAAAAGAAAAGAAAATACTTCGGTCACGAGTCTGCCTCCTGGGGGCCTCCAGGAGACCCTGGTGTGGTCAACATTTTGGACAGTGGTCGACATTGCAAAGAGACTTGCTATCCTGTGGCCTCGCCGAGAGCGACGCCGCTGTACACGGCGCTCAACTCGTCCTCTTCACCCTGAGTGCTGGTCAGCGCCCGCGGTTTAATCTCAGACAACCGTACGGCGGGAGTGACTGACGTGGATTCATCCGGGAGGGCAGCGGGCGCCGTGGCGGCCATTTCGGAATCCGGGGAACCTTTAGTCCATGTTGACGCACCCCGATTAGTGGAGAAGTTTTCGTTCACTCTCAACTACGTCATGGGATTGTCGCGGCCAACTCCTGCCGACGAGGCCTTGCGTGCGAGACCCAACGTATGGGAGCACCCTGCCCCCCCCCCCCTTTCTGTTCGAGAACGTGGGAGGCCGTCACGCGCGCAAACCTCGCGGCCCATCAAGGGTATCCGAGACGGGGCCCCTCCCCACCTCCAGGACGTGGCAGAGATTATCTTGGAAGAGTGGGCGGCCGTCCCACCGGCCTTAATGGCCAATTGCTGGGCAAAGGCCTGTATCCTACCGCTGGAAATGGAGGCACGCGTTATTGCTGACCACGGCGACTAGCGCACGTCTGATCGGGCTACTACGGATAACGTTACGGAGGTTCTTGAACTGATGGGAACTTGTGCCGTTCCACAGAGCTGCTTTGGTGACGGCGACCGTTCTCAGAAAGAGCTGGCGGTTGCATGCTGATTGGATCTGGAGGATAATCCTCGAGGAATAGAGGATACTGTGGACGAGGAGTGCAGAGCGGCGGGTAGTGGAGAAGAACAACCATAGATAAAAAGGACTACTTTGGAAGGACACAAGCTGCTCACGCGCACCGTGACAGAAAAGCGGCCAAGTGCTCGGCGCAGTGCCGGGTCGTCTGGTGAGGCAGCGTGGCTGACGCAGCGGTCGCGGCGTCAATCATCGACGATCGACTGCCACGCGTGTCGACGATAGCCAAACATCATGCCACTTGTCGCTATAATCGACGATCGCACGCCGTGGTTTTAGGGTCGCTGAGAAGAGCAGGCTCTCGCCAAGTAGAGGGCTACTTCACGACGCACCCCTACCAGATGGTCGAGTAATGACTGTACTCGACGAACTGCCAAGCCGTCACGCGTGGGCCGTGCTGGCTGCCCCACGGTGGGGAACCCCCTATTTTTTTCTTCTTCTTTCCTCAGTCTTTGTGGGGCTGATGAATCATCAACTGGGGCCTCACTGGCAGGCTACTTCAGTCGTCACCTACATCCGTTCGGAAGACGGCACCTTGCTGTCTTCCGAACGGCTGATAACCGTCTAAGGCAAGGTGGCCGCCGCGCCACCACCGCTACCGCGCCACCACCGCTACCGCGCCACCACCCCCCACCACTCCCCACCACCCCCCGCCGCCGCCGCCGCCGCGGCCGCCGCCGCCGCGGCCGCCGCCGCCGCGGCCGCCGCCGCCGCGGCCGCCACCGCCGCGGCGGTCGTCTCGCCCGGCGGGGGCCTCAACCGGCCCGCCGCCGCCGACAGCTACGTCGTCGCCGCTGCCGTCATACCCAACTGCCGCCGCCGCCGTCGCGGCCGCCATCGTCCCCACCACCGGCGCCATCGCCCCCACCACCAACAACACCGCCGCTGCAGACAATGCCGCCGCCGCCGCCGCCGCCGCCGCCGCCGCCACCGCCGCCGCGGCGCCTGCCATTGCGCGCGCGTCGGTTCTGGTGGTGGGCGGCGGGATGGTGGGGGAGCTCCGACTGACTCTCGGCGGGAGAGCGACAAGAAGAGATATGGGCGCTCCAGTTGCTTGCATTATTGTGTCCTGTACTGTACAGTGGCGGGGGTGTCACAACCCCCCTCACGGACGCGTGCGGGGGTATACTGTACTGTACATTACGCCAACCCGGCGGCCCAAGCCGCCTGCATTCAGCGCCACATTTCCCCCCCCCCCCGCCCGACACGTCCTCCATCCTTCACGCGCCTGCCCATCCCCTCTTCATGCCGTACCGCCCACCGGCAGCACTCCCCGAATGGCCGCGGCGAAAGTGGCGGTGGCAACAGCAGCAGCGGCGACAGCGATGGTGGCAGCGCCGGCGGCACAGGTAGAGCCGCGGCAGCGGTGGCGGTTAGCGGCAGCGGTGGCGGCAGCGGCCCCCGCACCAGCCGCCCGCCACCACCAGTGCCGCAATCGGGATGCGGCAATGCGGGGCGGGCTCGAGGGGCAAGGCGGACGCCGGAGGATAGAGACGTCCCCCCCCCCACCCCGCCCGCCCGGCCACGGACGCAGGCCCGCCGGGGCGACCGCAAGTTGGCAGGCGCGCGCGCTGCGGGCGGTCACCAGTGCCGTCGCTGGGCAGCCGCCGCTGCGTCCACCCCCTCTGCCCCTGGGGCAGCCTGCCGACACGGTGGGCGGCGGGGGGGTATGGGGAACCCGTCTGCAGGAATAAAGGGGGGGGCTGGCTGCGTGGCATTGGCGGCGGCCACAGCGGCGGCGGCCGCCGCGGCCGCGGCGGACACGGTGGCGGCGGCATCGGCGGCGTCCACGGCCGCGGTGTCCCCAACGTTGCGGGTGGTGGGGATGGCAGAGGCGGCCGTGGCGGTCGCCCGCTGCCCGACTGCGCCGAGCGGCCGCCCCCTCCCCCATGCGAGACACTCAAGCTCCCCTGCGGTCCCTTCAACCCCGCCGGCTGGCCGGCAGTCGAGCGCTGACCGGTTTATCCCCACCCGCCGATGCTGCCGCCGACACGGCTGCTGCCGCTGCCGCTGCCGCCGCCCGGCCGGGCGTCACGTACGGTGCCGGCGGCGACGGCGGCCAGCGGCCGTCGCGGCCGTCTGTGTCGGCCACGCTGGTGCGCCGCGGCGGCCGCGGCGGGCGGGTCGCTGCCGCGAATGACAGGCCCGGCCGCCCCGACGCGGACCGCCCCGACGCGGTGCGGCCCAGCCGGCCCGACCGCCTCGTCGACGGCACGGCCACGGCGGCGCCCCCCCCAGCAGCGGCGGCGGCGGCCATGGCGGCGATCTCCGCGGCCGCAGCGGCGCTGCTGTCACGGGACCCCTCTGCCTCTGCCTCCGCGCCGTCCGCCCCCACCACGCTTCCCGCCGACACGCTGCCGGCAGAGGGGGTCTTCAACAGCCGCAGCGCCACCTCCTCCACCGTCTCGTTGGGATCCCCGACGCTGCCGCCCAGGGACATGTACCGCCCGGAGGCGGACCGCATCAACACGCGGGTGGCCTCGGCGAGCGTCACGTAGGGCGGGAGCTGGGGGGGGGAAGGGGGGGGGGTGCTGCCCACGCTGGATGGCATGCTGTACCGCCGCCCGCCGCTTGTGGCCGGTCCACGGACGTCCACGTCGTCGCCGCCAATACGGCCGACCGCAGCGCCGTCGCGGTGCAGAACGACGCCGCTCTGCGGCTCGCCGTTTCTGTACGGCTCGCCGCTGCCATGCTCGCCGCCGCCGTGCGGCCCGTCCCTGCCGTGCCGCTCGCCGTTCTCGTGCGGCTCAACCCTGCTGTGCAGCTCGTTGCCGCTATGCAGTCCGCCCCGGCTGCGCGGCTGGCTGCCCCTGGCGTACGGCTTACCGCTGCTCGCCTTGTTGCTGCGGCGCGTTCTGCCGCTGCTCGTCGCCCCGTCGCTGCTGGTCGCCTCCCCGCTGCCGGCCATTACGCTGTTTCGGGTCGCCCCGCCACGGTGGGTCGCCCCACCTTTCCTGCTCCGCCCGCTACCGCGGTGGCCATTCTCCACGGTCTCCCCACGCCGCCCCGTCCTCAACGGGCCGGCCGCCGGAGGCGCCGAGCCACGGCTCCTGACCGTCCCATCGCCCCCGTCATCGCCACCACCGCCTTCGTGCGCCTCTCGCCGCGGAGACGGGGGGCTCTCCCCCCACGCGTCCCTCAACCACCGACGACTCCCCGACGGGGCCTCCTCTGTGACACTGCTCCCGCAGAGAGTGTCGTCGTATGATCCTCCCGTTCTTTTTTGATGAACGGGTAGGAGCCATCCTTCGCCAGGCATCCCCGATGCCGGGGATGAGAGTCGCAACCACCCCCATGGATTACCGAGGGATTCTCAAGGAGCTGTCGAGCAGCTACCTCAGTGAGGATAAGTGCGAGGACCACTACCGGGCCCTTCGCACAGCCACCTCCCAGAGCTGGGAGGATGAGGAGATGTTCGGACGCCGGATCCAAGAGCTCGACTACGAGCTGGGGAAGCTCCTCGGAGAAGGGGAGCTAAGGGCCATCCTGTTCGCAGGAGTACCCAACTACGTGCGGATATCCGCACGGGGAGCCAATACGGCTCGGACGAACTTCAGTCGACTGATGCACATGCGCAAGTTACTGGCGGACGCCTACCGGGTGCTTCACCCGGAGTGTACATTAGCCCCGAAGCCCAAGGGGGAGGGGAGCAAGCTCAATCTTGCCCCGGTACCGAGGCAAGATAAGGTGGAACGTAAGGCCGCACCAGTACTGGTGGCGACCGAGTACGCCCCCATGGGGGAGGATGAACCTCTGGTCGACCAACAGGGCCACCTGTTGCTACCGGCTACGCCGGTAGTCCATGAGCAAGGTCCGATAGCGTACATCGCCCCGGCTGGGACCCAGTTCCAGGTCAGCGAGGGCACGGGACGTCGTGTCCCGCATGTACGGACCACGGGGTATTCCCCGGTGACGGGTAACCCTCATCAACCCTTGCCAACATGGGAGGTGCGTACGGAGGCACCTCCGCAGATCGCGGGCAGGCCCAACCGGTTGGAGGAATCCATGTTCCGCTTGACGCAAGGACCCAAGGCCTATCAAGGTGCAGGCCCTCGGGCGCCCGAGGCAGGCACTTGGACCTATGGAGCTACCCCGATGCGGACTTCGGGGGGAGCCGGTACTTCCGGATGTATGTTGTGCGGAGACCCCCAACACTGGGTGTCCTCATGTCCGCTCATCCCGGAGGATTCTCGACGGGCAGCGGCGCAACGCAAGGCATCCACTGGTGGGTATCCCGCCAGAGCAACCGGACCCGCACCGGGTAGGCAGCCAGCCCCAGGGGGAGCTCTGGCAGTCGAGGAGGCACCTCCTCTCCCGGATGTCCCGAAAGACAGGACCCTGCCAAATGCGGGAAACGAGTAAGAGGAAGGGTGACACGGGGTCGCGGGGTTAACTCTAGCTACCCACCCCGGACTGCCGCGGGGAAACCCCCACGGAGAGCGCGGTTGAGCCGGCGCCACATCAATCCCCGGGTACACCTTCCGGCCCCGACGACACTGAGTCAGGGGAGTGATGACCAACCTCCAAGAAAGGGAGGCGAGCACGGGATGTCCCGTCACGTTGAGCAAGCCAAGGACCCTGTCCAGGATGCCCGAGGTACACCGGATATCGGTGTAGGCCACGTGCTGTTCACCTTGGAGAACTTCAAGGTATCAGCTACACTGGGGGTTGACTGTAAGGATTTGCCCCTTAAATCGCCACCCGGAACCCAGGGGATATGGACTGGGACCTCTCCTTACATGTCCGGCCCCGATAACTCCCCCCAAGACACATCAACTCCCCACTACCCTGGGCGACACCACGCTGTATCCCTGACATTTTGCGGACGTCGGCCGACCGCACGAAAGCCGCCGTCAACGCACTGTCGGAACCCTGTCATGGACGTCGAAACTCGACAACGAGGAGCGAGTGACATCGTCGACCAACCACGGGCGGACATCCCCGTCTGTGCTGCCTGAATTTTATTCCCTGCGCTGCTTGAAAGCTGTCATCAAGGACCAGTCACATGATTCACCGACACTGCGGACACCGCACATCCTCGCTGGCGGCTGAGTGCGATATGACTGGCTCGCCGGCTTTTGGATTGATTGAATTTGACCTTGCTGGCCCTGACAGCCAGTCGGACCTTCTGGCCGATCGGCGTGTGGAGCCGGCTGGTGGGGCGCGCTGGGCGCCATCCACGGGACCCCCTTCGTTTCGGGCAAACTGGGGCTGCACTCCTTTAGTGCGCACGCCCGCCCATGCTTTGTTCTGAGAGACATGCTTTGTTTTTGGACCGTTCTGTGCCTACCGGCGGTGCGATGGGGAAACGCATGCTTTGGGGCACCTCGGGTGCCCCGACGCGAGTATATAGTGCGTGGGTGTCGGCGCCACCGGGGGAGACGAGAGGGGAGCCACAGACACAGACCAAAGACACTGTTTACCTTTTGTACCCTCGATCCCCACCGACGTCGCGCCCATCTTCTTCCCCAGACCCACCCCCGTCGAGACCACCGTCATCTTCCCCGTGCCCCGCCGCCCCATTGGCTCGCAGGGCCCGCTGACGCCCCCACGAGTACGTTGAGGGCTCCCCGGTTTTGGGTGGGTCCTCACATGTGGTAGCTTCCGATTGTTCGACTTCCTACCTGGCCGTGACTGCGATTCCGTGCGTGATTTGGACCTCCCTGCGATTGTGACGTCGTGTTGCCCCCTGTGTTCGGCTTGCCACGGGCATTGTAATACGAACGCAGTGGGTTCCACGAATCACACCGAAAGAATATTTCCTTGACACTGCCATCGCGCTTGATGTCACGGATTTTTTCTTTTTGGTCAACCGATTGTTGAATCCCAGTGAGTTCCAAATCAAGTTCCGAATATTCTTCCTCGGCTGTGGCGGCCACGTCGGCATCCTCCAGCACGACGGCCCGCAACACGGTGGCCACGTCACGTGGAAATCCTGAGACCCGCGCATCCCCGACGACCCGCGCACCCCCGACGATCCGCGGCGCTGGTGCAGCGCGCGGCTCGTCGGCACGCGGCAGTCCGTCGGCACGCGGCCCCGTGGGAGGGCACCACCACCCGGGGGCACGCAGCCCCCCGGCGGGCGCCTTCTCCACCTCCACCCAGGCGGCCCCCCCGCACCTATCCCTGCTGGGGCGGACCGCCCCCAAGCCCCCCCTCTCGGGCAAGGGCAAGGGCCCTGCCTCGGCGGGCACAGCGGCCCGGACGAACCGGCGCCTGCTGCTACCCCCGCAGGAACCGGCGCGCCGTTTCATCGCGCCGCCCCCACCGCTGATTGGGCACATTAAGCCGACCACCGCGCGGGCGGTTGAACAGCGCGAACAGCGCCGAATCGCCAAGGCCCGCCGCATCCCACTGGGCACACGCCAGTGTAAGCCCTTCGGTGTGACGTGCAACAGCCTATCGGTGTTGCGCGACCATCGCAACTCACGTCGGCATCGCAATACTGTCAACCGCCCTTCCACTCTCCCACGCTGCGATCCCTGTGGGCGTGAATTTGATTCGGTGGTTCACTTCGAAAACCACTTGCGTGGCAAGGCGCACCACCGCCAGCTGGCGCGGGGCACTGATTGACAACCCCCATTGATCTACCGCGCGAGCCGGATGTTCCCCCTCTGATCTCCCCCCCGCGTGAGAATCCGACAAGACCGACTCGGGCCCGGGCGCGGACGCCGACCAAAAATCCGATTGCGCGCCCTCGAACGATTTGCTTGTGATTGGATTTAACGAAATAGTGTTGCACGCTCTTGATCTCGTCGCCGCGATCCCGCGGCACTTGACCAATTGTCGCGCGCCACTACGTCGCTTGAGCAAATTACTTACACAAATCCATTCGGACTTCGACAGGGCATTTCTTGTAAGTTCAGGTCGCTCCGTCCTGTGAAATTGTAAGTCGTGGAGTTAACTCCTGGAAACGATGGTCCCCTCGAGTATTGGTGGCGGGACCCCGGTCACTTCTGGGTCGACATCCGGCACCCCCAGTGTCGAGGCATGGAATCAGCTTACAACATTTGTGACGCAAATGCGTGACGAGCTCGAGGCACATAAGGTGGAATTGGAAGACACGAAGCAGCAGCTCGCCGAGACCAAGGCGAAAGCAGCCCGCCAGAACGCAAAACCCGCACGGCCGAACAAGCCCGGGCTGTTCTCTGGCAGACCCGGGACCATTGAAGCGTGGTGCTCCCACATGCACTCCTACGTCCGGCTGAGTGAACCCGCCGAAGCGTGTCGTGTCGCTTGCACCTATCTCGACGGAGAAGCGTTCAACTGGTGGCATACCTATAGTCAGACTACAGACGTTTCGAGCTGGGACGCCTTCCGTGCTGCACTCATCCGGCGCTTCAGTCCCCTGAACAAGACGCAGGCGGCACGGGACAAGCTGCACGCATGGCGACAGAATAAGGACGTCGGGACGTTTAACAAGACTTTCCTGAGCGTCGTCGTGGACATCCCAGACATCACTGAAGCGGAAAAGATTGACCGCTACACGCGAGGTCTGAAGCGGGACATCTGGCAGGCATTGCGCCTCAAGAACTACACTGAACTCGAGCCTCTAATGACAGACGCCCTGCGCGTAGAAGCTGCCAAGGCTGGAGCCTCGCGCTTCACGAACAACCTCAGCAGCACCTCTGGGAAGCCGTCTGCGACGGGTGTCGTCCCCATGGCCATTGCCAGCATCAAGGTCGAGAAGCTCACGCCAGAGGAGCGCCAACGCTGTATGCGCGAGGGACTTTGCCTCCGCTGTCGCGAAAAGGGGCACCTGGCAAAGGACTGCCCAAAAGGCCAGCGGAACTGAAGCAGCAACCGTCGTCAACAACGGTGAAAGATGCTCCTATGGTTCCGGAAAACAAATCGTCACCCTTTGAAGGCCCGCGTCTCGGGCTACTGCTTTCTACTGCTTCTGTCAATGGCCATGTTTTTAAGGTGCTGTTCGACGACGGGTCTCCCATCAACGTCGTCTCCAGGCGCCTCATGAAAACCCTGAATGTCAAGACCACTGAAACGGACTTCGCGGCAAACATGCCCGATGGACGTTCCCATGTACTCGCTGAAACCATTGAACCCTTAGAGATTCACATCGGCCTTTACCAAGAACGACTACGGTTCGCCGTATGCGACCTCAGTGCGTACGACGTTATCCGCGGTAAGAAATGGCGCGATGACAAGGGCGCCAAGATCAACAACAAGAAGAACAAGATATCCTTTAAGTTCAACCACAAGAATATTTCTATCACCGCCTCCCTCAAGAAACCGGAGGGCCTCATTAGCCGGCAACGACTCGCACGTGACCTCATCCAAAGGACCCCTGTATTCGCCATCTACCTGCAGTCTGAAGACCCCTCAAGCAGCTTTGACATCAACTGCATCATTATGGGAGAAGCTGAAGACGAAAATGAAGTCCAACAGATTCTCAAGCAGTACGCTGACGTCTTCCCGGCTGAGCTCCCGGACGGACTCCCTCCCGAGCGTATTCACAAGTTTAGCATCAAGCTGACCGACGACGCTGAACCACGTCGCAGCGGTATTTACCGCCTCTCCGTGTGGGAACTCGATGAACTCAAGACGCAACTTGCGACCCTGATTCGGAAGGGATTCATCCAGCCAAGTGCCTCACCGTGGGGCTCCTCCGTTCTATTTGCGGCGAAGAAGGACGGCGGCTGGCGGATGTTCATCGACTACCGAGCATTGAACAAGGCCACCATCAAGAATGCATATCCTCTACCACGTATCGATGACATCTTTGATCAACTACGAAAGGCCAAGTATTTCACGAAGATTGACCTCCGCTCTGGCTACCACCAGATCCAGCTGGACCCTGACACCATCCCATTGACGGCGTTCCGGACCAAGTATGGATTCTACGAGTTTACTGTGCTACCCTTCGGACTGACGAACGCCCCCGCAGTCTTCATGAACTTGATGAACGATGTGTTCAGACCCTACCTGTACGACTTCATCTGCGTCTACTGAGACGACATTTTGGTCTACAGCGAAACCTATGAGGATCATCTCAAGCACCTGAGAAAAACCCTGGCCAAGCTACGAGAACACAAGCTTTACGCCAAGGCGAGTAAGTGCCAATTCGCTCGAACCACTGTCGATTACCTCGGCCACGTCATATCTGACGCAGGCTTTTCCATGGAGGACCAGAAGGTCCAAGCCATTCGGACGTGGGCAACCCCCAAGAGCAAGAAGAACGTGCAGTCCTTCCTCGGTATGGTCAACTTCTATCGCCGCTTTATCAAGGGAATGGCCGCAGTTGCTACCCCTCTTACAAGGTTGACGGGGAAGGTCGACTTTGAGTGGACGCCGGACGCCCAGAAAGCCTTCGAGCAGCTGCAGACTCTGACAGCAAGTGCACCGGTACTAAGGCCGTTTGACAAACGATATCCCATCTACGTGTCTACTGATTCCAGCGGGTATGCTATTGGCGCAGTCCTCGAACAAGACGACAGAAAGGGACGGCGTCCAGTGGCATTCTTCTCCCTGACCTTGAATATCCACGAGCAACGCTACAGCATCCGCGAACGTGAGCTGCTCGCAGTGGTCCAAGCCATCAGGCACTGGCGCTGCTACCTCCACGGAAGACCCTTTGAGGTCCATACCGACCTCGAGTCCCTGAGATACCTGCGATCCCAAGAAAGGCTGAACGACCGCCAAGTCAAGTGGCTTGAACTTCTGGATCAATTCCAGTTCAAGATTGTCCCGATCAAAGGCATCTCTAACGCCGTAGCTGATGCCCTTTCCAGGCAACCCCAAGATGCCCCTGACAAGCACGAACCCAGCCAAGATCTCCTTTGTCGAGTGCTGACCAAGAGCATTGACGAAACCCTCAAGAAAACTGAAATCAACAACCTCCTGACCATCAACCAAAGTGATCAGGACCGTGCCACCCTAGAACAAGAGTACAAAGCGGACCCCGAGTTCGCCGACCTAGCCAAGGACCCGGTATCTCCCTACCGGTTTCATATGAGGTTGTTGAAACGAGGTGACCGTACGTGCATCCCCGCTGGTACTCTACGCCAAAGACTCCTCCACGACTACCACGACGTCCCGTGCCAAGGGCACATGGGAGTGAAGAAAACCACCAAGGCCGTTGCTTCCAATTACTACTGGAAGTCTATGCGGCAGGACATCCAAAGATACGTACAATCATGTGATTCGTGCCAGCGGAACAAGGCTAGCACTCATTCACCTCTGGGTCATCTCAAACCACTCGAACCCCCAAGCCAAAGATGGGCAAGTGTCTCCATGGACTTTATCACCCCACTGCCACTGACACCACGAGGCCACAACGGCATTTATGTCGTTGTTGACCGACTCACCAAGATGATTCGCCTGGCACCGATGAAGCCGGAATGTACAGCGCCGGTCACAGCTCAGCTTTACCACGATCACGTCTATCGCAACCACGGCCTACCTCAAGAAGTCGTCTGTGACCGCGACCCCATCTTCTTCTCCAACTTCTGGCGGTCACTGACAAAGATTCTCGAGGTCAAGATCAAAGCCTCATCGGCCTACCACCCGCAGACGAACGGCCAAACTGAGATTATGAACAAGAAAATTGAAGAAATCCTCAGAAACTTCGTCAACCATCATCAAGGCGACTGGGGACCTTTTCCTCGTTGCCGCGGAAGTTGCGTACAACCGGTCACCTAATGCCGTAACCACGTACTCTCCATTTTTCTTGAACTACGGGTTTGAACCAAGGACCGTGCCTATGGACATCCTCGACAGCAGGGACTCAAATCTTCCTTCTGTGTCGGATTGGCTATCCAGCCTCCACGATGCTCAAAAGACGGCTATCGCCGCCATCAAGAGCGCCAATGAGACGCGCTCGGCGTACGCAAACCGTCATCGCCGACCATGCACAATCACTGTGGGCGACCACGTACTCCTCAGCACCAAGAACCTCTTGCCCGACGCTTTTCAAGGCGCTCGTAAGCTGATGCCCAAATACTCCGGACCCTACAGAGTCACGGAGAGCATCAATGACGTCACGTTTCGTCTCGATCTTCCTCAAGCTGTCCTCGATCGCAAAGTTCACAACGCCTTCCATGCCAGCCTCCTGAAGCCGTACCGCGCTGATCCGTATGGTCGACTTCCTCCCGTTCCACCCCCGGTTGCATTTCCGGATGGCTCGGTCGAGTATGAAGTGGACTCCATTGTACGGTCACGAAAGCGACGTGGACGACTGCAGTACCTCGTCAAATGGAAAGGCTGCGACATCAGCAAGAACTCTTGGCTGAAAAAGCAAGACCTTGTGAACGCCCCTGAAGTTTTAGACGCGTTTCTTCGACGCGCGTCCTAAGGGGGGGGAGGTGTAAGGATTTGCCCCTTAAATCGCCACCCGGAACCCAGGGGATATGGACTGGGACCTCTCCTTACATGTCCGGCCCCGATAACTCCCCCCAAGACACATCAATTCCCCACTACCCTGGGCGACACCACGCTGTATGCCTGACATTTTGCGGACGTCGGCCGACCGCACGAAAGCCGCCGTCAACGCGCTGTCGGAACCCTGTCATGGACGTCGAAACTCGACAACGAGGAGCGAGTGACATCGTCGACCAACCACGGGCGGACATCCCCGTCTGTGCTGCCTGAGTTTTATTCCCTGCGCTGCTTGAAAGCTGGCATCAAGGACCAGTCACATGATTCACCGACACTGAGGACACCGCACATCCTCGCTGGCGGCTGAGTGCGATATGACTGGCTCGCCGGCTTTTGGATTGATTGAATTTGGCCTTGCTGGCCCTTACAGCCAGTCGGACCTTCTGGCCGATCGGCGTTTGGAGCCGGCTGGTGGGGCGCGCTGGGCGCCATCCACGGGACCCCCTTCGTTTCGGGCAAACTGGGGCTGCACTCCTTTAGTGTGCACGCCCGCCCATGCTTTGTTCTGAGAGACATGCTTTGTTTTTGGACCGTTCTGTGCCTACCGGCGGTGCGATGGGGAAACGCATGCTTTGGGGCACCTCGGGTGCCCCGACGCGAGTATATAGTGCGTGGGTGTCGGCGCCACCGGGGGAGACGAGAGGGGAGCCACAAACACAGACCAAAGACACTGTTTACCTTTTGTACCCTCGATGCCCACCGACGTCGCGCCCATCTTCTTCCCCAGACCCACCCCCGTCGAGACCACCGTCATCTTCCCCGTGCCCCGCCGCCCCATTGGCTCGCAGGGCCCGCTGACACCCCCACGAGTACGCTGAGGGCCCCCTGGTTTTGGGTGGGTCCTCACATTGACCCTCAGTCCACACGATCGTACTACCCTGTACTGGATACAGGGGCTGGGCCCAATCTTATTCGGAAGGATACCCTCCCGGACAAGTGGCTCCCGCGAGTCAGAGTGACCCGGGGACCCACGATCAAGGACGCGAATGGTCGTCTCATTCGTACGACCGCAGCGATGTCGATGCGGGTTACAATCGGGGAACTCACTACGGAAGTCGACTTCCTGGTGTGTGAGACCCTATCGGTGCCCTGCATACTAGGGTGCACCTTCATCAACGTTCACGTAGATGCAATCCGGCCAGGCCGGAGGACCGTTGAGCTACAGGAGGCCGACGGGACTAAGGGAGGACAGACAGCTATCGTCAGGGATCTGATGCTACAAGGGAGCCACGTTAACGAGGCCGAGGTATACGCAAGCGTAGAACCGAAGGTCCTTCGTTTAGCAAAGCGGACTCGCTTTGAGCCGCTGTCGGAGACAGTCCTCCCGGTTAACTGTGACCTCGCAGGCATCTGCAGAGTCCAGTCCAACCTGCGAACCTACAAGCGCCATAGGTTGACCATGGCCAACGGTATCGTAGACCTCCCGACACGGGGGGCGTCACTGCTCGTGATGGCGAACTATCGCCGTAAGGCAGTCACCCATCCGAAAGGAACTATCCTTGGGATCGCCGCGCTCCACGAAGGAGATATCCTTACCCCTGACGAGGAAGGTCAAGTGGAACCACTTGAAGTATTGACGGTCGCCGAGACCACCGAGCGGGAGGAAACCGACATCGGGAAGCCTAATCGACCACAAGTACCGGCGGATACTCCGCCGAAGGACCAAGAAGCCTTGAAGGCCCTGGCCGAGGCTGACCTCGACCACCTTCCCCCTTCGGTAGCCGAAGGGGTACGACGGATGCAAAGAGAGCATGACGTCATGCGTGAAGACTTACCATGGAGGTTGACAGTGCGGCAGGATGATCTTCCGACGCCGGCGTACCTGACGCGTCGGAGGACGCAGAACCAGTAGACGCTACGGCGGGCGCTGCGGCAGCACAGGTGGGCGCTGCGGCAGCACGGGCGGGCGCTGCGGCAGCGGCGGTCCTGGCGGGCGCTGGAGACATTCCGGCACCCGCTGCCAGCAGCCGTACGACTGGGCGAAAGGCCAGTGAGACAAAGCTGGAGTTTCAGCTGCGGCCTGGCTGCGGAGCCATCTGCAACCACTGCCAGAAGGAGGGCGCGCCATAGGCGGCCTCTGCCAGCGATCCCCCAACGGCGCCCCCACGACCACCACTCACCTGGTGCCGCCGGGCGATGGCCGCCGGGGCGGCCAGTGCAGTGCAATGAGCGACAGTTGTTCTGCGCGCAGCAGCGGCAGCGGTGGGTACTCCGCAGCTTCGCACTTCAGCGAAAGAGTCCTCACTTATCAGAATTTCGTATACTTACTGCCGATAAGTGCTGTATGATTAATGCAACGGTCGGTTCCGGGGTTTGATTAATCTATGCTTTAATCTATGCTTTAATTAAAAATAAAAATGCATGCATTAAACTCGTGACAACCATGCATCAGGCGGCTCATCCTCGTCAACACCCCTGGTCAGCCATCTTGAGTCTGCCAGGGCTTCGAATCGGAACACGTGTCAAAACACGTGGTGATAATTGTCTTGTGATAACTTTGATCATTATCGCAAATTTTACTAACGATCGATGGTTTCATGAAGTATAACAACCCTGCGGAGAAGTGGCATCGCTGGCGCACCACTCTTTGGGCGTGACGCGTCTGGAATCTGTGAGCGCTTCAAAAGCCAAACAGAAAGTTGATTGACTGCCTGAAAACCTCTGGTGTTGCGCACGGTCACCGTGCAGTACATGTACGACGGTCTCGTTCCGTGCGACGCGGCTACAGGACCCCTCCCTCCCCCCGCGCACCCCCCTCCGCCCCGCCCTCCGCCCCCCCCCCCTCGGCCTGTCGCCAACGGTGTCAACTCCCGCGCCCTCCGCCAGGCGCCTGAGGCCTGCCGCGTGTTCCCGCGCGGACGGGCACGTGGGGATGGGCAAGAAGGGCGCCGCCGCCGGCGGCGGCAAGGGCGCCGCCAAGGGCGGCGACAAGGCCGCCGGGGGCAAGGGCAAGGGCAAGGGCGCCGCCGGCGGTGCCGGCGGCGGCGGCGGCGGCGGGGACGGCAAGCTGTCCACCTGCAACTTTGTCAAGGCGCGGCACATCCTGTGCGAGAAGCAGGGCAAAATCAACGATGCGTACCGGGAGCTGCGGGAGGGGTGGCTGGACGATGGCAGCAAGGTGCCGGGGCCCAAGTTTGGGGAGGTACGATGTTAGCGGGGGGGGGGGGGGGGGGGGGGGGAAGGGGGGGTGTCGGGGGGGAGGCCGGGGTCTTTGCCCGGGTGGGGGTCTCGGGGTGCTGTCCTACGCGCTGCATCCCCGCATGGCGCTCCTCCACCGTCGCCCGTCCTACTGGCCTCCAGCTCTGCTTTCCCCGGTGCTTGGCGGCCAAGCTGCCGGGTGGCTCACGCATGCTGACGCCTCTTGCACTGCCGGCCGTCCTTCGCCCCCCCCCCTCGCCTTGTCGTGCCATTTTTTTTCTCCCTTCTTCCCCTCCCCCCCCCCGCCTCCCCCCGCCCTATCAGATTGCGATGAAGTACTCTGAGTGCAGCAGCAGCAAGGCGGGGGGCAACCTCGGCTGGTTCCCGCGCGGCAAAATGGAGGGCAAGTTCCAGGAGCAAGCCTTTGGGAGCCCCCCGGGCGCGTGCAGCGAACCGTACGTTCCTGTTGGTGGCGTGTGGGTGGGGCTGAAAGAGGGGGGTTTTTCGCTTTCGTGTGGGACACCGTGTGCTGCAGACAGGCGGCAGGGGGGAAGTGGATGGAGGTTTGGGGGTCGCAGAGGGGTGGGGGGGGGGGCTGGACGCGCGGCGGGTGGGCACCTGCGCCTGCCATCAGAGGGCGCGGAGGGGGGGGGGCGTGGGGGGGGGGGCGTGGGGGGGGGGGCGTGGTTGGGGTCCACCGCGGCGGTGGTGGTGCGCGGCGGTGGCCTGCAGGCGGCGGATGCTCCACGCCCCACCGCGGCGCGCGGTGGGGCAACGCCGGGGGCGGCCAGGGACCCAGACGCTGACGCGCGAGTGAGTGGCGATGCGGCGACCCGCGCGGGCGGCCTTTTTTTTTTTTGTCCGGCGCCCCCACCCCGACGCGACCCGGCGTTCTGCGATGGTGGTGGGCGCTTGGTGTGCTGTCGCTGCGGCCGCCCTGTTTTCCATGTCCCCCTTCTCCCCCCCCCCCCCCCCCCCGCCCTTTACCTTCCGCCCCTCTTCCTCCCCCCCCCTCCTCGTTCCCGTGCGCGCCCACCTTCCACGGCACGGCGGGGCAGCTTCAAGGGCTCCAACGGGTGGCATATGTACGTTTTTCCCTCGTGCCGCGCGGAGCGGGCACCGCTGCCCCCTGTCTGGGTGTCGGGCGGGCGGGCTGGCCGCCCGCCGACGGCGGTCTGCGGCAGCTGCTGCCGGTGGGCCCGCGCGGCGTGGCATCCCCCCCACCCCCGCCACCGGGCCGTTGCTTCCGCCTGGGGGCGGTAGGGGGGGGGGGGGGGCGAGCCCCCGCCGATGCGGCCGGCAGCATGGACGCGCGCGCCCCCCCGCCCCGCCGCCCTTCCACTCCCTCTCCATCCAGGCGGTCACCCCGCTCAGCCAACTGACCGCCCACGCTGCTGTCCCTGTTCTGCTCTCTGTCTCCCCCGCCCCGCACCCCCCTCACCCGCCCCTGTGCCCGTGGGTTGGTCCATCCCCCATGCCGGACCATCCCCTCCCCGCCAACCTACCGGCAGTGTGCTGGTCGAAGGCCGGCGCATGTGAGGGGGCGCAGAGGGGAGGGAGGGGGGGTTGCGTCGGCCGACACCGTCTTGTGTGCTCGCCTTCTGATCCTTTTTCTTTTGTTTCTCTCGTCGCCCACCCTGGGCAGCCCGCTGCGCCCTCCCACCCCTTCACTGGGGTGGCGTTCGCACCCCCAAACGAGACGCCTTCCCTCTCCTCTCCACCGACCGGGCCCGTCACTGATGGTTGTGTAGGCGCGCGCCGCGGCGGCCGCCCCACACGGCCGCCCAATATTGCCGCCCCCGCTGCCCCTGCGGCCACCGCCGCCTCTGCCACCACCGCCACCGCCGTTGGCGCGGCCGCCGCGGCGGCCGAGGCAGCGCCTTTGCCGCGGCTGCTGCGGCCGCCGCTGCCGCCGCTGCCGCCGCTGCCGCCGCTGCCGCCGCTGCCGCCGCTGCCGTCACCGCCGCAGCGGGCCCCCCAGGGAAGCCCCGACACGGGGGGGGCCTGGCGGCCAGCCAGACTCTGGTGGCGGCGGGCCCGCGGGGCGGGGTGGTTGAGAAATAGGAAAAACCGGGGCAGGGGCGTAGGGGAAACACGATGCTGACGTCGCTGGCGGGCGTCCCCGCACGGCCCGCCCGTCGCGCGCCCTCTCCTCGAGAAGGCCGCCCGTCGGCCGTTTGTGCCACCGCGCTGGCGCGCCCCTGCGCGCCCACCCACGCCCACTGCGGCCCACCACGGTCTCATGCGGTGCTGCGTTCTCCAGTCAATGTCAATGCTACAAGCGCCGCGCCCATCCCCGCTCCACCCTCCACCCACCACCACCAACACACGTATAGTACAGCAAACACCTACACCACCCTCCCCCGCCACGGCGGTCCCCCTCGTCACGGCCTCAATCGGCACCCCTGTCAGCCGCGTGCGCCCGTAAGCCCCCCCCACCCCCCCTCCCCCACCCATGCGCCAACAGGCATTACTACTTACGAGCGGCCCTCCCCCACCCCCCCCGACGCGCGCAGGTTCCCCCCCTCCGCCCCCCGGCGGCCACCCAACGCGCGGGGCAAGATGGCGAGCACCCCCCCCTCCCCCCCCCCCCCCGCCCCCTCGTCCCCCCCCCGCCCCCGCCCACGGTAGCGCAGCACGTGCTGGGCGGTCAGCCCCACCTCGGCCACCGTCGCCTCGTCCGACACGGCCACCCAGCCGTCCCCCCCGCGGCCCATCTCGGTGACGACGGCGCCAACGCCGGCGGCCGTGGCGGCGCCCCCCCCCGCCCCCCCGGCGGTGGCGCCGTCAAAGGCGTCCCAGCCGGGCAGCGCGGCGCCGCCGAGCGTCGTGTCCCCCCCGCCCCCCCCGCCGCCGCCCGGGAAGCCCGCCCAAAAGCCCCGGCACCGCGGCCAGTGGCGGGTGACGATGAGCACCTTGGCGCGCACCGCCGACAGCGTCTCGGACGGCCGCACCCAGCAGCTGGCCGTCACCACCGGCGGGCGGGACAGCGGCGACGTCGCGGGCGGCAGCAGCAGCACGCGCAGCCGAAAGGCGTCGTGGACCGCCCGGTCCCGGAGGCCGAGCTCGGGCAGCGCCTCCCGCGCATCGAGGACGGCCAGCCGGGAGGGGGTGACGCTAAAGGTGGCCCGCAGCTCGACGGTGGGGGTGTAGGCAACCCCAGGGGGGAGGTCCGTGTCGCCAAGCCGGCGGAGGCCCGCCCGCAGGGCCGTGTGCGTCGGCTCGAGGCGCCGCCAGCCGCTCCGCGGCAGCCGCCACAGGCTGCGGCGGCCCGGCCGGGGCGCCAGCCCCCCCTCCACCGCCGCCGACGATGAGCCCGCCGCCCCGCCGTCGGCAACGGCGCGGAGGTCATCCACCGACATGGAGGCGGGGGGCGGCGGCGCGCTGCCCCCCCCGTCTGCCCGCCCCCCGCCCCCCCCCCCCCCGGGGGCGGCAGCGGCCGCGCTTCGAGGCCCGTAAAAAAGGGCCACAGCCGCTCCAGCGTCGGGTGGCCGCGGGTGGCCCACGCCAGCTTCTTCCCCACCCGCAGCACCGTGTCGTCGGGCAGCACCGTGACGGCGGTGACGCCCCCGACGGGCAGCCGCACGCGGAGTTCCACAACGTCGGGCTTGGCGCCGTCGGCGCGCCCACACAGGACCGGCAGGGGGGCCTCCCACGACACGCGCACCGCCGCAATCCACGACGGCCGGATGTGGAGGGTGCCGCCGCCCCCGCCGCTGCCGCGCGCACCACCGCCGGGCGCCCACAGCGGGGTGCCCATCTCCCGGACGCCCAGCCGCCGCAGGCCGAGGGGCGTCAGGGAGCCCCACCCAGGGGCGCCCGCCCCGCCGCCGCTGCTGCTGCCGCCGCCGCTGCCGCCACCGCCGCTGCCGCCGCCGCCGCCGCCCGACCCCGCCGCCCCGCCCCCCCCGCCTCCCCCCTCCCCCGCGGTGGCGACGCCCACCCCCCCCGCCAGCAGACACCCCGCCAGCGTCAGGCGCAGCGACAGCACCGGCTGCACCACCCCCCCCGGCGGCGGGTAGGCGGCGGGGAAGCGGGAGAAGATGTGCATCAGCAGCGTCGCGCCCGTGTCGGCGGGCGACACCCACAGCCGCACGGGGGTGGTGGCGAGGGGGCCCAGCGGCGAGCCGACGAGCAGCACCCGCGGCACCAGCGCCGCCGCGGGCGTCGCCCGGCTGAGCACCACGGGGGGGGGGGTCGCGCCGGGGGGGGGGGGGGGGGGGGGAACGGGCCCGTGCTCGGCAGGGGCGGGAGGGGGGTGGTCATGATTGGGTTGTGGGGGGGGGGGGGGGGGGGGAGAGGACGTCCGGGGGGGGGGGGGAGGGTGGGAAGGTGGGCGGGACGCGGCGTGGGGGAGGTGGACGGGACGGGGCGAGGGTGGCCACGAAGGTTGGCGCCGGCCCCAAGGAGGAGTGGCACAGTACGACGGACGCGGCGGGGGGGGGGGGCAGGGGGCAGACCAGAGGGCACAGGCAGAGAATGAGGACGACTGCGCATGACCGCTCCCGCCATCGAGGGCTCTGTATTTTCAAAGAAGCCAAGGCAGCGCGCTGAGGTGGCACCAGGGATGGGAAGAATGTACAGGACAATAATCTGTACAATTTCATTATATGTGTTATGGGCACATTATATTTATGTATGACCGGTGGTGTGAGCTCAGCGGTGGACTTGATGTCGGTGCCATCGAGAGGCATTGGAAGGACATGTCTGGGACTTTGCCATGCACGGTCCCCCTTGGATTGCCCAGGAAGCCCGCCCGTACTTTCACAGGCGAATCAAACTTCTTCTGGGATCCGACGCGGGAGAATACTGTACTTCCGCCAATCTGACAGCGTCCATTTATGATATCAGCTTACAGTAGTTGAGACCGCACATCTCGGCTCGTCTGCAGGAGAGACGGTGCCGGCTCCGGCCCCCCCTCTTCAACGTTGATGACGCCGCCGCCTCCGCCGCGGCTCGGGGAACTGTATCCTATCGCGTCACAGGTCGTGGGGGGCGTCCTCCGCAGGGCCCCGCCTTCAGCTCTGCGCACGTGGGGCCCGAGACTTCATTACGTACGAGCCACCACACGTGCACGAGCGCCCCTGGTTTGCCAGTGTGCCACCGCCGAGAGCCGCGGCCCAGCAGCGCTCTCGTGCCAGTCCCGTCACCGCCGCTGCCACCGCAGCGGAGGAGGAGTGGAGGGGTGGGCTGATTGTGTGAGGGGGTGTGCACCAGCGGGCAGGCCAAGCTCCCCCTGCCCGCACCCACCGCGTGGTGACCCCCGTCGCTTGATGGGGGAAAACGGAGCGGTGGGGGGGGATCCCATCCCACGTTGAGCAAAGACGGACGTCACCGCGGGCGGTGTGGCCGTCGCGTTTTGTTTTTTGTCCCCCATCCCCACCCAGTGCTACACCTGGCGCGCCGGCGCGGGCGCTTGCGCGTGGGCGGTGCTCGGGCCGTTGGCGGGGTTGTCTGTTGCTCCTGCGTGGCGCTTCCTGCCGCCCCGGGCTTGTGTGCCGACTGTCGGGCTTTGGCGGGAGGCTCTCCAACCGCACTACCTTGCTCTACCTTCACGCCGCTCACCTGCCCCCCCCTCCCTCCCCCCTGCGTGCCTCTTTTCGGTGACAGCCATGGACACGGACCCTCCCTCAGAGAGGAGCCCCCCCCATCAAAAACGCTCCGCTGCCTCCCTTCCCGGCTCTACCCTCCCGTGCCTCCGCGAGCTCCTTGCGCTCGTCCGCCGCCGCCGCACCATCCGTTCCGGCTGGCTCACCGCCCGCCCGTCGGGCCGCGGCCTCCGCGGCGGCAGGTGGAAGCGCGCCTACGCCGACCTCCGCGGCGACACGCTGGTGCTGTACGCGCCCCCCCCCGGGGTGGACGCCGAGGCCCGCCGCCTCGACGGGGACGCTGTCGGCCGCGTCACCCCCGACGGGTGTGTGTGGGTGGTGGCGCTGGCGGGGGTGCGGGTGGAGGTGGACGAGCGCCGCTGCCGCGTACGGCTGCGGCGGCTGCGGCCGGGGGAGGTGGTGGACTATGGGGGGGGCGGGGGGGAGGGGGAGGAGGGGGGGGACGACGGGGCTGGTGGAGGGGGCAGGCACGACCGCGCCGCCTCGAGTGACAGCGTCGGGGGGGGGGGCGGCGGCGGCCGCTCCCCCGCGGGTGCCCCGTCGGCGATTGCTTCCACGTCACTGGGCGGCGTGAGCGCCATGGCCAGCTCCGCGACGGACGTGCTGCTCAAGCTCCCCACAGAGGACGCCACCCGGGGGTGGGTGGCCGACATCCGCACGGGCGTCGCGTCAGTGCCCGCCCGTCGACTGGGCGACTACGAGGTGGTTGGCGCGATCGGGCGGGGCGCGTCGGGCAAGGTGTTTGCGGGGCGGTCGCGCGCGACGGGGGAGGCGGTGGCGATCAAGATGCTGGAGAAGGGGCCGCTCGTCGAGTCCGTCGACGCTTACCGTCATGCGCTGAATGAGCGGCTGGTGCTCGAGGTGGCGGGCAACCACCCGTTCTTACTGCGCCTGACCGCCGCCTTTCAGACCGGCCACCGCCTGTTCTTTGTCACTGAGCTGTGCGCGGGGGGGGACCTCTTTGACTTTTTGGGCCGCCGGGGGGAGCCCCTGCCGGAGCGGATGGCCAAGCGGCTCGTCGCGGAGATTGTGCTAGCTCTCTCCCATTTGCATTCCCTCGGAATCTTGTACGTACCGGTGGTGGTGGGAGGAAAGTCGGGAGGGACGGGGGGGGAAAGGCCAGACGCGCTTGGATCCACTATCGGTCTTCTGGGGCCCACGACTGACATGACTGTCCGGATTGCTTTGCGCACCCACTGTCGCCTGTCCCTGCCTGCGCTGTGGCCGCGGCGCTGGACCCTGGTTGCACGCGCCCGTGCTCGGCGCGAACCGCCATACCCACTTGCCTTCGCCGCTTCCCCCTCGCCCACTGTTCCTCTGCAGATACCGGGACCTAAAGCTGGAAAACGTGCTCCTCGATGGCGACGGCCATGTGCGACTGGGCGATTTCGGCCTCTCCAAGCTGCTCCGAGTGCGCGGCGGCAGCGGCGCGTCGCCGCCACCACCTTCCCTACCTCCCCCCCCCGGCACCCCCCCCCCCCCGCACCCCCCCCGCCAGTTCCTTCCCACCCGCACCTTTTGCGGCAACCGCGAGTCCCTCGCGCCCGAGGTCATTGCGGGGTCCCCCTATGGCCAGGCCGTCGACTGGTGGGCACTGGGCGTGCTGGTGTATGAGCTGCTGGTCGGCCGCCCCGCGTTTGGCGGGGGGGCCCGCGACGAGATTTACGACCGCATCACGCGGGGGGCGCTCACCTTCCCGCGGTCACTGTCGGACGAGGCGGTGGCGCTGGTGCGGGGGCTCCTCGACCGCAACGCCGCGACGCGCCTGGGGGGGGCTGCCGCGGGGGGGGTGGCGGGCCTCTGTGCGCACCCGTGGTTTGATGCGGTGGATTGGGGGCTGGTGCATAAAAAGGTAATGTGGCAGCGGGAGCGCCGGAATGGGAACTCGTGGGGGAAGGGGCCTGGGTTGAGGGGAGAGATGAGTGGGCATAGGGTAGGAGATGTGGGGTGGCACAGGGGAGAGGGGCGATGCGGCGGCCAGTCGCGAGGTCGTTGTGGTGAGTGACGCTGTGAGTTGGGCGGACGCCTCTGGGTGGAAGGGTCATGGGGACGGCGGGGTCCATGCGACGCAGTCTTCGGTGCGGGACCCGGGCGCGCGTTGCGCGAGGTCGGTCGAGCAGAGGCTGACGCCGTCCCCTTTTGAGCTGGCTGGCTCTGTGCTTTGCCCCGCGTGCGCATCTTTGCGGTTTGATGCCGTCGTGTGGTGACCTTGCACCCACCCGCTCGCCATGGGCCTTGTCGTTCCCTCCCTCCGTCACCCTTCCCCCCCCTCCCCTCGCAGGTGCCACACCCCGACGACCTGCGCGCGCAGATGGCCACCTCCTCCGTCGCTGTCCTCGACTACACCGCCGACGCAGATGAGTGGACAGAAGTGGAGCTTCTCCTCGACGAGTCCCGCGCGGTCGCCGCCGCGAACGGAGGCGACGTTACCTGCCCCGTTCCGCACCCGCCCGCGGCGGGGACGGGTGGCGGCGGTGGGCACGGCGGCGTCGGCGGCGTCGGCGTCGGTGGCGTCGGCGGCGGCGGCGGGGGGGGGGGTGCCCGTGGCACCGCGCGCGCGGCGGGCCTCTTTTTTTCGCGCCACGTTGCCGGGTGGGACGCCCGCCGCAGCGTTGCGTGCGTGCCGGGCTTTACGTACGTGGCGCCGCCACCGCGGGGGGGGGTGGGCGGCCCGGGGGGGGGGATCGTGTCGACGGCTGGGGGAGTTGGCAGCTGGGGGGGGGAGGGGCCGAGGTGGGGGGGGGGGGGCGTGGGAGGGGGGGGGGGCGCCGCGGTGGCCGCGGCCGCCCGCACAGCCGGGGCGACACGGGCGTGCTGCCGAGCCGGGGGGGGGGGTGATCTCTTCTGGGGGGGGGGGGGCGGTGGCGCAGTTTGGGGGTAAGATTGCTGGAGGGAGGGGAGAGATAGTGCGGCTGCGGCTCGGCATGCGCGAGGGTCACCGCGCCGACACCACTCACTGCGGGGGAGAGGGAGGGACAGAGAGGGTCACTTGTTTTTCGTCTGTCTCGCCGGCAGCCACACCCCGTCCACTACCGCCCGCGCAGCCAAAGAAAACGTGCCGCGACGCACCGTCCCCTTGTCCCCCATCGCCCCCCTCCTTCCTCATGGGCAGGTTGGTAGCCACCACTTTCGATTGTTGGCCTTTGCATCGGCCTGCCGCATATGGCGCTCCTTCTCCTTGAGCACCATCAGCTCGTCCGGGGCCCACAAGCGTCGGACCATCAGCACCAAGAAGTCGAGCGACAGAGCGGATGCGACTACGAGCGCAAGCGTCAACCAAAAGATGGAAGAGCCGAGGACACGCGCGAGCATGCCGCGGAGAGGGTCCTCGTGGAAGACGCCAATAAAGAGCGGGAACAGGTAGAGCGGGGACAGGACCGACAGCACCAGCGCTAAGATGGTCAGCCACGTGATCGAGTGCCACGCGAGAGTAAACTTGAGGATGACCACCGTCAGCACGCAAAAGCTGTTGACGACCCCAGTGAAGTAAAAGCCTCCGTCCTGGCCATTGGAAAAGGGGGACGGCGGCAGGCGGCCGACGGCACAGTAGACACCAAAGTAGACCACCACCGCGTGCCACAGGCCATAACCGACGAGGAACTCGAGGAAGGAGCGCCACCCAAACAGCCTGTTTTGCCGGATGGACGAGTAGACCGACGGGTAGGCAACGAGGGTGGACTCTTGAAGATCGCGCTCAAACAGGCCGTAGATAAACGGCGGCCACAAAGTGGACCACGCGTTCCACCCAGACACCACCCACTGGTCATTGTAGGTGGAGCCGCTCGTGAAGTTGAAAAACTGGAAGAAGATTTGGGTGTAGGTGAAGGCAACGTTCTTGTACAGCGACAGGTTGATAACCCCACAGGTGCGCACATAGTTGTACCGCCCGTGCACGGTGACAAGCCGCTGGAGATGGCGAAACTCTGAGATGGCATAATCGGCGGCGCGCGCCGCCTGCGTGCCCTCCTTGCCGTAAATACCAACGCCAACGTGGGCCTCTTGGATCATGCTTACGTCGTTGCCGCCGTCGCCAATGGCAAGCGTCTTCATACCCCGGCTGCGCACGACGCGCACGACGGCCGCCTTTTGGGAGGGCGACACCCGCGCGCAGATGACCGAGGCACACGCATCAGTGAGCGATTGGAAGAGGAGGGCGTGATGCTCAAGCGCCAAGCTCAGCGACGCGCCATCAATAATGACGGCCAACTCCTTCCCAGATGGCATGGTTCCCACCTTGTTCAATACGTCGGGGTCGTTCTTCACCTGTCGCAACGATGTGGCCTTGCCAATTCCAAAGCACGCCCGCGCCCGCGCTCCGAGGCTCCGAGCCTGTTTGGCCTTGGCGCCAGACAGCACATCCTGGAGATCCGACGCGTCGCCGACAAACGAAGTGTAGGCGGCCTCCAGTTGGCGACCCACGTCGTCTGGCGAAGAGCCCTCCACGTGCACCACCTCCATTCGGCTGGTGAGCAAGGACGCCGAGTACCCAACATTCTCCGCCGTCTCCCGCTTATCACCCGTCAGCACCCAAAGGCGGAGGCCCGCCTGGTGCAGCGCAGAAATGGTCTCGGGAACGCGCTCCTGCAGCTTGTCTTCCACTGCCGTGGCGGCCAGATAGTGCAGACCCGCCTCCATCCGGTCCGCCAGCGCAGCAAGCGTCGCCTGCCGCGCGTCTAGGCTCTGCTTGGCTGCCCGCCATTCAACAAACCAGGCGTCAAACTCATCTGCTGGGACAGTGCGGTCGGCATACACGAGCGTACGCAGGCCCTCGGCGGCATAGCGGTCAATTTCGCCCTGCAGCGCTGTGAGAACAGGCTGCTCGTCCACCAGCAGATCCAGCATCACCGAGTCTGCGCCCTTGGTGAACAGGTGCACCTCGTCTGACACGCCGGGCTCCCGCACGAGCACGCTCGACCGCTTGCGGTCACTCGTGAACTCCAGCTCAGCCAGCAGCTCAAAGACGCGAGTCGTTTCACCACCGCCGTCGCCAGTCGAAGCCAGGGCGACCACTTCCAGGGAGTTTGGCCCACGGGTCTTGAGGGCGTATCCCATATCCCGAGCCGCGTCAACCAGCGCCACTTCGTCGGGACTCTGGCCCTCGTATCGGATAAGCACGGGCGCCGATACTGCTGGCCCAGCACCGGGTATATTTCCGGCGGAGCTCATGCGGCGGCCAAGCTCAAAGCTGACTGCCGCATCGCCCGACGTCGCTGCCGCCACATCTTCGTCCATAGCGTCGTCATCATCGGTGGTGGTGGCGTCAGTGGTAGCGCCACCAGCCTCCGACTCGCCGCCAGCGGCCACTTCCTCAGGCACACACGAATGGCAGAGGGACATAACCAGCGCCAGACGATGCAGGCCTTCCTCCCCGCCTGCCAGACGGCTGGCAATGTCCGCCACCCCAGCATCGGTCCGCACGTCGACAGGCGCCGGGGAGTCGCGACCGATCGACGCCGACACAAACCGCATGATGTTCTCGGTGAGCGTGCCCGTCTTGTCCGACAGCACAAACTCAATTTGGCCGAGCGTCTCGTTCAGGTTGGCAGCACGCACTGCCACCGGGTGGCCACGCGTCGTCATGTGCACGTCCGACTCCATGAACCACGCCTGCGCGACGCGAACAAACACGACTGTCACAAACAGCGACACGGGGATGTAGGTGACGTAGAGTACCAGAAACGTTCCGAGACCACGCAACGCCAGCCGCAGGCCATCGCGGTCGGCGTCATCACCCAAGTACCACTGGCCA
This sequence comes from Pyropia yezoensis, assembly GCA_009829735.1. Lineage (NCBI taxonomy): Eukaryota > Rhodophyta > Bangiophyceae > Bangiales > Bangiaceae > Pyropia > Pyropia yezoensis. The sequence continues at coordinate 24,695,668 of CM020620.1, forward strand.
ATTCCCGCATCACTCTCACGACGTACGCCAGACACAATAGCGCACGAGATCACTACTGCCGCGAGGGTAGCAAACAGAAAGAGCACCACATAGTTGAGCATCGTGTCCACGGCGCCAAGCTTGGACGGCGGGTTGCGCATGTTGAGGGCCACCTTGGACTCGCGGCCCGCATACACCACCGCCCCATAGACGTACTCCGTGTTGCGGAGAGTGCTACCGCGAAGAAGTAAGTTGGAAGCGTCCAGCGGGGTGGTTGCGGCAGACACAACGCCTGCATCACTGGGCTGCCGCCTGCCACTGCCGCCGCTGCGGTTGCTTCCCAGGCTGAGGCTTCGCTGCAAGGTGCGGCTGAGGCGTCGGGCCCCGCCAACAATGTCCCCGTCGACGCCATCATGGCTGGCGGCAGCGTCCAAACGCTTGGGCGCCGGCTGCCCCAGCCGAACCGAGCCTTCAAACTGGTAGAGCGCCTGGTCGGGGGGGCCCGTCGACAGCTCCGCCGACAGGCTCGCCAGCTGCGCCACCGACGTGACCGACTCGGCCGTCGCGGGCGCCACGTTCAACCGCTTCAGCGACGACTCCCCGTCCAGGTTGGCCGTCGACGCGTACGCCACCCCACCAGGGGTGGACGAGTGCAGCAGCACCATGTCCGCGGGGATGGCCTCGCCCTTTCGGATGAGCAACACGTCTCCAGGGTACACATTGCGCGTCGCGATGCGCGCGTGAGCGGCGGGGGAAAGGTCGAGGGCCTCTAGGTGGGCGGCCATCTTGTGCTTGAGAGCGCTTCCCCGTGATGGCACGCCGGCGGCACCCGCGCCGGCGCCGTCCATGGCCGCCATGGACGGGCGCAGCAGGACAACGGGCTTGGTATTGTTCCGGCGGTCGTAGCGCCCGCGCTGGATATCTTCATAAACGTCCTGGGCCAATGCAAAGCCAATGACAACAATCAGAGGGAGCGTGTTGCTGATGGGGGAGGTGGGGGACACTGTGGAGAAAAAGATGGCGGCACAAGCCAAGCGTCACAGGCGGGATCCGGCGTCAAACGGAACACAGAAAGTACACATGTCTCGCACCGGCTCCCGTTAGTCGTGTGCCCCTACACGCACGTCATCTCACACGAAAGCCCGCCGCTGGGACAAGGCAGTAGCCGCCCCACACACACAAGCATCGCTGCGACCACGGCAGGCCAGTTGACGCACCATTGGGAATCCAACTAACAATGGCCACAATGGCAAAGTAGGAGTTGGACACGCGCTTCATCTGTCACGAGGAACAGCCGGGTAACCGTCCAGGAACAAAAAAAAAAAAAAGAAGGATCGAGACAAGCATGCGTGAAAAGAAAGCCAGTGAGAAAAACAATCCCTGCCATTGCACAAGCACCACCCACAACCATCGCAACAGGAGATCCCGCTTCCCCTCCTTCCCCCCCGTTGCAACAGGAGTTCGCCAGCACTTTGACTAACAAACGCGCTCACCTTCCCCTCGAAAGAAGCACCCCGACACGCTCTCCCCGTTCCCACCCACGACCCCCCCACTCCACAACCCCAACGCACCTGGTTGAACAGCGCGAGCGGCAACAGAGTCAGCCACCTGTACTTAGCCGTCCGCAGCTCGTTGCTCGTATAGCCCGCGTGTTTGGCGGCGGCCGCGTCAAAGAGGCGCACCCGCCGGTCGGGCGCACGGCTAGCGTCGGCGGCCCCGCCCCAGCAGCGCAGCCGATCGAGGAAGCCCGCCATGGTCGTACCGCGGCCCCAACCTTAGCCGTCGTTATCGTTTGTTGCGGCCGCCAAACCCGCTTTGCCGCCGCCACTGCCGCCGTTCCACGCGCGCCACGCGCGCCGCCGCCGCCACCAATGGCCGGCGGTCGGGCGGGGGCGGGCAAAGGTGGCGGTGGCTTCCGGCACTGGCCGTGCGTCGAGGTGGCACCCGCACCCCACTGGTGACAGGGTGCCCGCGGGCGGGAGGGCACGACGAAGCCGCGCTCCCGCACCAAGGGGTACCGGGGGAGGGTCGCGGAAGGACACGGGGCGGCGGGGGGACGCCGCCGACAGCACCACCACACGGCGCGACGGGGGCGAGCAGTCAAGGCGGGGAGACCCGGGGAGTCCCGCCTGCCCGAGTCACGTCCGCGCCAGCAAAAGAAACACCAGAGTGCTGCCCAACGGACTGGGCGGCGGGTTTCCCCTCCGTCCTTCGCCCCCCCGCCAGTCAGCCGGTTGTGGCGCGTCGTCAGGCGGGGATCCCCGGCCCCCCGCCGACATGTGCACCTGCAGTCCCCGCCCCCGCCTCCTGCGTGCAAGCCGAAGGCGGTACATAGGTAGGCGGCGACCGCCAACAGTGTTGGGCAGAGAGCGCGGTGGGGGGGCCTCACTCCTGCGACAGCGGCCCCGCGGGGGGACCCCGCGCGCCGAAACGCCTTCCGGCGCTGCAGCCCGTTCATGGGCGCGCGCGGGGGGCTTCTTTCGACCCAGGTTTGCACACAGAGCTCTCAGCTGCGCGGCACAGGGGCTCCAGTTGACTCCCGCATGCACGTGGGGGGGGCGGGGGCCGGACCAGCAACGCCGGCGCCTCGAGAACACCGCTCCCTACCAAAGAGAAGCACTGGGAGAAGACGATTGGGCGACGGACAACCCAAATACAATAGTATGGCCCGGAATCGTCGATCACGGATCTCGTGGAGGCACCGTGTGGCCCGAGGAGTGGGTGCGACCGTGACGTGTACATCCTTTTCCCACCGCACATGATCGATGGGCGAACCAACTCAAGTTTGCGCCTCGAAGAGAACGTGTGTCGATTCAACTGGAACCGGTGGCGTCCAGGCGGTGTGTTTGACGTCTGTCACGCTGGCCGGGCCCTCGTTGCCCGAATCGTGTTCACACAGCACAGGCGGAGGGAGAAAACTCAGATGTGGATTTCGCTAAGACAATTTGTGTACATATCTCTCTTTCAAAGTCCGTTCTGCCGTCACTGTGACTGTAAGGCGCACGGCAGACGAGAAGCCCCCCACCGTCCTGTCCCGATGGCACGGCGCATCGGAGGGTGAGCACGGGGTGGCGGGACGTCGCCAAGCTCACCCACGTTGGTGCCGCACTCCCGCCATGCGGAGCGACACCCGCAACGGACATCATTCCGGCCGGCCAGAGGAGGGCAAAGGCGGTTCTGGAGGGGATACATCGGCGGAGCCGACAAATGTTGACATGGCAAGGCGAATTGGGACTCGCGCAGTGCACAGGGGGTGGGCTGGTCGCCCGCCGTGCAACGGTGAGAGAGGTATGGATGGTGGAGGAGGCGTGATGGTGGGCATTTAGCAGCGAGGCGCCGGACGAAGCAAAAAAGCACACCAGCAAGCCATGTGGCCGGCGGGACAACCCCCGTCGGAGCCTTGCCCAATGTCCCCTCCTGTCGTGCTCTTACTGCGGAGCCCCATGACACGGCCATTGCGCGCCCTAGACAGCCGTCTCTCTGCCTTGACAGCGGCGTGTAGCGGGGGCGGAAGGGCCGATCCTGCTTCCTCATTGTTTCATGCAGACGTGGGCGTGGCCGCTGCCCGCCGCCCGCGCGTGTGGCTTGTCGCCACCGCCGGCGGACGGGGCCCGCGCGCCGGTCATGGCTGCTGCGGGGCGAGGCCGCTGCCGGCTGGGACCGCAGCGCCGTCGGCAGGCAGCCACCGAGTTTGACCTGGCCGCCGCCGCCGCCGCCGCCGCCGCCCCCACAGCCGCCGCCGCCGTCGTCACCGTCATGGCCACCCCCCCTGGCCCGCCCCTACCCTCCGCGGCGCTGCCGTATGTCGCGCGGCGCTTGCGGGACCGCGGCGTCTGCCGCCCATCTCCCCAGTGCTCACGCTCTCATCAGCACGACGTGGGGCGCGGCGGCGGCGACAGCGGCGGCGGCGGCGGCAGGGAACGTTCGTGGACGCGGAGTGCAGGCCGGGCAGCCGGTCGGCGGCGGGCGGCAGCGGCGGTGGGGGGGAGGTGGGGGAAGAAGGCACACATCCGGGTGGGACCGTGGGGGCGCCCTGCTGACGGGCTACAGAGTATAGGGGCTGAGTGGCGCTTGCCGGTCGTTGCGGCGTCGCGTCGGACCCCCTCCCTCCAGGCGAATCACAGGGGGTGCCACCTTGACGTGCAATGCGCCGCCGCTTGCCCGGGAAGCGTGCCCGCGAGCTCTCTCGCGACGGGCCGATCCTCATCCCCCCCCCCCGCGCGGGAGAGGGAGAGGGGAGGCGGCCGGCCGCCGGTCGACCGGTTGCCCCCACCCCCGCCACCCCCGCCACCCCCCACCCGCCACCCGCCGCCCGCCGCCCGCCGCTCTGCCGTGTCACACCACACCCCACCCGCCCCCCGACGGCGGGGGGGGTACCGGTCATCACTGGCAGGGCGGGCGGCGCCCCGCTCCCGCCCGCGCGCTGTGCGGGGCCCCGCGGTGGCGCCGCCACGCGCCGCCGCGGCGGGGTGTGGGCGGCGGGCTGCGGCCGGCGAGCGGCGGCCGGCGGCCGGCGGCAGCGCGGCGGCCGGCGGCCGGCGGCAGCGCGGCGCCACGCTCCTGGCGGGGGGGTGGCGGCAGGCCTGTGGCCGCTGCCGGCCAAGGGGCGCCTCGTACGCGGCGACCTGGTCGGCTGGCTAGCGGCAGAGAGAGGCCCGTTGGCGCCCACTGCCTGCCTTCCCTTGCCGCCGCTGTCCCCCCCCCTCCCTCCCTCACGGACCCGACGGGAGCAGGCCACGCCCCTCCTCTCGCTTCCCTCGTCCACCCCTCGGGGGTTTTCGCACCATGGTCCCCCGGCTGGCGACCCCCCCCTGGCTACTGGTCATGTACATCACCGTCTTTCTATCCTGCTCCTCCTTTTCCATCGTCCTCCCCGCGCTTTGGCCCTACCTCTGTCGCCTGGGCGGCGACGCGGGCGGCCTGGCGCTCCTCGTGTCCATCTACTCGGTCGGGGAGGCGGTGGGGGCGCTGGCGTTTGGTGCTGCCGCCGCGGCGGGCGCGCCCACCCGGTCGGTGCTGCTCGCCGCCACCGCCGTGGGGCTGGCCGGCAGCGTCCTGTTCGTTGCCGCCCAGGGCGCGGCGGGCCGCCCGGCGGTGGCGCTCGCGGCCCTCGCCGCCGGCCGCACCGCCCAGGGCGCCATGACGGGCGGCATGCAGGCGGTGCAGCAGCACCACCTGGGCGCCGTCGTCCCGGCGGCCGCCCTCACCGCCGCGACGGTGGCCATCAACGGGGCGGCAACGCTGGGCTTTGTGTGCGGGCCGGCGGTGGCGGCGGCGCTCGCGGCGGTGCCGCGGGTGGCGCTCGCGGGGGGGCGGCTGGGGGTGGTGGACCCCCTCACCGCGCCAGGCTACTTTGTCGCCGCCGCGTGTGTTGCCACGCTCTTTGCCTACGCCGCCTTCTTTGGTGACGGCGCGTACGTCGAGCCGGGGGGTGGGGGGGGGGGGGGGGCGCAGCGCCAGAGGCTGAAGCGGCGCCCCTGCTGGCACCCGCCACCGCCGGTGGGGGGGGACTGAGGAGCAACACCCCCGCCAAGACCCCAACCGATGATGATGAGGAGGCGGCGACGGCGGCGGCTGACGGTGCCGCAGCCGTTCCCCCCCTCTCGCCGCCGCCGCCGCCGTCCCTCTCCCCCCGCCGCCAGGCGGCGGTGGTGGCCGCCCTCAACGCCGTCTTTTTCATCCACTTTTTTGGCTTTGCCCTCCAAGAGACGGTCACCACCCCACTGGTGGCGGCCTTGTATGGCTGGGGCGTCCACGCGTCGGCGGTGCTCTTTACCGCCGCCGGCGTTGCGGCGGTGGTTGCCCTCGTTGGCGTGGCCGTTGCCACTGGCCAGGGCGTCCTCGAGCGGACCGTCCTGGCGGTGAGCGTCGGCCTGGGCGTGGTCGGCTATGGGGCGCTGGTGTCCCCGCCCGGCGCGCCGCCGTCGCTGCCCCGCTTCCTCACCGCGTGGGCGGCGATTAGCGTGGCCTTTCCGCTCGGCCGCGCGTCGGTGATGGCGGCGTTCTCCCATGCGCTGCGCGGCCGCCCGCAGGGCGGGTACATGGGCGTCCTGCTGGCGGTGGGGGCGGTGAGCCGGGTGATCGGCCCGTTTTGGGCGGTCCGCGCCTTCACGTGGCCCTGGGGGGGGGTCGCCGTCTTTGGCAGCACCGCCGCGCTGTTTGCCGTGGTGGCAGGGGGGGCGACGGCGGCCGTGTGGTCGAGCTTGTAGTAGCAGCCACGGGGGGGAAGGGAGGCTAAGCAAAAGAGCCCTTGCTACAGAGTGCGCGGCACCCCGCGCGGGCACGGAGACCGTCTACTTGGCAAGCGATGCAGAACGCAGAAAACGCAAAAATAAAATAAACAACTGACGAACACGATAGGGGACGAAAACAAACCCAACCCACAGGGACAGACAACAAGACAAAATACATACACAATTATGAAGAGATGCATCACCGCATGGCACGCCGGTTCTCTAGCTGGTATGGCAGGGCGCCCGTGGGTAGCTGGCTCTCGGGAACGTGCTCCGACTCGGCAGGCACAACGGCCACCGGTCGGCCACGAGCCGCATCGTCCCGCTCCTGCTGCAGTGCCGCCCACGAGATGGCCAGCCGCTCGCGGCGCGCATCAGGCCGCACGCCAGCGCGCTGCTTGTGGAAATGGGGAGACAGGGGCGGGCGGCGGGCGGCCCCGCCACAGGCGCCCTCTGCACGCGCCTCGCGTGGGCGCTTGCCGCACAGCGGGCTGCCCGCCTCACTGCCATCGGGTGGCGTCCCACCGCCGCTGCCGCCGACCGAGCCCCTGCATGTGCTCGCGCCCACGTCTCCGCTGCCCGAGCCGGCACCACCACCGCGCGGCGCACCAGGGCCCGCGGGTGGTCGTGGGCCACCAATTCCGGGCGACGCCAGCTCCCGGCTGTTACCCCGCGAAGAGCCTGCGTACGTTGAGCCACCGGACGCTGGGTCAGAAGACCCGCCGCCCCGCTGACCACTGCTGCTCTGTCCAGCGCGACCGCCGGGGCTACCGCTGCCGTCGCTGCCATGGTCCAGGCGAGCCGTGCCGACGGCGCGTGCCAATATGTCCGGGCTGCCCGTACCAAGCGGCACGCCAGAAGGCCGGCCGCCAACAGGCAGGGATGACCGAGGCGGAGCAACTGCGGACGGCGGAGAGCTGGACCGCCCAAAAACGCTGTCCGACGGCGGGTCGTCGCGACCGCCCCGAGCCGTATCGTCGCTGCCGCCAGGCGCCACTTCAACGCTCGTGTGAGATCCAATGAGGGAGTCCCCGCCGGAACCACTGCCGTCCATCGAGTCACCACCAGAGTCTTCAGCAGGAACCGGTGCCGACCGCTGGGCAGCTCCAGCAACCGCCGCCCCACGGACAGTGGCACCACCAGCACCAGAAGCAGCGACGGTGCCAAAGTACGCTGCCCCAGATGGTGTAAGAACACGCGGCCGCCGGCCAACGCCGCCATCGTGCGCACTGCCGCCGGCAGCTTGTGCGGGCAACGGCCGTTCCGATATCAATGCATCCTCAGCGGCACCACCGGCAGTGGCAGCACGGGACTTGAGTGCACGCAACACCCGCGCGCGGTGGGCACGCCGAGAGGCGGCAGCCGTGGCCCAGCCTTGAGCGGGAACGCCAACGGGGAAGCCATCGGCAGAACCGCTGCCCAGACGCCCCGTCTCCACAGGGGACGGACCAGGCGACACATCCAGGCTGGCCTGAGCACCCGCCGCCTCCGTGGCCGCTGCGCTACGGCTCACATGCAGCTGTTCGGACAGCTCTGGAGCACCGACAGGGTCAGCCCCGCTCGCACCAAGTGCCACAGCAGCATGGTTGTCATTAACAAACGGCGCCTGCCCCGCTGCTGAGACGCCCAGGCCACCTGGTGACATTGACAACTCCGGCCTTGGTGCGGTTCCGTACGCAGCGGCCGCCATCGCTGCCGCCATGGCCGGATGTGGGTAGTACTGCGGCCACGCCATCGGGTACATGGGAAAAGCACCACCCGGGGGTGCCGGCGGTGGCGACGTATACGCCGAAGGTGCATAGGATGGCATCCACGGTGGCGGCATACAGTACATGCTAGGCCCGCCGGTTCCATACATGGGCGGCGGACACAGATGCGACGCAACCCCAGGTAAGGCAGGCGGCGCGACGCCCTGCTGAGCATGCGCAGCCGCCAGCCACGCCGTGTGCGCTGATAATGCACCAGCCATGGCTGTTGACGGCACACCATGAACCTGCGAGTAGGGCGCAAAGGGAGACGGAACGGATCCGTCGCCCGCTGATGCCGAGGCCGCGGCCGCCGCCACTGCAGCCGCTGCGCCCGCCACAAAAGGGTCAACCGAGACATCAGCACCACTGCCCACGCCGTTGCCTGCGCCGTTCACTACTCCGGCTGATTGGCCTGCTGCTTCGACAGCCGCATCGGCCATGAACCCTGAGGCACCTGTCGGGCGCCCATCCTTGGGTTGGTATGTCTGGCTGTTGTTACTCCGGCCGCTACCGCCGTCATCACCCGAAGAGCTCTGCTGCCGACCAGCCGCGGTACGCGTGCGGTCTGTGCCAGAGTCCACAAACGGGCGACCCTCGCCGCTATGTCCCTCAGCCACAGCGCCGCTGGCCGGGCCGGCAGAAGCGGCAGCAGCAATTGCTGCAGCAGCAGCGGCGGCCGCAAGACCCCCACCCGCACCACTGCCAATCACGCTACGCCCGCGGGCTCGCTCACTGGGCGATGACCCTGTCGCCCTGGACAAACCGCCGTCGCCAGTCACAGCGGTTGCATCGTACGAGGACGTACTGCAGCCTACCGCCGGAACGGAGTCGTTTCCCGCACCGCTCGCTGCACCCGACGCAGCCATCGATGCACCCGCCGAAGCTGAGTTGGGCCGCCGCTTGATCCGCGCAGGCGGCACATACTCGCCCGTCTTGTTCTTTTGCACCTTGTAGAAATGCTTTTGTGCGTGCGAGCGGATCTGCAAGACGGTCTTGGTGCGAACGTGAGCCTCAATGCGCTTCCAGTCTCGGCTGTAGAGCTCTAGAGCGCGGAGGAAGCGGTGGTGCTCCTCGGCTGACCAACACTCCCGTGCCTTGGTAATGGTGTAGGGCTTCCGGGGCTTGCGGGGCACGGCTGGCGTTGTAACAGCAGGCGCAGCGTCTGTCGCCTTGGACCCGTCGACTGACAGATCTGCAGACACCCCAGCCGACGATGGTGGTCGAGGCGGCAGCTTGGCGGGCACAGCAGGGGCGCCGGTCACAGCCGCCGCGCCCAACGGCGTCCGTGCCCGAGACGGCACGCCCTTCCGATTTGGTTCAGCTGACGCCACAGCCACGCCGGGCTGCGGCTGTGGCGACCGAACGGGCACAGGTAGCCGATGGTCACGCTTCTTGGCCGCCTTGACCGCCTCCTTGGCCCCCAGGTCCCTACGCTCTTCCGCCTCGGACCGGGGTACACTAGGTCGCCGCGGGGGCGACCCGGCAGGACCCGGTGGCGAAGTCGTGTTCGCAACTCGAGGTCGCGACAAAGCCGGCAGGCCCACACGGGAGTCGGCTCGGGGACTAGGCCGCCGGTTCGCAACGGGTCGAGCACCATCCACCGGCCGATCGAGTACGTTGCTTGCCGGCGGCCGCAGCAACGGGTGGCCTCCAACAACGGGCGGCGGCGACGTAACTGACGACACATGATGTGACAGCGGCAGTGGCAGCGGCAGCGGTGACCGACCCAACAGTGGGTGGGGGCCCGCTGGTGGCGCGGCGGGTGTCCTGACGGGCGGTAGCCGATGGGCGTAAGCCATGGAAGGCCCGGCCGGAAAGGCAGCGGGAGGTGCCCCACTCACCGGCGAAGCAGATGCCGGTGGTGGGGTTGGGAACATGCCAAGCTTTGACAGCCCCACCCCACGGTGAACACCCATGGACAACGGCGAGGGCAACGGCATCGGCAGGCCTACCGGGGCCGATGCGGGTGCGGCCGGAGGCCAGCTGCCAGGGATACCCACCACGGGGGGCATCGATGGCAAACGCGCCGGGGGGGTGAAATAGGCGTCACGTGAAGGGGTAGGCGCAAGCCCGGTCTGGGGGAGGCGATGAGGCAAGGCGGTGGGTAGCATGTTGTTCACCGGCGGGAGCGGCTCGCCCGCACCTGTGTGAGGCCGACAAAGAAAACCGCCGCCATAAAAGACAAAGAAAAAAAGCAGTACAGGTTGAGTCGCATCGGTCAGAAGCCAGCACACAACCAAGAACACAACACAAGCTACGTACTTGCCTCGAACAAACGACTACTGCCACCCGCCCCCTCCCCTCTCCTCAACTAACACACATGAGTGACTCGCAAGCGTGCCAAGTGGGGCAGCAAGCGGCATGACCGAGCTCCTCGACCCAAGGGACGACAAGCCCCCGACGTTGGCCACCGGTGGGCGTAGCGGCGGTGGCATAGTGACCAGTGCGCCTGGCGCGGCGTCGTGGTGGCGGCCCCAGCTCGGTCGCAACGACGATGGCGCGCACAAACGGAGAAGCCGCTCACGTACGGTGGGGCGCACCGGCGGCGGGTGCGCCGTCAATAGCGATGGCGGCGTCGGTGGTGGCAGCTGCGTGGGACCGACGAGGATGGCTGCGTACGGCGGCGGACGCTGTAGGGAGCAAGACGCGGTGGCGGGGGGAGGCGGGAGCACGGTGGCGAAACGGTGGCGGTGCGGGAACGTGCGTGCGTGCGGCGGCGGGGAGGGTGGGTGCGGCGGCGGATAGACGACGACGCGCCGGCGGGGGTGTGAGAGTAGAGCGAGAGGCGGCCACATGCCAGCGCCACGCCATGAATCCGAGCTGCGCGCCTCCCCCCCCCCTCCCACACCCTGGCTGGTGGCCCTGGACACCGTGCCGCCGCCACCCCGCCCCCAGACGAGCGCCCAAGCGCTGTTTCTCACTCACGAACGCCGCCGCACCGGCGCGCACCCCCCGCAAACACGCCCCCCCCACCCCACACCCGTGACGGGCGGTTGGCAGGCGGCGGACGGTCCCCCCCACTCCCCCCTCTCTGACGCCCCGTGGCGGCCGGTGGCGGGCGGGTCGGGCCCGCCACCCTCTCAGGGGATATATCCCCCGACTGGCGGCGTTTTTGACCCCGTCCGGGCTGGTGGCGGATGCACAATTGCAGCCAGGGCTCGGGCCCGACAGACTGGGGGCGGGCGTGTGCGCGCTTTCGGGCGCGTCTGGGCCCCGGCTGGGCGCCCCCGGCAAGAGGGGGCCTCCCATGGGCCTGAAAACGCTGTGGAAGCGGCCAACCGCCTGGTAGACGCCCCGAGAGGGTCGCCGGTGCCTGCAACTCGCAAAATCACACCAACCTTCAAATCTACAGCACCTGGAGATTGTGATTGGAAGAGGTGAGGTTGGCAGGTGCCGCCACGTGGGAGGGTGGCGGGGGGCGGTTTTCCTTGGCCGTGGGGGGTGCGGTTCCTACGTAGCCCCCCCTGCCCTCTTCCAGTGGCCAGCGGAGGGCGGCGGAAAGGGTCTCTCCTGCGCCACCTGCGCGCGGGCGCGTCTGCTCTCGGCAAATGGTGGTGGCGGGACGCATGTGGTTCTCCCACCTCGTGGGCCGCCGCCTCCCGCGGGGTGGGGGGGCAGATGTCGTTTGCACGCATTATGGCAGTCACATCCGACAGCGTGGCGGGCAGTGGCTGGCCGAGCGGGCAAGGTTCCTGTTGTCCGCCGTCCACACCCGCGAGGGAGAACAACGCGACCGAACCTGACCGCTCGAGTGGGGAGTGTTTTGGAACCTGTGTCACTGACAGGCGCCAGGAGAGAAGCTTCCAGCCATGATTATCGAGAATGATAGTCGGTATCGTTTGTGGCCGCCATGCGCCCGCCTGCGCTCTCTCGCGACTTGGCATACATATCCCGCGCAGCAACCGTCGCGGTTGACCAGCGGCGCGAGCGGCGACTTCTAGCTATGGCAAAGCCCTCGGTTAGGATCACTCCCGCACATCTGGCCGTTGAAATCATCCCACCTGGAGGCGGGCATTCGCGCGCCGCCACGATCCAGATGGAAGGGATTCTTGGCCACAGGCGACTCCACCTCCGCAGCTCGTGCAGCTTGTGCGCTCAGGCGAGACATGAATCAGGTCGTGTGCGCCGCCAGACTGACAGACTCCACATACGGAACAACCGGATAAATTCACTGACTTCGTCTTTCAGCGCGTGTTTCCCGAGCACAACGACGTGGATCCCAAGACGGATTTGGCATAAATACCTCCACAGCGACCCCTCTCTCACAAATGCTATTGTGCGCGTCCCGCAGAAATTGGATGTGTAGGTACACGGCGTGATCCTGTCAAAAAAAAAATCGGCCACTGGACCAATCAAGCCCACACTGTACGACACGTACGAGTCCTCTTTTTACGGGACGCACTATATATACGCATGCTCTTGATGGCTGCATGGGATATGGCTCGGTGGCTTCTCCGGCGCTCCAGCCAGCCGTCCTACTACTGGTAGGTGGGATTAGTGACAAGCGTATCCCACTGTGATCAACACCTCTCTCAGACGAAGTGCCAGGGCACAAGGACCGCATCCTCGTAGTCACGGCTGAAGATCTCTTCCCAAGAGCTGTGCCAAGAATTCTACAAGCTCTCTTTAGCCATACTCTCTTGTAGAAGAGGTAGCATAGCAGAGATACAGGCACGTCGAGGGCAGCTGCCCACCCCCCCACCCCCACCAACGCGCCTCGCCAGGGTGCAGTTCTTTGGGGTTGTCGCCGACCACAGCGCCATGCTAGTGGCGGTTGCAATGCGCACCCTTCCCTTTCCCACGCCCGCGTCCCAGCCGTAGGTGGCCGGCAGTCGGCCTTGCTGGCGGCTCTCTCTGTCGTTCCTTCGACTGTCGAGCGGGGCCGCCGCGGTTCCTAGCACACGTGCGGTTGCGATTGACATAGCTGGGATATGTATGCTGCGCCTTCCGGTGACCGCGCGGTGGAACATATGGGCGGCATTCGCCGTCTCACGGGCGGAAGATGCTGTTGATGAACCAAGCGCATGTACGAAACTAACCTGCCAACTCAATCATTTTCCTTGGGTTCTTTTCCGAAAGATGGTCACCCCGGCGCGCACCGGCGTAAACCGCAACCCTGGTCGCAACCCGCAGAGGCCCTGTACGGGTCCATGCAGGCCTGTCACGCGTCGGGAGGACTTTTGACGAAGGTCTCTACCCAGCTTTGTTTTGCGGGTTGCGGCTGTCTTGCCCGAAGCACTGGCGAAATCAGCACCATCTGTGGCCCCGTGGGCAGACGGTGCCCGGCTGTGCCCAGGGTCGAGGTGGACCGGTGAAATGGAGGCCGTGCTTCCACCCAGCGTTGTTAAACCACCACCAGCTTTGTTAACTTCGTGCCCTCTTTGCCCCTCAGGCAGCCAGGGTTGTTAGTGAAGTGAAGTTCCCCGCCCGGCCCGCCCGGTTTCCTGAAATGAGGCGCGTACTTCCAGGCCGGTTTGCGGCATCCGAGCCCGGTTTGAGCCGTGTTTTGTGGGATCCCGCAAAGCGGGGAAAACGTGTCGTGCGTCTGATTGGCCAGTGGGAACACGGGCCTGGCTCTGAAACGTGGGCCGTTATAATTGCGCGACGTGGCTTACGCAATGTCGGCGAGGCGCGTCTCGTGTGTGTGACTCGCAGCTTCGAGACAGGCCGCGGGTGCGCGTGCAGGAAGAAGACTTTCCGCTGGGCGCCAGGCACACACGCTTCTTCACCACGCCCGTTGCCATCCTCGTCACCTGTGCAAGCATTGGGCGCCGCTGAGAGCAGCTCGTTCATGCTTGCAATGAGGAGCTGGAGAAGCTCACTTTAAGGTCGTGGAGTCCTCTGTTGCGCTGGGGGTGGACGTGGCGGGGTGGTGCTTGCGGTGTCCAGCAGCCGCGGGAGGCGGCCAGCGGGATGGTGCTGGTGGTGACTGCTGAGTCACTGTCGGGGCTGGGCTCGGCTCTGATAGTGGCGACAGGCAGCTGTCCTCGGCGGCGTGTTCGTGGCGGTGGTGACCGGCACGCGCTGCCAGCTGCCTGCAGGTTGCGACTGTGGGGAAGTTCTGCGTGCGCTGGTAGGTGTAGCAATGTTGGAAGGAGTGCCTAGCTTCAAAATGACATGCTGGTGTTGCCGCTGTGGCAGCGGCTGCGAGCAGTGGTGGCACTGGCGGTCTACCCGGCGGGGCAGTGAGTCTGGTGGCGACCACAGAGCCGGTGTCACCGCTGATGCACCAGTTGACCGACGTGACTCTGTCGGTGCGGCTGGGGGTGACGGCGCAGAGGGGCTTGTCCCTGGTGCCGGTGTAGAACCTGGTGCCGCAGTGACCGCGGCTGACCGCCGTAGCGCTTATGGCGGACCTGGCGCCGCTGCTGCACCGGCTGACCACCGTGACGCTGGCGGTGCGAATGGGGGCGGCGGCACAGCCAGTGCCGCCGCCGGTGGCGGACCTGGCGCCGCTGCTGCACCGGTTGACCTCCGTGACGCTGGCGGTGCGAATGGGGGCGGCGGCACAGCCAGTGCCGCCGCCGGTGGCGGACCTGGCGCCGCTGCTGCACCGGTTGACCTCCGTGACGCTGGCGGTGCGGCATAGGGCAACCACCGAGCCGGTGGCACGGTTGCCGGGGGGGTGACCGGCATGGAGCTGGTGGCGAACCTGGTGGGGACGGCAGAGTGGGTGTCGCCGTCAGTGCACTGGAAGACTGCCGTGGCCTCTGTGGCAAACTTGTCGTGGCGGTGGGGCTGGCAGTAACGGCAGAGCGGGTCCCCGCAGTGGGGCTGGCGGAGGGATTGCCAGCGACTGGTGCCTTCAGGACCTGGGACCGGCGGCTGTCGGCTGGCACCCGGTGTTGCAGTTGACTACAGTGGCATCGGCGGAGGACTTGGGAGCCGGAGGACTTGGCTGCCGTCGGCGGTGAGCTAGTGGCGGAAATGACCGCAAAGGAGATGGCGCAAGACCTGGCGGTGATGACCCAGCGGCGACGCGCGGCTATCAGCTCCGTTTGGGTGGCGGGGGTGAGGGCAGCGGCGTCGACGGAGGTCCTGGCGGCAGTCGGTTGCGAGTTTATGGCGGAGGCGACCGCAGTGACACTGGCGATTGCATCGTCAGTGGCGCGACGGCTCTGCTGTCGCCGGTAACTGACGGCGGCATCTCGGGGTCGTCCGTGGTGGTGACTTGCCGCGATCACTGCCGAGATGGTGGCTTTGGAAGTCGCAGAGCTGGTGGCGCTGATGAAGGACGGCCGTGGTGATGACCGGCTGCCCTCAATGCACAATTTGTTGCCGTGGCAAACGGAGAGCTGGTGGTGCGATTGTGCCGGACGTGAGCGCAGTGGTGCTCACGGCGGACCTGGCCGGGCGGAGGAGGTGTGCGCAACCGGGCAGGCTGTGCCGACATCTGTTGCGGTGCGTATTGCAGTGTCGATGGCGGCGGGCCTGGTGGGGGCGAATACACAGCAGGTGTCGCTGATGGTGCTGGGGGCGACAGCATTGGCGCTTGAGGCGGACCTCGTGGCGCGGTGCGTTGGAGGCGGTAACCCCGTCGTGCCGATGCGGGCGCGATCTGTGGGTGACGCTGTTTATCGCAGTGGTGGTGTCGCAGCGGGTGCACACCCTGTCATGATCAACAATGAGGACGGCCGCGGCGACGTTGATTGGCGGGAAGACTGGGTGGTGTTGGGTGGCGACAACGACGGGCAGCAGGTAGCTGACGGTGTGTCACGCCCGCCTCTTTCAGCACCGATTAAAGGAAGAGGTCTTGACAGAACGAGGGGTGGCAATACAAGAAAAAAAAGCACGGTAGCATTGTGAGCGCACAGGCAATCCAGAGACATGGCCGAATGCCCGAACTGTTGCCCTTCCATTGGTTCCCGCGATTCTGTGCAAGCACGTGGCATCCCATTTCTGACCGGAAGGGGCTCCCCATGACCATCCCAGACCGCATTGCTCGCCATAACAGGCCGTGCTCTCGTCCTTTCCCTGGTTCCTCTCGGCAGCTCATCCGTCCGCCCTCCCTCTCTTCCACGGTCGACGTTGTCGGCAACTGTGGTGCTCCCACGCCCCGTAGTCCCTTCCTGCCGCCACTCACCTCCTCAGCTACCCCCCTTCCCCCCCCTCTCCGCCTCAGGTGCCCCCCTCCTCCCTCTTTCCTCCCCAGTTGCGCCCCCCTCCCCCCGTCCCTGTCGTGGAGCACGCCGACTTCCCCACCACCGCATCTCCCGTCTTTCCCACATCCTCGCCATTCCACAACCCCGTACAGTTGGGGTCGCGCTCCGTGGCTAGCATGGGCCGTTTCAAGAACGCCACGCCGGTGCGATGCTCCCCACTTGTGTCTAAGGCCAAGCGCAAGGTCACCTGCGCCCGGCGCATGCACGCGACCAAGATTAGTGTGCGTCTCCGCGCCCACACCAGCCTGTCCGCCTACGCCACCGCCGCCTATTCATGCCCATGGTCGCGGCAGCCAGCCGGAGGCCGCGGCCATCAGCCGCCACATCAGTGGCCAATGCTGCCGCCACCGATCGGTGTAGAGCTGGTGGCAGGCAGTAGCTCCCCGAACAGCCAGGCCGCCAACGCTGCAGACAGAGATGCGTGCGCATGGTCGCCGCGGTCAGCAGTCTTCACACCAGCCGCGCCCACACTAACGTCACCCATCCATGGGCATGGGGACAGCCGCCATCCGCCGCCTCACCACGTCCGCCCGTGAAGTTGCACAACAGGATGTACGACACGACGTCGGATCTCCCCGCCAAGAGCTCCACTATAGGAACACCAAGGTGAGTAACGTGGAGGAAGGCCGGACACCGGCGGTTACCGAGGTCGGCATGGGGGGTGCCTGACGACGGTGACAGCCAATCTCGTGTGATACCACCACATTCGCGAGGGGGGCTCTTCGGTGAGGCTGCCGAATTTAAAGAGATTTAAGAGAACGGCCACCCAGAATGAACTGCACAGGTCGATTCAGTGGTCTCACGTCAATCCACGTGAGTTCACTGCGGGGCGGTCCCTGACAAAAACATTGGCGGTGCCATCACTCTGCCGCCCCGCCCTCTCAAGACATCGGCGCTCCTTCCACTGCGGTAATAAGCAAGGGCAATGGATGCAACGCCAAAAAGGGAGTTGGGACATCAGTCACACGGAGGGATTGTAAAACAATATTTTTCTTCAATCGATCGGGTGACGAGGACAACCTGAATGGAGGCGTCTGAGGTCAGTGGGCATGTTGATTGCTCGTGCCGTTTTTCCGCGCGTACCGCACGCACCGCGAAGATCACACCGCTGGTCGACGTGAGGACGCTGACAAGCGACCGGTCGGCTGTGGACTGCGCGACGCCGCTGCTGGCGGCAGGCAGCCATGTTTTCGAAGCAGCAGCTCTTGCATGTGTTGGGGTTGGACGAGGAGAGATACGACCAGGAAGAGGTGGCGCGCATCATGCGGTGCTCCACCAGGTCTCTGCGTCGATGGGGGCTCCGGTGGGCAGACGCGGGCACGGTGTGGGAGAACGAGATGCGCAAGAACGCACACTTTGACGCTGCCATATTTTGGTCCTCCCTGTCAGCAGCGGTACTGCACGTGGTGCAGACAGAGCCTGCGGGGTTGCTCGAAGAACATGTGCATGAGCTGGAGACTCTCAGAAGCACGTCTGAGGAGTATGCGGGCGTGCACGCGAGTGCGCCCACAATATACCGTGTCTTGCGCCATCACGGGTACACCAGGAAGAAGATCGTGAGGTTGTTTCAAGAGCGGAGTGAGCAAATGCAGCGGGTGTTTGCTCAGACGATGACGCAGCTACCCATGCCGTGCGTCGTGAGCATTGGCGAGACGCACAAGTCGGGAAACGACTCCTACCGCGTGTACGGAAGGTCTATGCGCAACGAGCCCTTACTGTTGGACCGGGACCCTCGCAGTATCCCGCGCACAAGTATGATGATGGCGGTGAGCGCAGTGGACGGTGTGTTGTCGCTGCAGACGGTTGTGCTAGGCCCCGCCCAGAACAGCGACGACTGGCGCTTGTTCCTACAAGACCTGTTGGAAAGCGAGCACATGGTAACGTACTCGCCCAACCTCCCGTGGGCCCTGCAGCCCTCTAACTGCCTGCTGCTGTTCGACAACGTTGGCATTCATGACCAGCTCGGCGACGACTTCCTGCAGATGAACGGAGCGTGCTACATCCGCCTGCCCCCGTATTCCCCCAACCTGCAAGCCCATTGAGGGTGTGTTCAACGAATTGAAGATACACATCAGAGACATCATTTACCACGACAGCCGCTACTTTGACAAGCCGCGACGGTTGATCGCGAAGGCGGCCGGCCGCCTGACGCACGCCAATATTTACGGCCAGTTTAGACGATTGCAGAAGGAGCTCGACCGCCTGGTGCAGAACCCCGTCGCGTGACTAAAAATATATCGCTGATGCAGTTGTACAACGAAGTGACCCGCAACACTACGCGGTCACACCACGTCCGCATCCGCGCCTATGCACAGCATAACATGCATCCCTAGCAGCAGGGACACGGAAGAGAGAACGCCCAGCAGACCCACATTGTGCTCAAGTGTCGTCCCCTACTCAACCGTCGGAGGTGCACTTGACGTGGAGACGCCCACGTACCTGACGACCGCAACGCCAGCCGGGAGGCCACTCGCAGCTTCCTGGCAGGATGTGTCTGATTAACGGCTCCCGCTGCCAACACCGTCACGACGGCCCGCACTAACACCGCCGCCTCCAGGGGCGTTCACGATCGGCACAGTACCTACCTCAACGCGCCCCGCTCGCAAGGCACCGCCAGCAGAATTCCCGAGGGTGCGCCTCCCCCGTCGTGGCGGTCAGCCCCAGCGGAGCCAATGCCCAAAAGATGCGCGGACCCAGGTCGTGTGGATGCTGCACCACGGCCAACTGTGGGACCAAGAGCACGACTGCCAGCAGGAGAGACGGCGCCGAACCCTGCCTTGTGCGCGGCCGCTGCGGTCGCGGCATCGGAAAGAACTTTAACATCTCCACCTGCGGCACATGGTAGGTAGGCCGCCTGCATGCGGTGCGGCAGCGAGAAGCACAGGAACTCGGCGATGTGAGCCGGAGAGCACTGGCCACACGACACCATGAAGCCGCGCAGGCCGTTCTCCAATGCCCCTTCCAGCATCAGTCGTCGCACGTCCTCATACTTCTGCTAAATGGGCAGCCGGCTGGCTGCCACCACGACGGCATCGACCTCGCCTGTCGGCGTCAACGACGCAAGCGGCGCCCACGACACATGCTGCAGCAGATGGGAGATGCGCGCCCACGCGGCCGGCAGCCACCGATACCCTCCGTCCGCAGACCCGCTGAAGTTGGACACCACGTGCACGTCTTAAAACTTACAGGTCTTGACCCCCTTGCCTTTGCGGCTCCCAGACGGCGTAACAGGTGTGCGGCCACGAGGTGAGCGCTGCGAGGGAGAGCGATGGGATCAACTTCCACCACCACCATGGCCGGAGAGAGACCCGCGCTTCTTCAGGATCGCCCTCGCCGACGCTGGCGCCCGCCCCGTCCGCCTTGTCGTTCATGGTGACAAAGAGATGCCTCGTCAGAAACTCAACAGGCAGGGATAGCAACTCGCGCACGCAGCAGGCACACTGGCCCACAGACCGTGCGACCCACCCACCGGCACCCGCACGCGCAGCAAGCAGCAGTTACAAAAGATAGAGATCACCACCACCGACTTCGTCAGAAGCACGTCCACCAGCAGAGGGGGCAGCTCGCGCACACGCACTGAGTCGTCGACGTGCGCAAACATCGGCGAAAACAGCACCACCCGCGCCAACCGCAGCTGTCGTCGACGTGCGCCACCGCCAGCACCGACAGCATCAACGACGCCAGCCGCCGCCGGGGCCGCGCGGGCCCACCGACCGTGTGGCCCTTACACACTCGCAAGCGCAGCACTCAGCAGCTGAAGAAGATGAAGATCACCACCACCGGCATCCACGGAAGCAACTCCACCAGCATGAGGAGCACGCCAACCGCCCCACCCAGCTGTCGTCGATGCGTGCCACCACCAGCACCGACCGCAACTACGACACCAACCGCCGCCGCAGCCAAGCGGGGCCACAGACCGTGCGGCCATCAGACACCCACACGCGCAGTGTAAGGATTTGCCCCTTAAATCCACGCCTGGAACCCAGGGGATATGGACTGGGACCTCTCCTTACATGTCCTGCCCCGCTAACTCCTCCGAAGACAGATCAACTCCCCATTACCCTGGGCGACTCCACGCTGTTTTCCTGACATTCTGCAAGCGTCGGCTGGCCGCACGAAGACCGTCGTCAACTCACTGGCGGAACCTGGTCGTGGATGTCGAAACTAGACAAAGAGGAACGAGTGACATCGTCGACCAACCACGGGAGGACATCCCTGTCTGTGACTGCCAGAACATTATTCTCTGCGCTGGCCGAAAGCTGGCAATCAAGGACGAGTCACATGATTAACCGACACCGAGGACACCACACATCCTCGCTGGCGGCTGAGTGTGATATGACTGGCTCGCCGGCTCTTGGATTGACTGAATTCGGCCAGCTGGCTGGTGACTGGCTGGCCGGCCAAGGGATTGATTAAATTTGGCCCTGCTGGCCCTTACAGCCGGTCAGACCTCCCGGCCGACCGGCGTTTGGAGCCGGCCGGTGGGGCGCGCTGAGCGCCATCCACGGGACCCCCTTCGTTTTGGGCTTACTGGACTCCTTTAGTGCGCACGCCCGCCCATGCTTTGTTCTGAGAGACATGCTTTGTTTTTGGGCCTTTCTGTGCCTACCGGCGGCGCGACGGGGAAACGCATGCTTTGGGGCACCTCGGGTGCTGCGTCGCGAGTATGTAGTGCGTCGGTGTCGGCGCCACCGGGGGAGAGAAGAGGGGCAACCACAGATACAGACAAAGAACCCCATTTACCCTTTGTACCCTCGATCTTCACAGACGTCGCGACCATCTTCCTCCCCAGACCCACCCCCGTGAAGACCACCGTCCTCTTCCCCGTACCCTGCCGCTGTATTGGCTGACAGGGCCCGCTGATGGCTCCCCCCCCCCCCCGGTTGTGGGTGGGTCCTCACACGCAGCGAGCAGCAGATGAGGAAGAAGAAGATCACCACCACCTGCGTCCATGGAAGCACCTCCACCACCAGGAAGAGCACGCCCAACGCCCCGCCCAGCTGTCGTCGACGTGCGCCAGCACCAGCACCGACGGCACTTACAACACCAGCCGCCGCCGCGGCCGCACGGGCCAAAAGACCGTGCGGCCTGCGCACATCCGCACGCGCAGCGCTCAGCTGTTGAGGAAGATGAAGATCACCACCACCGGCGTCCACGGAAGCACCTCCACCAACAGGAGGAGCACGCCCAACACCCCACCCAGCTGTCGTCCACTTGGGACACAGTGGGCACCAACCGCACCTACGACACCAACCGCCGCCGCGTCCATGCGGGCCCACAGATCGTGCGCGACGACCGGAACCAACCAGCACCAATCGCACCTACCGCACCAACCGCCGCCGCAGCCACTCGTGCCAACAGACCGTGCGGCCCAATGACAACGGCACGCACCTACCGCACCAACCGCCGCCGCAGCCACGCGGGCCCACCGACCGTGTAACACACCGACTCACGCACCCGCAGAACACAGCAGCGGCAGGAGAAGGCGCTTATCACCAACGCCAAGCGATCGGCGTGGTGTATGAACACGAACACCCGCCAAAGCACAAGCAACAGCAGAGAATTTGGCCCCCAGAGCTCCTCCGCGGTGCGGGGGACACCACCGGTGCCGCACGCAGCCGGAGGAGAGTGGTGATGGGGAAGAGGGGCCACAACACCGTGGTGGGAGGACAACACCGGCGCCGCACACAGCCGGGGGGTTGTGGCGGAGGAGAGGCGGCAAACCACCGCCGTGCGGGGGACACCACCGGGTGCCGCACACAGACAAGGGGTGGTGATGAGGGCGTCGCGTCGCCCACAGAGCCACAGCAGCGGCACAAAATGGGGCAGAACGACAGGGAAACTGTGTCACCCCCCGCGCGCGATCAGGGACACCCGCGCGAACAGGGAGATAACAGTGCGGTGAGGCGCAGCGGACAAGACGGAGACGAGGCGACGCACATCGACACCGGCGGTCGTGCACCGTGGTGGCCGGTGCGTGCCGAACGCACGGTACAATGTGGACGCAGAGCGAAACGGACTGCGGACGACGAGTGAACTTCAGCACCAACGAGAGCGGCCACACGCAGTCTATCACAGTGGAAGTCAGTTGCGATCTGCGCTCTCTACTGTCTGTTATTGGTCGATAATTTGGGACCAGTCGCGCGATTCAGTGGGCCACCAAGCTTTGCGGGTTGCGACCAGCTTTGCGGTTCCGCCGATGTGGCCATTTTTCGGAAAAGCACTCTATTCAACGTTGCACCGCGTAGAACAACTTACGTAGTCTCCAACGGAGAAGACACAACTGTCAGCACCATTGTCGTACTTCAATGCGTATCTTTGCTCACCGGCTGTATTGCTTCTGCCACCAGTCCAGATCCAAGGGCTCATCCCCCACCCTTCCAACGTCGTGCCCGCGGGCGGGCCCGCCTGCCAGTCTGACAGTGCCGCTGGCCACAGAGTGGGTGGTGGGGCGGCCGAGCGCGCTCACCGGCCGCCCATCCCAGCCGGCAGGAAGTGCCGCCTTTTTCCCCTTGCCCAATTGGCGGCCGCGCCGGCGGCCGAGGGGTGTTCGGGGGCCGGCCGCCGCGCAGCTCGCTGTCTCTCGACGGCGCACCTCCCAGCAAAGGACCCAGAACCCGGCCCAACCACCACCACCACCTAAGCCTCGCTCCCCGCAAGGCCGCTCCCGAGAGGGTGGTCTGGGGACGCGGACCGTCGTGGATCCCACCGTGAGCTGGCCGCGGTCGCCAGCGGGACCAGCCGGTGGACTCCCCAGCCGCGCCGCCGGCCCTCCACCATCCGTTTGGTACCCCAGCCAGGCGTCGGGGGGTGGCGGTCGACCTGGCTGCGCCTCCCCTCTCCCGCGCGTTTTTGACCTTCCCCACCCCCGGCCGCCGGTCCAGCCGTACCGGTTCTGGTGCCTGTGTCCCCAGAGCCATACCGGTGCTGTAGCATAATATCCCGACCGGCCATCTGGCAGTGGCACCGCCGTTGAGTCGGCGACGCCTCGTCTGCCGGCCGCGCGCCCCGCCAGCGCCGTCACCGGTGCACCGTGGGGGGGCGCTCTCACCCCGCTCCACCGCGGGCGGCGGCTGCGGGCGAAGCAATCCACCCCCCCCCCCGCGCCGGGCGCGTCGTGCGGCAACGGGGGTCTGTGCCAGTGTACAGGCCGCCTGTTTGGGGTGAGGCGGGGCGGGACAGACCAGGCTCGGTCGGCTCAGAGGCGCGGGGGACGGGGAGGGTTGAGGACGGGGGGGGGGTGTTGGGGGAGGTGCACTCGCCCACCGGGGGTGTGCCCTGCCGCGACCTGCGCAGCTCCCGGGATCCCGCGGGAGGGGAAGCGCCCGCCTTCTTATCGGCGGAGTCGCGACCACACGTTGCCACGGTGGCACCGGCGAGGGAGGACGGGGTGGTCGCTCAGAGTCGTTGTTTCTCCTTGGTGTGGGACGCAGCCGCTTCATTTTCTCCTTTTCCCCCTTTCCCCACCCCCTCCTTCTCTCCCCAATTGGCGCGTCTGACAGGGTGTCGACGGCACCCGACGGTGTCGTTGACGGCGGGTGGGCGGGCTCGCGGGCGGGTGGACGGGCTAGGCGGGTGGACGGGCTAGGCGGGTGAACGGGTTAGGCGGTTGGACGGGCTCGGCGGGTGGGTAGGCAGCGTCGGCGGTAGCTGACCGGGCCAGGTGGCTTGGGGGGGGGGGGGTGGAGGCGGGCAACCCGGCGGTGGGCGCGATGAAGTTCCGGCTGGACTGCCGCCTGCCCTTTCCGGCAGACCTGTTTTGGAGTGTACGTTGAGTGCTCCGGGAGGGGGGGGGGCGAGCGGTGTGGGCGGGGTGTTGGTCGGGATGACGGGTGGGCTGAACGAGGGGGTGGGCGGGCACACTTGTGGGGGGCGACGTGGGCGTCGGTCGCCGCCCGTCGTGTGGGGTGTGACGTTTGGGGTTTGCCGAGTGGCCTGGTGCCGCTGCGAGTACGCTCTGCTGCTGACCTCCCCATGATGGATGGCCGTATTCTTGTGATGGCCCGTTGACCTCTCTGTCTCTCCCCTTTCCCTCGCCCCCTTCCCCATCCTCCCCCCTGGGCAGATTCGTGCTACACCCGGCTTTATGAACTTTGTGGTGGAGGATGGGCTGCTCAGAGCCATGACGGGCACCACGTCGACGCCCGCAGCGGATGCGCGGGCGCTGGACGGGGTGCTGCCGGCCACCGACCGGTTGCCGGCCGCCGCGTCGGCAGCAGCAGCAGCAGCAGCGGCGGCGGCAGGCTCAGCAGCCGCATCAGCGTCTGGGGCGGATACAGCGGCGGGCTCCCCGTCGGGGGAGCGCCCCCGCCTTCAGGACATCCGCACGCGCCAGCAGACTTACACCCCTGCCCGCGTGGAGATGCCCGACCTGGTCCGTGGCATCGTCGGCCAGACGCTCTTTGAGGTGACCGACACGCAGACGTGGAACGCGTCGCCGGGGGCCCCGACGGTGCAGGCCTTCCGCATCACCCCCTCCTTCCTGTCCTCTCTGTGCACCACGGCGGGGGTGCTGTCGGTGCGGCCGGCGCCGCCACCGGGTGCACCAGACCTGGTGGGCGTGCCACGGGCCGAGGGGGGGAGGGACGCGGCGGGCGGGGGCAGCGGCCACGACGCCCTCCCCCCCCCGCCCGTAGGGGTGCCGGCGGTACCCACCGTCGGGGGCGCTCCGATCACGTGGTGCACCCACACCGTCGACGGCACTGCCAAGGTGCGGCTAGTTGGGGTGGGAGTGTGGGTGGAGCGGGCGATGCTTCACAACCTCTCCCTCTTCTACGCTGAATACCCGGCGACGATCGACCGCTTTCGGATGTGGCTGCTGCGGCGGCACGGCCGGCCGGGCGACGGCGGGGGGGACGCGGCGCTCGGTCGGGCGGTGTGGCGGTTTCGAGTGGCGGAGGGGGGGGAGTTTGCGCCCCCGTCGCCACCCGTGTCGCTGCCGTGGCGGCGGCCGGCGGCAGTGGCGGTAGCAGGCGCAGCAGCGGGGGTGTCGCCGGCGAGGGCGGCGGACGCGTCGGGCTCAGAGGACGGGGACGCGTCGTCGCGGGAGGGGGCGGGCGGGTGGAGCGAGTACCACTCGGTCGCCACCGATGACAGCGACTATGCGAGTGCGGTGGAGTCGGCGGTGGGCGGCCCGCCGGCGGCCACCGCCGTCTCTGCCGCCAGTGGCAGCGGCTGGACGTCGGACGGTGCGTCGGGCACCGACGGCGACAGCGACAGCGACAGCGATGGTGGCAGTGACCCGCAGACGCCGGGGGGGGTGCCGCCCTGCCGCTGCGCCGCGGCAGTGGCGGCCGCCCGTGGGGGCAACCCCCGGCGGGCACAGACGCGGGGGGCGGGTCCCCCCCGCCGGCGGCGGTCCCTGAAGCCCCTGTCTGGCGCTGGCGCCGCCTCGGACGCGGACATTGACGATGTGGCTGCCGCCGCCGCTGCCGCCGCCGCCGCCGCGGCTGAGCGCAGTTCAAATAGCAGCAGCAGCAGCAGTGGCGGCGGGGCGGGCAGCGGGAGTGACATTGGCAGCGCCGCCACCGCCGGTTCGGTACGGAGCGGCGGCAGCGGCCGCCTGCCACCTCGGGTGGCACGGCGGCACCACCGCAAGGCGGCGGCATCTACCCCCACCGCCGTCGCCCCCGACACGGCGGCGCACCGCCGCCATCACCGCCGCCGCCGTCGCGCCGCCGCCGCGGCGGGGGTGGGCACCGCCGCGTCCCTGTCCCCCGCGCGGTCCGCGTTGAGCATCGGGGTGGAGGAGCTGATGGGCGGCGACGCCCCGCCGCCGCCGCCGTCCCCGCCACCCCCGTCGCCGCCGCCACCGTCGTCGTCGCTGCCGCCGTCGGCGTTGCGGCCGTCGGTGCTGTGGCCCGTGCGGGTACGGGCGGGCGGTGCGGCCGGCCGTGGTGGCGGCCGCCCCGGTGGCCCCGCCGCGCGCGCGTGCCGAGTGGCGGTGGCGCTCGCGGCCGTGTCGGCGGTCGTCGTGCTGGTCGCCCGTGCGGGAGGGCGCGGCGACGGGTGGGCGTCAGATGATGGTAGTGAAGACGGGTGGTGGGGGGGGGGGGGGGGTGGTCCAGTCCGCCCCGCTGAGCATGTGAGTGTGTCTGTGTTTATGTGCGGGGAAGGCGGGGGCGTTTACGTCGGGCATCTAGCCTGACACGCTGCCGGCTTCGTGGTGTTGACTTTGTGGGGGTGACCTGACGCCGTGGGTGGGCCTACATAGGGGTCCTGGCGATGACGGCACGGCAAGCTAGACAGGAGCATCGGGGGTGGAAAACGGTGTGGTTGGGGGGGAGGGGGGGGCACTGGGATAGGCTCGATAGGCAATGGGGGGTGATTGTTTGCTGAAGGGGGGGGGGGGAGGCGGTCGGCCGACGCCCGCCGCCCCGCCTCCTCTTCCTTTCTTTTTTTTCGTTCTCAGACATCCCCCACCGCGGTTGTGGTCTTTTCGCTCTCAGACGCTCGCGCCCGTCCAGCTCGCGGCGGTCGACAGCCGCGGCGGCGCCCCCCCCCCCCCCCACCGACGGCGGCGGCCGCCCCCTCCCGCGTCGCCGCCGCTGCCGCCGCCGCCGCCGCCGCCGCTGCCGCCGCCGCCGCCCGCCGCCCGCGGCGCGGCCGGCGCGCGGCGCGGCGGCCGCCACGCGGCGCGGCGGCCGCCAGCCGGCCGCGGCGGTCGTGGGCGGCGAGCGCGGCGAGCGCCCAGGCGACAAACGCGGCGACGGCGCCCCCCCCGCCGACGGCGGGGCTCGCCACGACGGCGGCCCACCCCCAGCCGCGGCCGACGCGGCCGGCGGTGGCGGCCAGGAGGGCGGCGGCGGCGGCGGCGGCGGCGGTGATGGTGGCCGCACGGACGGGGGGGAGGGCGACGGGGGGGTGCCGCCGGTGTGGGGGGGGGGTGGGGGGGGGGGGGGGGGGGAGTTGGGCGGCGGGGGGATGGGGGGGACAGGGGGCGACTCGGAGGGGAGGGGGGAGGGGAGCAAGGGAGGGGTGGCATACCGCCACCGTCCGCCGGTGGGCGCGGCGGCGATGCAACCGCTGCCGCCACCGCCGCCGCCGCCGCCGCCGCGGGGGTGTTTGCGGGGGCGCCCGTCAGGGGCACCTGCTCGGCCGGTGGTGGCGGCGGCGGCAGCCGAACGGGCATTGGCAGCGGCGGCGGGGGGGGTGGGGGCGTCGACGACGGCACCGGCGGGGGCGGCCACACCCCACCGGGCCACCCCGCGGCGGCGGGCGCGGCGCCCGGCGGTGGCGGCGCCGGCGGTGGCGGTGACGGCGATGGCGGCGCCGGCGCCTTGACGCCCCACAGCACCTCCTCCAGCGACGCGTGGCGGCGGTGCCCCGCCCCCCCCCGCCGCCCCTCCCCGTCCCGCCCGCCGCCGCGCACCCGTGACCGCCGGCGCCCCCCCCCGGGGGTCATGTCGCCCGCAGCAGAGGCGGCGGCGGCAGCGGCATCGGCGGCGGCGGCGGCGGCGTCGGCGGCGGCGGCGGCGGCGGCGGCGGTCGCCGCGTCCACTCCCGCCGCCGCCACCGCGGCGGCCGCCCACACGCCCGCCGCGTAGGCAACGGCAACGCCGGCGAGGAGCGCCGCGCCCTCGGCGTCGGCGCGGCACGCCCAGCCGCCCACGGTGCCGGCGGGGGCGTCCCCCCCCCCCGCCGGGGAGCGCGCGAGGCACGCCCACCCAACGCCCACCGCCCCCCAGCCGCCGTCGGTGAGGCGGGGCGCCACCGCCGCGGGGCCCCCCGCGGCCACGTAGGCGCCCGCCGCGGCGAGCACCGCCGCTACCGGCCGGCGGCTGTGGACGAGGGCCGTCCACGGTGCCACGGCGGGGGTGGCGGCCGCGGCGGTGAGCGCCGCCGCCAGCCGGGGGGACCCCGCAACGGCGGCGGCGGCGGCGGCAGCGGCGGGGGCGGCGGCGGCGGCGGCGAGAAACGCCAGGGGCACGAGGAAGAGGGCGCGCGTCAGCCGCACCGCCGCGGTGGGCAGGTCCGCCGTGAGGGCATAGGCAACGGCGCGGGCGCGCCAGCCACCGCTGCGACGACCACCCCCACCCCCGCCGCCGTCCATGCCGGGCAGGGTAAACGTGGTGGTCGTCACGGGCACGCGGCTGCCGTCCACAAAGACGGTGAGCGTGTGGGGCACCCCGCCGGCAAGGCTGCCGGGCCGCCACGGGAAGAGGTGCAGCGGGGAGGACGGGAGCGACACTACCGTCGCGAGGAGGCGGCCGTTTAGGTGGACCGTCACATGCGGCAGCGGCGCACCGGCAGCGGCGGCGGCGGTGCGGCCCGTCCCTTGGAACAGCAGCCGCGTGGTGCCGTTGGCCGGGGCGGCCATCGGAGGGCGGTCAGCAACGACCGCCTGCCGGGCGACGGCCGGCACCCGCCCCCCCCCGCCCCCCCCGGAGGCGGGGCCGGTGGCGGCGGCGGCGGCGGCGCCCCACACAACCCCCCGCCAGACCAGCACGCGCACGTGCGACGAGGCGGCGGCGGCGGCGGCGGCGGCGGCGTCCCCTTCCCCCACCCCCCCCGGGTTGGTGACGAGCGCCACCACCCCCCCCCCCCGCGGGGATGGCGCCACCAGCGCGGTCGTCACCACCCCGTGGTCGATGGCGACCAGCCGGGCGCCGCGTGCGGCGGCAAGGTCTGGGGTGAGGGCGGCGGCGGCCGCCACCGCGGGGGGGGCCACCACCACCCCGGCGGGGGCGGCCCCGCCGGCGGTGTGGAGGTGGCCAACGAGCGTAAGCGCCAGGGGGGGGGGGGCGCCGCCCCCACAGGCAGTGGCCAGGGAGGAGAGCGACCGCCGCCGGCGGGTGGTGGACAGGGGTGGGCCGCGGGGGGGGAAGGGGGGGGCGCCGCGACCGCCGCGACCGCCGCTGCCGCCGCCGCCGCCGCCGCCGCCGCCGCCGCCGCCGCCGCCACGTCACTGCCCCCGCTGGCCGCTGTGGCAGCGGCGGCGGCGGGGGCAGCAGGGGGGGCGAGCAGCCGCCGCCCACCCCCCGCTGCCGCCGCCGCCGCCGCCGCCTCTGCAGCCGCCGCGTCGGCGGCCGCGTCGGCGGCGGCCACCTCTGCGTCACTCAGCGCCGGCCACGCAACGAGCGACTCGGGGTAGTGGGTGTAGAGGAGCGTCGGCGGCGCGCCGCGGCCGCACCCCCCCCGCACCGCCGCGCGGAGGCGGAGGTAGTCGCCGGCAGTGACGGCGCCAAAGACGCCCAGCGGCCGCCGCCCCGACGGCGCCGGCACCGCGTCCACGCCCAGCAGGCGGATGCGCACGCCGCCGCCACCGCCACCACCCCCACCCCCGCCGTCGCCGCCGCCGTCGACGGTGGTGACGGCCAGGCGGCCGCCAGGTGCGCGGCCGCTGAGGCCGTACCGGCGGTAGTGGCCGCCGCGTCCCCGCCCGCCCGCGCGGCCGTCGCCGCCATCCCCATACGCGTCGTGGTTGCCCCGCGTGTCCACCCACACCACCCGCCGGGGGGCACCGCCGTCCCCCGCCTCCCCCGCGGCAGCAGCGGCGGCGGCGGCGGCCGCGGCGGTGGCGCCCTCCCACTCCCCCCCCCCCGCCCCCCCCCCTGCTGCCGCAGACGACAATGACGATGACGGCGGCGGCGGCGGCGGCGGCAGCGGCGGCGGCACCCCCCCCGCAAACGCCACGACCGCCGCGTAGGTGGCCCACTCGGCCTCGCCGGCAACGCCCGCGACAAGGTCCCCGCCCACCACCACCGCCGCGGGTGCAATGGGCGCCACCACCCCCCCCGCAAACGACCGGAGGGCGGTGCGGATGGCGCCGCCGGCGGTGGCGGCGGTGCCGCCGCCGCCGCCGCCGCGCCACCCCGCCCCCGCGCCGCCGCCCCTGTCCATGTGCAAGTCTGTGATGTGGAGGAGGGTGGCCCAGCCGGTCGGCGCGTGGCCCCACACCCCATCCGCCGCGAGCGCGTCGGCAATGGGGCCGGGCAGCGGCGGCGGGGGAGCGGCGGCCGCGGCGGCGGCGGCGGCGCCATCCCCCCTGGCGGCCGCTGCAGAAGGGGGGGGGGGGGGCGCCACCGCCGCCGCCCACAAGATGGCGCCGACGGTGGCCGCCAGGGTGGCCACGTAGAGGAGGAGGTCCGCCGCGGGGAGGAGGCGGGCAACGCCGGTGAGGGGGCGGGGGGGGGGGGGGGGGGGGGGGGGGGCTCGCCCCCGCCCGCAGGGCCGCGCCATGGTGGGGGGGGGGACACAGCTTCGCGCGCCTTGGGGGGGGGGCGGAGAGGTCGACGGGGGAAGGAAGGGTACGGTGCCGCCGCCGCGGCGCGCGGCGCAACGAACGACGGCCACAAGAAAAGCGCAGGCGCAGGCACCGGGAGTGGTGGTGGGGAAGGGGAGGGACGACGGGGCCGGTCTGCATCCTGGTTGGACTGTAAGGACCCTTCACGCCACAACGACGATACGGGGATCGCCGGCGCGCCGCGGCGAGAGCTGCACAAGATAGGATACGGTCTGCGATGCTGCAACAGTCCCCGTCGCTTTGGTGGGACGCGCGGGGGGGTAGGCGGCGTCAACGGCGGCGCACATCATAAGTTACGGGTCCTATTAGCTCTACCAAACGCGTCATCCACCGCAGCAGCGGAGTCGGGGCGCACGCCAGCGCGAGGCTAACTAGAGGCGCATCGGTCCTCCCTTGCCCTCCCCTCCTTCCTCCCCCCCCCCCCCCCCCCCCCCCTCTTCTTCCCCCTCCGAGCCTACGCGCCCTGCAGCAGGGCGGCAACGTCAGCCCAGGTGGGCGCTCCACCCCCCACCGCGGCGGCCATCCGCGTCACGGGCGGGCGCACGCCAAACAGGCGGGTGACGATGTCACACGTGGACGGGAAGCCAAACAGGTCACACACGGTGCGGGGCGTGTTGCCGGCGCAGGCGGTGAAGCAGGGGTCGGCCGTGACGGGCGGCTGCGGCGGGGGCCCCGCGGGGGCGCCGGGGCACGGCCCAAAGCCGTCCACCTGGTAGGCGCCAAAGAGGCAGGTGGCCACGACGGGGGCGGGCGCCAGCGCGGGCGGCACCGGGTCGAGGGTGCAGAGCTTGGTCGTCTTGAGGCGGTACGAGTCGTCCTTGACGGCGTTTTTGAAGCAACAGACGCGGGCAGAGCAGGCGGGCAGCGCCGTCACGGAAGCAAACAGCTGTGGGGCGGAGGGGTAGGAAGGTGAGGAGAGGGTGAGGAGGGGGGGTGTAGAGCAGGGATAGCATGCCAGCCATCCACAGGGTGAGGGGAGGGGGGGGGGGGGGGAGGGGACGGAAACGACGGCCCCACGCGTCAGCACGCCATGACATTCTCTACCGCCACCAACCGGTGCAGTCATTGAACACCAGCGCAGCGTGCTACGCAGTGCGCTCCCGCGTGCCGTTGTTCATGGCAAAGAGCTTTCCCCCCCCCGGCCTCCCCCCCGCAGCCATGAAAAGAAACAACGTACCAGTGTCCCCATGAGGGCAACGAGCGTCACCCGCGCAACGTGAGAGGCAGCCATGACGACCGACGGGCGCGGTGAGTACGGGGGGGGGGGGGGGATACAAGAAAGGTACACCGGCGGCGTCGGGAAGTGGGCGGTTGTGGCGGCCGTGTCGGGGGGAGAGCGATGATGTCGACGACTGGCTGTGCCGGGCGGCTCGGTCCGTCCCCCGACCAGCCGGCGCGCGCGCCCTCTTATCCCCAACCACCCACCCACCCCCCTCACGTCCAGGTGTCAAAGGCGGCGCATCCTACCGCGCACCCTCCCCACCACGCCCCCCCCCTAATTCTGCCCCGTGTGGTGGGGCTGCGTGCGGCCTTCCGCCGTGCATCCGAAAGGGCAGAGGGGGGGGGGGGAGGAGGTGAGGCACCCCTGCCTGGCGGCGGCAGCCCCGCACGACTTGCGACCGCTGCAGGCTGCCTCCCCCAGACGCAACCAGCAGGCGCGATTCCAATCGGGAGGGTGCGGGGGGGGGAAGGGATGAGTAGGCGGGGGGGGTGTGCCCTTGCTGCCGTGGTGTCCGGTAGCTACGGTGCCTCTGCCGCCGTGACGCGCCAAGCATCGTAGTCTGTTTGGGGCACACGGCGCCTGGCGGCGGGACCGGGCCGGCAGCCGGTCCACCGCACCTGCCCGAGGGGAGAGGGGAGAGGGGGGCTGCCGCGCACCCGCCCACGCGGGAGGCGGTTCCGTCCCCTCCCCTCCCGAGAGTCCACCCCACCCATAGTAAGCCACCCTTCTCCCTTTAAGGACAACCCTACGGACACGCGCGGGGGAAAACTCTCCAACGCTGATTGCGGTTTGATCGACACAGTCACAGTACCGCATCTCTGGGCTTGTACCCTTTTGTGCGTGGCCATTCCAGAAGAACACGTGCGCTTCCCCGGATCGGCTCGTAGCGGCGGATCCCGTCTCGTGCTTGGCTTGTGTTGGCGGCAGGTGGCCACGCCCTGGCCAATCAAACCTCCGTCAAGCGTAGAGTCCGGCTGCACGGAAACGGGACACGCCAATAGTTGGGGAGTGTCCTGTCTTGTTCCCTCCAATGTCAATGTTCAGCCACGAATTGACAACGCTCGCCTCGCGTAGCAGCGCCGCAAAGGGGGGGGGTGGGGCGGGATGGGGATGCAAAATCTTGATGCGCCGCTTCTCCCGTGCCCCCCCGCGTGGCCACGTACACCTCCTGTGGTTTCACACCCGCCCTGTGGGTACAATGCCCCCCCCCCCCCCCAGGGCGGCTGCCCGGGAGAGTACCCGGCTGACGACCGTACAATCTTCCAGCGTGCCCTGTCCTCCCGTTTTGTAACGGCGCTGCCTGGGCCATCCAGCTTGTGCGGCACGGTCCGCCACGGCGCCACTGCCACGTGCCAGTGGAATGGGGGTAGACAGAGCCCAAATAGTCCTCAAGTCTGTCTCCCCAATGGGGAGTCCCCATCCATGTCAATCCTCGACACCCATGCCCCCCACAGTCTGACGATCATCGCCTCCGCCATCTCGCGCCGACTGGCGTGAGCGCCCGCCGCCACCGCCATCGACGCTCTATTTGTCCGTCCTGGCGTCTACTCACCTGGGATCGACCCCTCACCCGCCCTCCGACGTGATCCACAATCCCATGCCCTACAGCGTGGTCCCCACACACAACCGGCTGCTCTTTCCCCCCCCATCCTACCCCCCGACGCTTCAAACCTCTCGTTGGCACCTCCGCGCACCGCCAGCGCCTGCGAGACAACGCAGGGTGTCGCCACCCCCGCGCGTTTATCCTGTGAAGCGCTTGGGAGTTTATGCGGCCGACGGCCTGCTCGGTTGGACAAAGAGCCTGCAAGCACACCACTTCCTCCACCCCCCACTGGCATGGTAGCGGGCCAACACTCACAGGCCGAGGGGGCCTCGTCGTCACCAGGGTGACTTCTTTTCCCCTTGGCGTCGGGGCTGCCACACCCACAGAAGCAGGCCTCCTACGGCGGCAACAGCGGGGGGTCAGTGCGTCTCCCCAGCCCAAGCCGCTGCCCGCCAGGCACTGTTCGATTCGACGGCTGGCGGACCTGCCCGTGTGTATGCGACCGACGGCGACGCTGGCGCTTGGACGGGTGCTCAGACACGTCTGCCCCAACGGCAGCCGCCCTGGCGGCTGCGTGAGCAGGGCAAGCGCCGTCGCCCCCATTGGTCGCCCCTGACCCCCCCACCGGTCAGGACCATCCCGTTCCCAGCGGCCACCCCCAAGCGGTCACTCCCAAGCGGTCACTCCCAAGGGACGCCGCCCCTCCGACCGCGGGATGGCGTGACGCGGCGCGCTGCCAAGGGGCGGCCGCCGCCCGGCTGGACACTCGTGAATGGGGGTGTGTATGTACAGTGCGAGGCCAATACATAGTATTTCCACGCCCCCAAATTTGGTCTCGACTGCCCCTCTTGTTGCCCCTCGTCCTCGGCTATAGAGCAACGCCCCAGGGGTTTCTTGGGCTCGCTGTGCTCCTGGGAACGTCTTTTATCCTTATGAGTCACCACAGTGCCACCTCCTCTGTGCTCAGGGCTTAGAGCTGGCATCAGGTCGGACAGAGTTGAGCACAGGAAAATCAGAACGGTGCCACTCCTGCAGCCTTGTAGCAGTGCTGTTCTGAGCATGCGACTTCTTCATCATGACACAAATGGTGTGCCCATAATGCATGAGTGCCGTATGTATCTTTCCCGTAGCGTCTGTGGCCCATGCACGTCATTCTCTCCCTTGGCGAACGAGACAGCGAGTGCTCCTGTTCTTTTGTCGCTTCGCGCTACGCATAGACACGACGGAACTGCTCTTTTGCGGTATCCATGTCACATGCGAACTGCTTTACGTGCATGACGAGCCTCGATCGCTCGAGATCGTTCCCCGCGCAAAGAACCGACGGGCCCGCGCCAGTTGGTCCGCAGCCCGCCGAGCAGAATTGAAGTGCACGGCGATTCGGGGATCCAATGGGTCAATTGCACGCACGCTTGCTCCTGTGCCACTCTGGCGCGCTCTCGCAATCCCGTGCCCCTTCAAACGACCGCGGGACATGCCGTCGGCCGTAGATCTCCGCGGTCGGTTTTGGTGCCGCCGCCGCCACCGTGTGCCAGCCGCCCGGCTCGCTCCCGCGGTGCTCGTCGCCATCCCTTCCCCCCCGACAACGTCCCCCCTTCCCCTCGGTTTGCCCGTCACCCCCCCCGCCCCTCCCCCTCGTACTCTGCGCTGCGGTGCCCATCTTCCGTATTCCCGCTCGCCTCCTCTCCCCCCATCCCCCTCCCCCCCCCCCCCCCCCCTCCCATCCTCCCCCCCTCCCTCCGCCTCTCTTCATTGGGGGTCGTCCCACCTCGCTGCCGCGCACTTCGAAAGGCAGCCAACCTGTTCTTTCCCGCAGCAGCAGCGTCGGCGGCGCACCTCGTGGGCGCGACGCCGCGCCATCCGACTGCGGTCCGACTGGGCGGGGGCAGAGTCGCAGCGGGTTTCGGGCGGCGGGAAGGGGGGGGGCGTGGGGGGGGGGGGGGTGGGTGGGTGGGGTGGGGTGTACGGTGGGTTGGGGAGGTCGGGAGGCGCCCGCGCGCCCGGCCGGGGGAGGGAGGTTGGTCTGCGCCGGCGGCAGCGGGTGGTTGGGGCAGGGAGGGGGGCGGGAGAGAGGGAGGGCGGGGCGGCCGTACCGTCGCCGTCGCCGGCGGCCCGCCTGCCGAGCCGGCTGGCACGCTCGGTGGCTGGGTGGCGCCTCGGCGCCGCAGCCCCCACCCCCCCCCGCGCTCTCTGTCCCCCGGGGTGCGTCGGAGGGGGCTGGGTTGTTTCTTCCCTCCCCCCCCCCACCCGCCGCGGGGAGCGGCGGCGGCGGTGGCGGCGGCGGTGCGTGCGCGCGGGCTGCCCCTTTTTGGGGGGTTTGGCCGGGGTGGGGGGGCGGGCGGGAGTGGGGCGGTGGCGTAGGGGGGGGGACGGGGAGGGTGGGCGCGCTCCCCGGGGGGGTGGAGCAGAGCACCGTGGGGGTGAGCGTTTCCGCCGCGCCGCCCGCGGGCCGTTGCCGCCAGCCGTTTCCGGTCGGCGTTCCCCCCTCCCCCCCGCCCCCGCTCGCTGGCGGCTGTGCGCTTCACCCCGTCTCGGCCTACGCCCCCTTCCCCTGCCCCCCCCCCCTCTAATTGCGCGGGGCTCCCCGCCGTCGCCGCCGCCGTCGCCGCCGCCGCCGCGGGCCACACCCGCCCCTGGCGCGCGGGTACGGTGCGACGGGAACGGCGGACGAGGGGGCGGCTGCCAGCGGCAGCGGCGCCCCGTCTCTCCCCGCGGGGGCAGCCGCCGCCGCCGCGGGTGCGGGCGTGGCGGCTGGATGGGTGTCGACGGGCGGTGGGTCCTTGGCGCTTCCCCCAGGCCCCGCGACGGGCGCCCTGGGGGAACACGCACTCCTGGGGGGTGGTGGCCGCGGCGGCCGCGGCGGCAGCGGCAGCGGCGGAGCCGGCGGCGGCGGTGGCGGCGGCGGCGGCGGCGGCGGTAGTGGCAGCGGCGGCCCGCCAGGAGCGGTAGGGGAGGACACCCCGCTGGTCGGCTCGGCTGGCGGCGGGAGCAGCAGCGGCGGCGGTGGTCGTGGCGGCATTGGCGTGGACCGTGACGCGGAGGAGGCGTACTATGAGGACGATGACGAGGCGTATGAGTACGAGGAGGATGCGACGGGTGAGTGGGATGACCTGGACGTCCACCCGGTGATGGAGGAGGAGGTGTCGGGGCGGAAGGCGCAACGGTACGTTTTGGGTGGGACGGCGGGGGTTGGGGGGTGCGAAAGTGGGCGCGCTGGTGCTTGCGCGTGGGTCTGGCGGCCGGGGAGGGGTGGGCCGTGTGGGGGATGTGGTATGCGGAGCGCTCGGACCTTGGGGCGGGTTTGCCTTGGCTAGAGAGGGGGTGGCGGTCGAGCGGCAGCAGTGGCGTGGAGTGGGAATGGGGCTGGTAGGAGCGACGGGGAGTGCTGGGTGGGCGTCAAGGGGAGGTGAACCAATAAACAAAAGAAGCCTGCTGACGTTTAATTAAATTGGTTCATCGTGGCTTCATGGAAGCAGGTTTCTCTGCAGACATCGCCAAGACTCTTCAGCAGGTGTTGACCAGCTATGGTACGTTGCAGAAAAAAGATACATCGAGGATGTTCTCAGCTCGGGCCCAGGAGGCAGACCCCCCGTGGAAGGGTCCATGGCTGCCATGCTGACAGAGCATGCTGACAAGGCCTTGCGCAATCACGCGGTCGCGCGCTCCCATGGCACTTGACAATGGAGAGAGCCCCCGTCAGCAGCACCTTGAGGGCACCGGCAACTAATGGCCCTCAACTGGCGCCATCATTTTCGGAAACATTTGCATGTCTCGGGCGTTCGTTGGGGCCCATGTAGTAACTGAGGCTTGGAAGCGGGGTGGTCGATATTAGAGTGGTTCCGGGGGACGTGCGGAGGGCGTTTTTTTCAGACCCTTTTTCCGTGTGCGAGAGCTCGACCGTCAAATGTGCTGCTAGGGCGGTAAATGTTCCATGGCATAAGCTCGCGTGATTGGCCGACTGCAGCTCTCCGGCGCCTCGTGCACGTTGCGTGTGAAGGCCGACAGCTGGGAATGATGGCAGCTGCCTGTGTGCAAGTGCCACGCCCCGTCCCTCACCTGCACCCGCGCCGCAAGCGGGAGCACCGCGCAGACCCACGGCCTCGGCGGCGCCACAGCCCCCCCACCACCCCCCCCCCCCCCCCCCCCCCCCACCGCTTTCCACCCTGCAGGTGCCACCCCGCCCCCCTGCGAGCGGTGGCGGCCACCGCCGTGGCCATCTGCCGCGAGGTTGTGGTGGGTGACGTGTTTTTTGGGTTGGCACGCAACAGAGGGACTGGGGACACGCCTGACTTCCATATCAACGTTGGCGTTCTCTTTCTCCGCGCCCCCCCCGCGCCCCCCCCCCCAATTCATCCCGCCAGCGCTTCTCCTCCATCCAATTATCTTCTGCCGCAACCCCCCGTCTCCCCTCCGCGCCCATCTCCATCGTTCTCATCCTCCCTCCGTCCCCCCCCTCCCGCCCTCCCCAAAACCGGCCATTCCCCTTCCCGCCGCCGCGTCCCATCGTGTGGATGATCCACCCTCCATCATCCATGCTGACCGCCGCGCGACCGCCTACACCAACGCGACCACAACCGCGGCCGCCACCACCCCGCTGGCGCTGGCCGTCAAGCTCCCCCCCCACTCCCTCCCTCCCTCTCCCCCGGGCCCACTTAGCCCGCGTAAAGGGTGACGCGCTTGATGCCCCGGCGCGCGGGTGTCAAAAGCTAGGGGTGGAGCGTGACCAGCTCGCCGGCCGCCGCCGGCGCGGCGCCGCAAACCGACGGCGGCCCACCGCCACCCGCGCTGGCCGTCCAGCCCCCCCCCCCCTCCCTCTCCCCCCCTCCCCCGGGCCCACTTCGCCCGCGTAAAGGGTGACGAGCTTGATGCCCCTGCGGGGGCGCGACAAAAGCGAGGGGTGGCAGGGGACCAGCGCTGCGGCCGCCGCCGGCGCGGCGCCGCCAACAGAA
The DNA here is from genome assembly GCA_009829735.1 of Pyropia yezoensis. Taxonomy (NCBI): domain Eukaryota; phylum Rhodophyta; class Bangiophyceae; order Bangiales; family Bangiaceae; genus Pyropia; species Pyropia yezoensis. The sequence continues at coordinate 24,733,746 of CM020620.1, forward strand.
GGCGGCCCGCCGCCGACGGCACTAGCCGTCCAACACTCCCCCCCCTTCCCTCCCCCACCCTCCCCCTCCCACGGGCCAACCGGGCCCGCGTCGAGCGTGAAGCGCCTGATACCTCTGCGGGGGGGGGCGAAAAGCCAGGGGTGGTGGGTGATCAGCTCGCCGGCCGCCGCCGGCGCGGCGACGCCAACCGACGGCGACCCGCGGCAGCCGGCACTGGCCGTCCAGCTCCCCCCCCCCTCCCTCCCCCACCCTCCCCCTCCCACGGGCCAACCGGGCCCGCGTCGAGCGTGAAGCGCTTGATACCTCTGCGGGGGGGGGCGAAAAGCCAGGGGTGGTGGGTGATCAGCTCGCCGGCGGCGAGCCGCCGCCGGCGCGGCGACGCCAACCGACGGCGACCCGCGGCAGCCGGCACTAGCCGTCCAGCCCCCCCCCCCCCTCCCTCCTCTCCCTTCCTCCGGGCCCGCTTAGCCCGCGAAAAAGGGGACGAGCTTGATGTCTCACAGAAAAAACAAAATAATATACTGAAGTTCATCTCTCACCCATTTCCGAAAATGTTCTACTCACAGATCGACTCGATCACCTTCTCAACACGATGAAACTGACCGGAAATCTGCCGCTCCGTGATAAGAACAGCCGCCAACGCCTGCAGGTGCAGCGGATGATCCAACAGTGTGGGATCGTCGTGCACCAGCCGACGGATGTAGCACTTGAGATCATTAAAGACCCCCTCAATTGCCTGAAGATCCGGCGAATACGGCGGCAGGCGCATGAAGTGAACACCGTTTGCCTCGAGGAATGCATCGCCAGCAGCATCGTGAATCGGAGCGTTATCAAACAGTAGAATGCAGTTGTCCGGTTGATCGCCCCATGGGTGACCCTCCAAGAACACGTTCATCTGGGGCACCAAGGTTTGACAGAAGATGAGCCAATCAGCTGCGGTCAAAGCGGGGCCGAGGACGCACGTATGCACCGCCTCAATGTTGCCCAATCCCGAGATTGCCATGGTCGTACTCGTCCGTGGGACCGACCTTGGATCACGATCCAGCATCCGCATTGGCTCATCCCGTGGGGCCCATCCTCGCTTGAGAAAGACATCCCCGCCATCCGTGTGGGTCTCATCAACGGATATGATACACCGCCTGGGTATCTGCCTCATGAGCTGGCAGTGATGTAGGCGTGCCGCTTCATTCCGCTCTTGAAACAGGCGCTCGATTACCTTGCGAGTAAATCCCATCCGCCGGAAGTATCGCGAGAGCGACGCTGTGCTGCACTGTAGGCCGGCGAATTCGTCCTCGGCCAGGATGCCTACTCATCCAATACTCTGACATTGTCCTTGAGGGTGGCCGTAGGGTCTTGATCGATCAGCCAAACCATGGCCCGATGTAGTTCCTCGTTGAACTGAAGTCCATCCGCGTGGGAGTTGCGCCATTCTGGCGTCGGCCAAACGGTGCCCGTCGCACGATAGTACCTCAACCAGCGGGCCAGCGCGGCGCCCTTGCAGCCAATCACATCACAGACCTCCTTGCCGGAAGATCCACGTTCAATCATCGCTATCGCCGTCAAGCGCAGGTCCTCGGAAAGCATGACGTCTCGGCAATAGACGGGTGTCGGAAACAACGCCAATCCTCGACCAGCAGCTGGCAGCACCTCGGACGGGGGGCGTCAGGGTCCTGGGGGAACGTGGCACGGCAGGAGCACGGGAGGGGGGCGGGTCGCAGTGACGGCGCCGTGTGGAGCAGGGGGTGAGGAAGCAGAGGCAGCAGCACGAACGCCGCCAGGAAGGTCTAGGGTCACCACGGCAGGTATGAGGTGGGCGTGTGGTGCGGAATGGATGGACTGGTGGTGTCTGGAAGAAAAACAGAGGTTATAAGCTTTTTTCGGGGGTCTGACGGCCCCGCTGGGGCCCTCGCACGCCCGCCCGTGCACCACGCGCAGCGCACAAAAAGTGGGTTCTGGGGGTGCTTCTGGCCATGGTGTGCCGGATGTAGCGCATGCGGCGCCCGTGGGCGCACGCCGGCCGCGCTGCGCCCAGACAGACAGTGGGAGAGGCTGTCATGCCACTTTTTCGAGCCGACAAACATTTTCCGCATCGGGAGAGATCATGATTGCCCCCAAGCGCGACAAACGTGTCAGTCGCTGACACGAAGCCCAGAATCATGCACGGACCATCATGGTGAACACGACACGAAGGCCTGACAATTTGTGGAGACGCCACGACATTCTGTGCGCTGCATCTGTGGACGGGAGAGTGCTATGAAAACTCTGAAACGGCATGAGGCGCCCGCCGCCACCTGCTTTCGGCGGCATCTACGCACACACAAAGACAGGAGAGGTCCGGTGGTGCGTGAGCACCGTGAATTCGGATTTTCCATATTTTTTGTTTGCACAATCACCAGTCGGATCGCTTTCCGAGCTGTGGGAGATTGGGCCGGAATTCGGTACCAATACTTTGAAGATTCGGGTCAAGTGGACCTGACCGGAAGTCGAAATTCACCCGACCCACGATGGTGAAACTTCTGACTTCTGGACGGAAATTCGACTAGGACTTCCGACATACTAGAGCAGGGTAATGCTGCTGGTATTTGTTTCTTGGGATTTTTGCACGGGAGCCAGACGGATTTCTACGCTTTGAGTTCTTTGCATGTGGAGTGATATGATTGGTTTGTTTGAGGGTTCATTTTCTGAGTGTTTTGAGGGGTTGCGTGAGCGTGTGAGGAGGGTTGATAAGGAGGGACAGCAAGGCGGGGAGGGCCCACCTTGGCTGGCCAAGCAAGAAAACACCGTCTGGCTCCGACACATCTTGTTCGTGCCTTGGTGAGTGGACCCGCTCACCACACGCAAGTTCCGTGTTCGGCTGTGTGGAGGTGCTTGCTTCCGGTGTCCCAAGTTGGGATATCGGCAATACTCCTCTTCCTTCCCTGACTCGGGGTTGGTGCTTGGGAGTACTGCTACAGTTGGTGGATCAGCGGGGGAGAGGATATCGACTTTGGTACCTCCCTTGACCGGAGACGGGACCAAGTTGGCCCCTCTCCCCCTTCGGCACCGAGACTTCCGGTGACACGATCGACTCGCCAACGTTCCGAGCGTTCGCTGGGCGACGAGGTTGGCCACCGTGAGTCTTGGTGGGAGACCCGGAGTTTCGGGAAACCTCACCGCCTTCCTTGAGGCAGGTGGAGGGGTGGAACGTGCTCTAGGAACTCCCTAGCTGACGATCCCCGACTCTGGACACCGTTTGGTCGTTTTGGTTGACTCCACGTGACTCTTGTGGAGATGGCTGGTGAGGGAGACCCCCCCATTGCGCCGAGTGTACCTGGGGAGGGGGAGCGTAGTCCTCCCCCGACGGGCGGAGTACCACCCAGGCCGGGCAGTGCGGATGTGGTGGGTCCAGAGGTTGGACCCCGACGGCGATCGGCCAGGTTCCTTCCCAGGCCGTCACCGGAAGAGACGGGCGGAGTTCGCCCTTCTCCGGTGGGAGCGCCGAGCCAGCGTCAGGCTCCGGCAACCTCTTCGGGGAGTGACGACACTCACTTCGGCATGGGACCGCCGACCGGCAGAGGTGACGGGACAGGGAGTTCTGTACCCCGGGTTGGTGGGTCCGCGCCACGACTGGTGCCGGAAGGACCGGGTGGGAGCTCGAGTCAAGCTCCACCTGGATCATCCGGTATCGTGGATAACTCGGTGATGACTGCCATCGCACAAGTCGTGCGAGAGGAGGTGGGGAAGGCGTTGAAGGGGAGCACCCCTCCGCCTGAGCAGGCCTCGAGGCGTCAGAAGCGACGGGAGATTCGACGTACTCTCCGTCGTGAGGTGGACTCGGAGTCTGAGTCCTCTGCAAGTGGCAAGTCGGGTGAAGAAGATCTTACTCGACATGGTCGTGTGACTCACACGGACCGTCTTGGGACTAGAGTCGTCCCAGGAAAGATCGTGGTGAATAATCCATTGTTCAAGGATGTCTTCGACTGTGAGACATATGGGTTGGTCAACAAGTCGTTGACCTACTCAAATAGCCAGGCCCGTACCCTGGGCCGGCGCAAGAAACACGTTGCGCAATCCTTCGGGGTCCGTTCAGAATGGGACGGGACTCCACCCCTGAAGGTCTTCCAGTTTTTGCGGAAGTTCGCAAAAGCCTGCGATGACAATGATGTCTCTGAAGCTGAAGCGTTTTTCATGCTTCAGGACTTCACCAAGGAGCCACTCCGCTCCGAGGTGATGAACGTCATGCCAAGTCGGCATGGTGGGAATCCGGGTGAGGTGACCTCCTACCTGGAGTTGGTTAATTGGATCCTTCGTCTTCACGCAGACGAGGCTTCCTTGGCTGTGCAGGTTGAAGAGTTCAACCGCGCCACCCAGAGTAAGGGTGAAGAGGAACGGGAGTTCGCTGAACGACTCCGTCAGCTGAACGTCCTCTGTGGATTCCTATATCCCCAAGGAGTCATTAAGGGACGCTTTGTGGAGGGTGTCCACCGAGCAGCTCGAGCGACTGTGCGAGAGCGTAATACTCCGACCATGACTCTGGCGGAGTTGGCACGCATCGCCCAGACTAAGGGTGATGAGTACCGCTGGCTCGTGTCTGAGCAGCGGAAGGAACGAGAGAAAGAAGTTAAGGGAATGGAAGCAAGTCGCTTCCGCAGAACTGCAAGGATGCCTTCCTACACGCGGACGTACCCTGCAGTACCTTCGTCCTCAACTCGAGAGACGGAAGGTATGGTGGCCGCCATCCCTGATAAGTCACAGGGAAAAGCGGGGCCATCGGCGTCGATGAGTGATCGGCCGTGTTGGCAGTGTTCCAAGTCGGGACACTGGGCAGCCCAATGCCCCACTCTGGACGTTCGTTTGAGAGCCCTGTTGGCTCGTATTGGGAAGCTCGGTATTCCGAGGACTGATTCGGATACCCGGCCACACACCACACGTGTGACGGCCATGACTCAACCTAAGTCAGAGGATGAGTCCACGCTTGAGAAGGGGGAAACCTCTTCCCCCAGCTCAAGTGGCAAGGATACTCCATCATCCGAGTCGGATGAGGGAAACGCCTAGCCGCTGGGACTAAGACTGACCCAAAGGCTCCAGCGGTAATGAAGCGGGTTGCTTCACGCTCACCGACCCATGGGAGAGTGAAGGTCCTGACTCGACCTCGAGGGGTGAGACCTAGGGACAAGGCCCCTCCTCAGAAGCACGACCCGAGTCGGATTGTGTCAGTGCTGGTAGGGAGTAACTACCAGGTCGCAGCTCGACTCTGGCTGCAGGATGGATATGAGTTTACCTCTCGTGTCATAGTCGACACAGGCTCTGCTGCCTCTCTCATTAGGCAAGACTTATTGCCAGAGGGGACAGATGTGAGCCCCGCCAGCTCACCCGAGTGGCGTATGTTTGATGTCAATGGGGGACTCCTCCCCATTGTTGGGTCTATTGCATTGACTGTTTGCATTGGGTTCTACCAGACGCAGGTGAACTTTGGAGTAGTCTCCAATATGTCAGTCCCCGTACTCCTGGGAACTGACTATCTGGACCTCCATGTCCCGGCCGTCTGTGGACCGGAAGGGATAATCCGAATGCGTAATGGAGAGACTGTCCCCATATTGCGTAAAGGGAGGACTGTTTCCCCTACGACTCATCAACCTAGGGAAAACTCTCCCAAGGGTGGAGGCTCTACGACCCATGTACGAGTATGTAAGGGTACGGTAGTCCCGCCCCGATCAAGGACCTTTGTGCGAGTACGCACACGGTTTCGAGGGAATGGACTTGTTTCCCCCGTGGACCGAGTCTATTATACTCACCAAGTGCAAGTTGCTTGGGGCCCCATGACTTGTGGGGATGACCAAACCTGGTGGGTGGAGGTCCTCAACACGTCGGAGGAACCTCGACGACTCCCCGGAGGCATGAAGATTGCGTCGATCTCTACCTTTGAGGGGAATGTCGTTGCTGTGACTCAACAGCAATGGGAGGATATTGGAATGGCAGGCTCTGCCGACCAATCGAGTTCATCGACGGCTAAGTCGCCGACGGTACATCGGGAGAACATCCCGGAGTGTTTACATGGACGACTGGATGAGTTAATCCAGAAGCATCACAAGTTGTGGAATGGTGACCTTGGGCTCATCAAGGCCACCGAACACAGAATCGTGTTGAAGCCAGGGGCTAGGCCAGTTCGCCTGAGTCCCTACCGTATGGGACCAGACTCACGGGAACTCACCCGAGAGCAGGTCCAACGGATGCAAGACATGGGTGTCATTGAGCCTTGCTCAAGTGAGTGGGCCAGTCCCATAGTCTTGGTGCCCAAGTCAGACGGCACGATGCGGTTCTGCATCGATTATCGTAAGCTAAACGAGCGGACGGTAAGGGATAGTTACCCCTTACCCCGTATGGACGATTGCCTTGACTCACTCGGTGAGGCACAGTACTTTTCCACGTTGGACTGCAACGCGGGGTACTGGCAGATACCCATCCGCAAGGAGGACAGACACTTGACCACCTTCACGTGTCACTGTGGAGTTTATCAGTGTACACGGCTCCCTTTTGGGCTTTGCAATGCACCTGCGACTTTCCAGCGTGCTATTGACTTGATACTTGCCGGAGTCAAGTGGCAGATCGCCCTGGTGTATCTGGACGATATCATTGTGTTCTCCGGGACTGCCGAAGAACACTTGTCCCACTTGGACAGAGTGTTTACCCTGTTGGGTGAAGCAGGAGTAACACTCAAACCTACGAAGTGTCACCTCTTTAGTAATGAGGTGGAGTACCTCGGCCATATAGTCCGGCCAGGTCGCATTCTGGTCAATGAGAAGAACCTCATGGCCATCCGTCGGGCGAAGTTCCCCCAGACGCAGACACAACTCAGGAGCTTCCTGGGTATGTGTAACGTATACAGACGCTTTGTGGCGAACTATGCCAAAGTGTCTGCACCGTTGAACCACTTGGTAAGTTCCAAGATGCCCAAGCGCTTGGATGCTCCCAAACCCCCGGAGCAAGAAGCGTTTGATAGGTTGCGAGAGCTCCTCTGCAACCCACCGGTGTTAGCGATCCCGAGACCGGGGGCTCACTACATCGTTGATGTGGACGCAAGTTACGACCAACTCGGTTGTTGCTTACTCCAACAACAGCCTTCGGGGGAGTATTTACCCGTTGGCTATTTCAGTAAGGGACTCTCACCCGCCCAGAAGAACTATTCTGTGACGGAGGTAGAGGGTCTTGGCGTGGTATGGGCAGTCTCCATGCTACGGCCATACATCGAAGGAAGGAAGTTCCTCATTCGATGTGACCACAAGGCTTTGAAGTGGATACTCACCACTACAGCCTGTACGAATAACCGACTCAATCGATGGCGACTCTGCCTCGCTGAGTTCGATTATGATGTTGAATATCGGCCAGGCCCGAAGCATGCGGTTGCGGACGCGTTGTCTCGCATACCGACGGATGGGAAAGACACTTCCCCTATCCCTGAGGAACTCCCTCATGTGGCAGTGACCACTCGCTCCGGAACTGTCCTCGACCCGAGGATGCCTGGCATGGCCAAATTATTACCCGTGTCTTTGGATGAGTTTGTCCAGGCACAGGAGAGCGACAAACTTTGTCGACGACTCAGGAAGGAGCTCGACCAGGCTCAACCGACTCGGTTCTTCCTGAATGACAACGGCATACTCTGCCGTAAGGGATATACCCAGGGGGACAAGCAAGTCGTCGTCCCCAAGGAGTTACGCAAGAGTATCCTCCAACGGGAGCACTCCTCACCGTTGGGTGGACACCCAGGGTCTACGAGGATGTATCAGACCCTACGTAAGAAGTACTATTGGCCATCACTCGTGGCTGATGTGTACGGATATGTAGCCGCATGCGCGACTTGCGCAAAGAATAGACTCATGGAGTCCCGGCAGACTTCTTCCATGAGACTCTTTCCTGCAACAGAGCCGTTTGCAGCGATAGCAGTGGACTTACTCGGTCCACTACCACGAACACCTGAAGGATATGAGTACCTTCTGGTGATGTGTGATCGCTTCACTAAGCTCACACGGGTATCCCCACTCAAGGATATCACAGCCGTGGACGTTCTGAGTGAGTTACTCGACGTCTGGGTTGCCAGTTATGGCATCCCCGACTCTATCCTTTCGGATAACGGACCACAGTTTGCGTCCGTCCTGTATCAGGGAGTCATGAAGATGTTGGGGGTGCAGACGAACTTCGCCACCCCTTACCATCCCCAGACTAATGGGCAGGTGGAACGATTCAACAGGACTCTAGTGCGCCAGTTGCGTCACTATGTCCATGACCATGTAGTCACATGGGCTCGTTATGCGTCACTACTCGTGACAGCATACAACTCCCAGGTACACAGTAGTACGGGAGAGGCACCGTTTGCCTTCGTCTGCCCCCGACGACTTCCGTCAGTAGCTGTGGAGCGTCTCACCCAGACTGAGGGTGAGACTTCGACTCAAACACCGAGTCAGGCGAAAGCCTCCCTACTCCAGAGACTGGAGGAGATGATACCCCTTGTCCGGGCTACTATGGAGAAGGCCCAAGCCCGTTACAAGAGGTACTTCGATGTCCGAGTCAGACATCGTCGCGATCCGCTCCGAGTTGGAGATTGGATTTATGTTAACTCCCACGACAATAAGGGAGGGAAATTGGTCTTCAAGACTCTGGGACCATATCACATCCTTAAAACGGATGGACGTCGGTTAACCATCGAGAGTGATGATGGTATCCGGACAATAAATGGGAATCACGCGACTCGCGCACCCGAACCCCCAGAGGGAGATCCCGCTTGGGAAAGGGCTTTGCAAGCATGGAAAGTCCCATCCTTGCCGACCTCTTCCAATAAGCCATTGGAGGCGGTGTTCGACAAGTTTGTCGGGCACGGATATGATGAGTCGGGGCGACTCATGCTCCGAGTCAGGTGGTTCGGGTATGGACCAACTTCCGACACATGGGAGTTTGTAGAGGACCTACCAGTAGAGAAGGTCCGTAGATACTGCCAGACTGTGGGCATATCTATACGCCGACGTAGCACTCGTACGTCGGGGGATGAAGTCCCTGCTCCAAGTCAGAGCAGAGCGGCAAGCCAACCATGAGTACAAACACATACCATGGTTCTTCAAAGATTCTCTACTAACAAAGCCGACTATGGCACAATACAAAACGAGAAGAATACCCACCACTCTTCTCACCAAGGAAAGAACAAGTCGTTCGACCGCTGACTCTAGCGTTCCATATGGCCACCCCCACCACTATAGGGACCGCCCGACCACGAACCCCCAGGGTCGTAGGCCGGTAGCGGAGGGGCGTAACCCACTCGGGAGGGCCCCGGAGTGGAAGCACTGGGAGGGGCCCGCCGACTCGCGGACCCATCCCCGTCGTAAGATAGATGTCCGGAGGTACTCCCTCCGTGACGCGGAAGCTGCTGCTGAGTCGACAGCAGCCGTTGGACAAACTCGTGTCCAACCGCGAGGCGAGTGACCTCAGCTGCCAATGACTGTCGTGCCGTGGCTGAGTCGCCCGACGCGAGGAAGTGACTGACACGCCGGGTGACCCAAGCCAACGTGTCAAGGGAGGCCACGAGTGAGGCCTCCACCGTGGCGTCATACATGATGGCTCCCAAGTTGGGAAGCATCTCGCCAACGCCACGCGCAATCGGCATGGGTACCGGAGTTCGGACCCGTAGCGAACCCAACGCCACGTCGGGGAAGGGCTCGAGGAACTGGAAGGGTGGAGCCTGAGTCGGCTCCACACCCCCCGAGGTCGGAGTCGCGACCCGCGGGGAAGTCGTCGGCACAGCTCGCCCGCGGCTTCGAGGGGCTCCTCGATGAGCACCACGACGAGTCGTCGCCGATGATGTCGCCCACCCAGAGCCAGGGGGCGACGTAGAGGGAGTAACCCCCTCTGCGTAGGGAAGGGAAGAGTCCCCCAACCCCTCACGCAAGAACAGCTGTCCCTGCACCAGAGTATGGGTGACATGGACGAACTCCCGGGGTGGCTCACTCTCCAACCCCGGCTCTGGACGCTTGTTGCGGCGGAGGAAGGGTTCCAGCTGCGCCCAATCGAGTCGATTGTGCAGGGTGACCATACCCTTAAGGAGGAACGGAGCCAGGTCCCCCGCGCCCAAGGCTAACCAGTGGAAGCCAAGGGTTTCCATACCCTCCACCAGAGCCGGTGGGAGGTGCCACAGGTAACCCCGATGGACTACATCGGAGTACCAGCCCCGAGTCACCACGACCACCCAGTGCGTGGCGAGGTAGGCGAAGACCCGGTTACCCTCCGAGCTGGAGCGTAGCACGGAGCCAAAGTAGGCAACGAGGAGGGGGATCCGAGCCGGAAACCCACAAGGTACCTCCACTGTCTCCCACCACCCTGGGAGAAAAGGGTACTGGTGCTCACGCTCCTCCAGAGGTACGTGGGTGAACTCCACCCGCGACCCGTGGATGAGGAAGCCCGAGGAGCCCCGGAGTCGGAACTCCTCTCGCACCACGCCGTGTTGGGCGTGGGCGTCCTCTCCGCCCAGGTAGGGACGGGGAAGGGCACACCACTCGGTAGACACAACCGCGTGGGTGTCGTCGATCTCCTTGTCGCCCGACCCCAAGGCGAGGGAGGTTGACAACGCCTGGACTTCAGGCGCGTCCGCCAGGCAGAGTAGCGCTGGTAGGTCGCAGACCACCCCATCAGGTAGAGTCACCTGGTTGGGGTACCGACGAGTCCGGCGGTACCATACGTCGGTCCGCCGCGGCTCGGGGATGATCAAGTAGACATCCTTGAGCTTGCAGTCGGGAAGCTCCCCGACTGACTTGGGAGGCGCCCAGGCTCGGGGCCCCATAGGAGGACGGGGCCGCGGCGGGAGTAGCAGCCGTGACTCAGGAAGGCGGGGGATGGGAGTTACATCCCCTTCCGCCACCGGGTTGGAAGACCCATCCCCCGGTGGGACCACGGCCGAGGGGGCAGTAGGAGGTGATGGGGCGGGGACGGCTGAGGCGGCCGCCTCCGACCCTCGCCCGGGACGAGTCGTCTCCATGGCCGACCCCCGGCTGAGAGACTCCTCAGTCCCGAGGGCCTCCTCTCCCGTCCGTCGCTTGTCCGACAGAGACGTCGGAGACGGGGACAAAGGCCGACTCGGCTCACCCGCCATCACGCGACCAACCTTGACCGACTCGGTGAGGTTGAGCACGGGGGGGGACACGACCCACACCCCCCACCGACAACGAAGAAGCCCGACACAAGGGGCAGCGCGGGGAAGACACAACCCCGCCAACGAGGACAAAGGGGGGGGAACACAACCCACGCCCCCACCGACAACGAAGAAGCCCGACACAAGGGGCAGCGCGGGGAAGACACAACCCCGCCAACGAGGACAAAGGAAGGGGGAAGACACCACCCCAACCAACGACACCAACCGCACGGCGGGAAGAGACAGACCCGCCGACGCGAGGGAGCAGCGGCGGGAAGGCACACACCCGCCCGCACACACGAAGGGGAGAGAAGACCCCGCACCGGCGGCCGAGTCCCACCGCCGGCGACCGAGTGCAACACCCCCAACTCGGGGTGCGCACACCCCTCAACCCTGACTAGAAAGGGGGGGAAGGAGTGAGGAACACCCCGCAGAGAGCCAGCTGGGGGTGGATCGAGCTGAAGGGGGGGACACAACCCGACCCCCCGAGAGCAACCGTACCCCAACTGAAGGGGCAGGTGCAGGTCGACGTTCCGAGTGAGAACGTCGACGCCCTACTCCTCCAGTTGAGGGGCAGGGGGTGTGGCGGAGGTACGCCGACACCCAGATTAGGGGGCTCACCCACACGTGAGTCCACCCGTGGAGCACCCTGACCAGGTGGGGGACGACTTTCCCCCACACCTGTTTCGCGTGGAGGGGGCTCCTCTACCCAGTGTCAGGGCAGAGAGCGCACCCCACGGAGAGGGACTGCCTCTCCCGGAGGGCCCCGCCGGACGCGAGTGCAACCCCGGCGTAACCCTGGTGCACGCTAGACGCCAGCGATGCACCGTACTTTGCATCTCAACTCGGGAATTGCATCCTCCTCTCCCGGTCACTGCGACTCGCCGCTGATTGGACGTCCACCGGGACGGCTGGACTTTTGAGAAGGGGGAAATGTGGGAGATTGGGCCGGAATTCGGTACCAATACTTTGAAGATTCGGGTCAAGTGGACCTGACCGGAAGTCGAAATTCACCCGACCCACGATGGTGAAACTTCTGACTTCTGGACGGAAATTCGACTAGGACTTCCGACATACTAGAGCAGGGTAATGCTGCTGGTATTTGTTTCTTGGGATTTTTGCACGGGAGCCAGACGGATTTCTACGCTTTGAGTTCTTTGCATGTGGAGTGATATGATTGGTTTGTTTGAGGGTTCATTTTCTGAGTGTTTTGAGGGGTTGCGTGAGCGTGTGAGGAGGGTTGATAAGGAGGGACAGCAAGGCGGGGAGGGCCCACCTTGGCTGGCCAAGCAAGAAAACACCGTCTGGCTCCGACACATCTTGTTCGTGCCTTGGTGAGTGGACCCGCTCACCACACGCAAGTTCCGTGTTCGGCTGTGTGGAGGTGCTTGCTTCCGGTGTCCCAAGTTGGGATATCGGCAATACTCCTCTTCCTTCCCTGACTCGGGGTTGGTGCTTGGGAGTACTGCTACACGAGCTGTCTGCTCCGCATCTGCGGGGACGCCACGACATTCTGTGCGCTGCATCTGTGGACGGGAGAGTGCTATGAAAACTCTGAAACGGCATGAGGCGCCCGCCGCCACCTGCTTTCGGCGGCATCTACGCACACACAAAGACAGGAGAGGTCCGGTGGTGCATGAGCACCATGAATTCGGATTTTCCATATTTTTTGTTTGCACAATCACCAGTCGGATCGCTTTCCGAGCTGTCTGCTCCGCATTTGCGGGGACGCCACGACATTCCGTACACAGCATGAGGCGCCCGACGCCACCTGCTTTCGGCGGCATCTGCGCACACGCAAAGACAGGAGAGGGCCGGTGGTGCATGAGCACCATGAAATCGGATTTTCCATATTTTTTGTTTGCACAATCACCAGTCGGATTCGCCTTCGGAGCTGTCTGCTCCGCGTATGCGGGGACGCCACGACATTCTGTGCGCTGCATCTGTGGACGGGAGAGTGCTATGGGAACTCTGACACAGCATGAGGAGCCCGCCGCCACCCGCTTTCGGCGGCATCTGCGCACGCACAAAGACAGGAGAGGTCCGGTGGTGCATGAGCACCATGAATTCGGATTTTCCATATTTTCTGTTTGCACAATCACCAGTCGGATCGCTTTCCGAGCTGTCTGCTCCGCATCTGCGGGGACGCCACGACATTCTGTGCGCTGCATCTGTGGACGGGAGAGTGCTATGAAAACTCTGAAACGGCATGAGGCGCCCGCCGCCACCTGCTTTCGGCGGCATCTACGCACACACAAAGACAGGAGAGGTCCGGTGGTGCATGAGCACCATGAATTCGGATTTTCCATATTTTTTGTTTGCACAATCACCAGTCGGATCGCTTTCCGAGCTGTCTGCTCCGCATCTGCGGGGACGCCACGACATTCTGTGCGCTGCATCTGTGGACGGGAGAGTGCTATGGGAACTCTGACACAGCATGAGGCGCTTGCGGCCACCTGCTTTCGGCGGCATCTGCGCACACTCGCAGAGTAGGAAGGCAGATGATTGTCCGCATTCGGCGTCCCTTATTTGGGGCTGTATGTGTCATGTACATCATGATTGTCAGTGCATGATTCTGGGCTTCGTGTCAGCGACTGACACGTTTGTCGCGCTTGGGGGCAATCATGATCTCTCCCGATGCGGAAAATGTTTGTCGGCTCGATAAAGTGGCATGACAGCCTCTCTCACTGTCTGTCTGGGCGCAGCGCGGCCGGCGTGCGCCCACGGGCGCCGCATGCGCTACATCCGGCACACCATGGCCAGAAGCACCCCCAGAACCCACTTTTTGTGCGCTGCGCGTGGTGCACGGGCGGGCGTGCGAGGGCCCCAGCGGGGCCGTCAGACCCCCGAAAAAAGCTTATAACCTCTGTTTTTATTCCAGCCACCACCAGTCCATCCATTCCGCACCACACGCCCACCTCATACCTGCCGTGGTGACCCTAGACCTTCCTGGCGGCGTTCGTGCTGCTGCCTCTGCTTCCTCACCCCCTGCTCCACACGGCGCCGTCACTGCGACCCGCCCCCCTCCTGTGCTCCTGCCGCCCCACGGCCCCCCGCGACGCCTTTTGTCCGCGTCCCTGTGCTTGTGCAAGCCGATTGCTACGTGTCACGGCGTGTGTATCGACGCATCCTGCGAACTTTTCGGGCGGTCCAAGATGGTTTGGTGCTTCCTTTGCGGGCTGGACTCTACGCAGTTTGGCCGCAACCAACGCTCATGCTCCATGCGCAAGTTTCGGTGTGTCCGGGGGCTGCCGGCCGATCATCCGTTTCGACACCCTGGGCCAGATGTGCCCTGCACCAACCTCAAGTGCTCTCATGCGCGAAAGTGCGCCAAGTGTCACGACATTGGTCATGACAGCGACACCCTCGAGCTCGACGCGGAGCGCTACGCCATCAACGAGATGTCGAAGGGACGGTCCATCACGAGACGAGCCAGCGCAGGGCCCATGAAGGGCATCGACTTCGTCTGCCGAAACGTGGACGATACCAAGGCCGCAAGCATGTGTGCTGGCATCCGAGCCGGCTGCGCAGCCAGGTTCAACGAGCGGCAAGTCAAGGCATCGTCTGTCGGTTTGATGGCTGGCAACCTCTTTGCGGTTGGCTCTTCCCCCGCGGACACGATCGATTTGATTGGACAAGGGGAGATCAAATCAAGCACGATGCACAAATCCAACAAGCGGGCGCATGAGTTGGCGATAGGCGGCAGGAAAGCGGGAATGAGCGCTGTTAATGCTGCCCTGGCTGCCGCAGAGCAGATTCGGCGCGAGAGCAGCAGTGGGAGGCAGGAATTGCACGGAACAGCTCTCACCGAAATTTGGAGGAATCTATCGGAGGAACCTGCGGGGGGGGGGGGGGGGGGGGGGGGGGGGCGGGCGGGCTCGCTTCGCTCGCCCGCCCGCCCGGCTGGCCCCGGCCCGTCGGGCACAGCCGGATAGCATATAGATTTCAGACCTCAGCTCTGCGCCAGGCGCGCAGCGGTAGAATCGTGTACATACGGGCCAGAGGCAAGAGAGCATTTTGTCGTCAAGTGATTGACGACCACACGAGATACGATTGCGAGACAGTGCCAGCGTCACTGGCGGTCCTCGTCCTGACGCTTCGATCTGTTCCGGCGCTACGCAGTGCGCCTTCGACAACGTGTCCAGGACCCTTTCCGCGATCATACAGTATGGACGTGGTGCAGCCCGAGCGTGTGTACCTCTTTCTCTGTATGCGTGTCGAGTGCAGCGAACCCCTTTACAAGCGCTGTTTCTTGTGTGCCTTACACTGATCGCGGTTACTCCGCCACCCGCCTGTCAGATACGACGCTGTTCGCGCCATTTATTCTTGACGGCGTGACGCACCGGGCAACTCTCTCCACGTACGTATGTGCTATCCTTTGAGGGATGTGGGACCGCTTTTTTGACGCCACAATGCCGTACGTCTGATGTGGCCGGGACTGGAACGCTAAGACGGAACCATCGTTGAGAGGTTGCTGACCGTGTCCTGCTACATCCTACTCCCCGTACAGCTTGCCTTCTACTTCTGGATGGATTGCTTTATACCAGTCCAGAGTGAATGGATCGTGTGGGCAGCAGCGGCAAGCCGAAGGTCCGGTCCCAGTATGTGCGATTTTTTGAGACCCTGGGAGTCACAGATGCTGGAAAGTTGCAGGTTCTTTCTCGCCACCTCCAACTTGTGCACGACGTAGCCTCCCAACTGGACAACCACCTGGAGGCTGTCGGGGCCTCGCTTCACGTGGCTGTGAGCCGAATGTGCAAGTCCGTCAACCAACTTGGTCCATCCCAGCACCGTTGGATTCGAGTCGTTGATCGCCTCGGCTTCTTCAACGATACGGACGTACATGCTTCTCGAATTGTGAATATTGGCCTCTCTTATGCTTATCGCCACAAGGAGTTGGATGCCATTGCCGCCACCAACACGCTGTTGCTCGCGGATCTTCGTCTGGCAGCTGATCCGGGCGAGAGGGAAGCTGGGCGGTGTCCGCCACTCGAGGTCCCACGTGAGGACACTGCCGCTGCCCGACCGCCGGAGTCGTCCGGCACTCCTCTTTCGGCTGGTGCGGCTGCTCTTCCTCCATCACTGGGTGGCCCCAGTGGTGCTGGGGAAGGCGATCTACAGGTACCTGTAGGTGGTCTGGTTGTCCCACGCCCTGGCGACGTGCAACCTGCCGCGACAGCGGTAGCCCGCACAGTAGCTGCTGCTGCCGGCGGCATTGGGCAGGGAGGGGGAGGTGACGACCTTCAAGTGCGGGAGGGTGGAATCTTGGTGGAGACCCGCGAGACACCGTTCGCTCATCCAGCTGCCGCAGCCGATCAAGCGTTGTCGGCTGCTCATGCCCCGTTGACCCTGTCAGCTGGCGCTGTTGGGGAGAGAGGGGGCGACGGGACTCGGCGTGAGCTGCCTCGATCGGACATGTCTCCATGGAGCGCGCCGGTTGTTGTACCCGCCGACGTTGGGCAAGATATGGTCTATCCCAAAGTTGTCTCCGACTCGCAGCCCGTCGTCAAGCCAACCGAGGTTGCCGTCAAGAGCGTCGTCGGGGTTTTGGAAGGCATGCTCGTCCGGGGTGATGTACGGCAAGTCCTGCAGCAGCTTGTCTGTGACTCACTGTTATGTTGGGCGCGCCAGCGAAGCGGGGCTGTGCGTAGCCCAACTCAGGAAGTGGTGCCTGCCAATGTTGAGCAGCTCTGGACCAGTGTGCGGAAGCTTCTTCATCGGTGGTGGCCCACGTGGGAGGCATCTCCCACTTTTGCTGGGGAAGCGGCGTCCGTTCCCCCACCCGGAACGGTGTCGTTCATCACCCACCCCCATCGCCGGCCCAAATACTGCAAGTGGGCGATCGACGTCGACGTCTCGGCTGCCCACGATATCATCTCACGGCTGCAGGGTGTCGGGTCGGCCCGGTACTTTGACAAGGAGAAGCTCCCATCCATGGTGACCGTCATGCGGGTGGGGCCGAGTGCTAAGTCACCGATCCTGATGTCCGTAGCGACCCTACTGCTTGTGGCCTCGAAAGAATATGCCTTTCCCACTTTGTTGACCGAGCTGGCATCCATGGGCCGGGCGCCAGAGCCGAAGGACAAATCGGTCGTTGTCGCCACCTGCCACGAGTTTGAGACCGCCGGACTGGAGGCTCCTGCGGTGCTTTTGGCGGGTGCCAGCGAACAAGCTGCGCCCTTTGATGTGGCTCAGCGTCGCGGCGAGGGGGCTCGTGGGGAGGAGGCGGGCGCGACTGGGGACGGGGGGGAACCAGACGCACTCTCTGACGGGGACTTGGCCTCCGCAGGAGTGGATGACGCCGGCCCTACCCTAACGATGGAAGAACGGTACAAGCAGATGGAGGAGCTTTTAGATGCGGAGAAGGCTGCTGAAGCTGTCGCCAATCGCTCCCATCGCGTCGCCGTCCGCCGTCTGACCCGCTCATCGTGCGAGGCAGACTTGGGCACACGTGAAGCTGCGCCCCCGCCGCCCCCGGATGAAGCCCCTAGCGACCCACCTGCGTCCACGCTGCTACTGGATGAGAGGCCGGGTGCCGTGTTGAAGAAGCAGAGGGTCAATACAGGCGGTCCGTCGGGGCGATCCACGCAAGTCCTGCTCAAGTTAGGGCACCTGTGCCCACCACGTCGACCAGCAGCAGTGCGCATTGCACCTGCTGTGACTCCAACGAAGACCAGTCGGGTGGGAGGATGGGCAGCTCCAGGAGGTGGCAAGGCCAACGGTGTGAGTGGGGGCTCGTCTTTCAGTACGCTTCCGGCTGCACTCGGTGCGCAATGCGCCAGCTCGGCAAGTGCCGACAAGAGCCTCCCAATTGCGTCCGTCGCGCTTTGTGGCAGCGCGGCGCATGCTGCTGATCTTCTCACGGGCGTTGCACCTGCCGCCTCGAAGGATCCCGGTTGTGTGCGCGCCGTGACCACCCACGAGTCGTCGGACGGTGCCAAGCCGTCAACGCTCATAGGCAATACGTCGTCCTTGGGTGACCCACCGGATTGGTCTGCGCTGAATGGGGACTCCAGCCCAGCGCCATCTGTGCGCCAGACGCCACGCCCGTTCCCTTTCCCGTTTGCTTCTGGGGTAGATGACGCCGAGCCAGGCTTAGGGCCCGGCACTGCATCGGACTCCAGCTTGTCTTCAAGCGACCAACCGATCAATCTTCGTCTGCGCGGTGCGGTCGCACATGACAGCGACGAGGCGGTCGGTCGAACCCGGCCACCTGGCTCTTCAGTGGCTGCTTTTCCTTTTCCGTCTACCCAGGAGCGTGAGCTGGCCCGGCAGCGTGTAGCTGCTGCTGTCGCGGCGTCGCACCAGCACATTGCGGCTGTTATCGCCATGCGCAACCCACCTGCTGAGAGCACTCGTGCCATGGATTGCGAGCCTGCTTCCTTGCCGTCCACGCAGCCGGAGCATCTTCGAAGCGCGGGTGGCGCTGATTCGCAATCGCTTCGCTCTCCCTAAGACGCGTATGCGCGAGTTACAACGTACGCCGGCTGGACACCGTTGCGGACGTGTCATGCGCCGGGTCGGGAACGTCGTTATCTATATCCGTATAATATTGTACTGTATCTGTTGTGTTGTTATTATTGCGCCTGTGACTCAAAGTAATGCCCGACATGAATGCAGACGGGGAACGGAGAAGCAAAAAGCTGAGTGGTACACACATGCCCATCAAAGGCGTCGCCCACTCCTATAAAAGTTCAAAGCCACAGGATCTGCAAACAACCTGCTCCCCATGAAAGATCTCACATGCATGCGCTTCCGGTCACTCACCCGGCTGATGGCAGCGTTGACCATGCCCGGTCCAAAGGCCTGTCCAATGTCCAGCACTGCGTCGGACAGAGACAGACTCTGTGACCGGTGAACGGTGATGCCCCAACCGAGCACGAACGGTACTTGGCGTCGAACCTCAACAGCACCGGGGTGTGCCATGAGGCGGGCCTCAAAAGCAACAGGGGGATACTCCACCTCCAGCCAGTCCTCGCCCGCATCGTGCACCCCGTGCATACCACGCCCCGAACCGTTCGGAAGAGCATGGTGATCAAATCGCACGACAGGGGTGCCATCGTCCTTGTACGAAGAAACTCGCCCTATGCTCCCATGGTAAAGCCCAAGAGCCAGGTACTGGTTGTTGATCAGCATCACCCGGGCGCCGAGAGTGTGCTGCACCGACCGGGGTGCGACGCAGTCCACGAGGGCGGCATTGCGGGAGTGCTCGCTCACACGAGAAAGGTCCACAGAAGGTAGTGCCTGCTCCCTGTCCTTGTCTTGCTCAATCGTGTCGACGGCGGCAAATTTCATCGGCTCCGATCCACGGCACAGCTTGGCGAGGCAGTCCCTGTTGTGCTTCTCCACGATGTCATGGTGGGGCATCAGGTGCAGGACAGAGCACCTCAGCGCCTCGTACTGCTCATCAGTGACGGAGCGCTCCTCCATCAGCGCCGTTACAGCCATTGAGCAGACCCCATATCGAGCGTCGTTGATGGCGCGGATGAAATCAGTGTCGGCCTGCCGGTGGACCTTCGTCAACTCCAGCATGGAGTTGCCGAACAGCACGGGCCACGATCGCGACGTAAACGCCAAGGCCCCCCCGCCAGGGGGCCCCAACTGCAGAAAGTCACCAAACGTGTATATCAAACATGGCGGGCTGGAGGCAGACCGCGACTGACGCAGCAGTTGGACGATGATGTCAAATCGGTCAGCCGGCACCATTGACACCTCGTCAATCAGCAATGCGCGCACAGTCGCGAGACGGCGAGAGATGAAGCGGAAGCGCTCTTCCTTAAGCAGGCGTGCAGCTTCATCGACTGGATCGGGCATCTTCACAACATAGTTGCGCGGGAAGCCAAAGAACGAGTGGTACGTCTGCCCGTTCGCAGTCTTGGCGGCGCTCCCAGTGGGTGCCACAACGACGACCTCTCCTGGCAATGCCCACTTGTCCAGCAGCTTCTTGTGGAAGCACCTCAGAAATGTGGACTTGCCAACACCTGGTCCGCCCGTCACGAACGTGCAGTGGCCCGACTCAGCCAGTGTATGGAGGAGCGGAGCCCAATGACCTGAGGCAGCTAGCTGCCCGAGTGGCCCGATTGCCGGGCTAGGCAGCCCCCCTTCTGCATCATCTCGGTCACGGACAGTCGCCGTCTCTGCACAGGGTGGCTGCTGCACACTGCGGCTGTCGGCAGGCGCGATGACGACGTCCCGCACAGGCGTTGGCCCCGCCTGCACAGTACAGGTACGGGATGCGGTCCACAGCGTCGGTAGTGCAGAGGGTAAGGCTCGCTGCGCAGCAGCAGCAGCAGCAGCAACAGCTCGTGCCCTGTCTGCGTCGCTCTTCTCCCATGCTCGCTTCGTTTCCGCCATCATGCGGCTGATGCCCGCCCTCGAGAAGGTGGTCCGGGAGTCAGCATACCCAGCACCGCTCGGGTTGAGGAAAGACGGCACGCTCCCGCTCTCCACAAGGCGCATCTTCTTGGCAGGTTTGCCGCCGACGACAGAGGGCGCTCGCAAGGAGGGGGCCCCGCACTCAGCTTCGTCAGTGCCATCATCGCGGCCGTCAGCGCCACAAACACCAGCTGTCACAGCGAGTGCGACGGGACAAGGCCGAGGCAGAGGCAGATAATTGGCGGTGCCGCGCTCAGCTGCAGCCCGACTCTTCCCACGGCTCACCCTGCCACGGCTACCAGTTCCTGCCCGGCCAGAGGACTGTGCACACGACGAGCCCGCATCGGACATGGACGACGCCCGACCAAACGCGCGTGGCGGCTTCCCCGAGGTGCCAGTACCATGCACAGAGGGGGGGCCGCGAACAGAACTCCTCGCCGATGGTGAACCCGCCGTCGTGGACAGTCCTTCCCCACTTGATGCGTCGACCTCAGCTGCGGCTTGGGCTGACCACACAGCTAAGGGGGAGCGGTCGCACACGGGCTTATCCTTGGCTGGGACCGGTCCACCTTGCCGACGCCTATGGAGAGGGCCCTCGCAGTGGTCACCCCAGGGAGGTTGCGCAGACTGCTGCAATGCCTCCGACTCTTGGTGTGCAACCAGGGCTGAAGCGGCAACTCTAGGAGGACCGGCATCGTGACGAAGCTCGCTCGGACCAATGGCAGCGTCAACAGTGTCCGAAAGCAGCTGCAGCAGGTCGGCCGTGGCCGAGCTGGCAAGCCAGCGATGTGCGTCGTCGGCAGCCGCAAGCCGACCCACAGCGCACAGTGGGGACACAGACTGCTTCATCAGCATAACAGCACCGCCGGTGCCTGAGCTCCGAAGGTCGAAGCACGAGCTCAAACCGCGTGCAAAAATGGCGAGCCACCGCCCACCGCCCCCCTCAGATGGTGGGGCGGGCAGGACCCCGCTCTGATGCACTGCCTGAACGACATCAGCTGGCACAGGATCCGTCAGCCAGCACATGGCAGACGCGGCAGTCTCAAACGAGCACGACATAAGCAGACCCGACGTTGGCAGCGCGACAAGCCGCTGCGCAATGGTCAAGTCGTCCATGGTCGACAGCAGGCGGGACGACTCGGCGGTGACCAGCCCCAGAAAGCCACGTTGGATGGGCGCAGCCATCGCACCCCTGCCTGCCCCGGCAACCTACAATGGCACGACTCGCGCAGAATGTACACGCCGGGAGTGTGGGTCCAACGTATCCGCGGGCAGACCGCAAGCAGGTGACAAAGATCAACACTACAAAGCGCACGATTGGCTATAGGTCGCTTCAGAAACGTAAGCCACAAGAGGAGAGCGAGCAACCCGCCTGGTGAACGAGCCCCGCACACACGCAGGGCGTCGCACGGGCATGGCGGCACTGTCCGCCAAGCGGCACGCAGCACGCGTGTGCGGTCTACACAAGAACATGAGCGCAGAAACGCACGCGATGTATAGAAAGGCGGCATGCAGCAGTGGCGGGAGCGCCATCAAAGGGTCGGTTGAAGCGTGGTGGCGGCTGTTGGCGAGAGTTTAAAACGCGAAGAGACCGCCCGCGCGAAGAGCCAAGGTGCGACGGGTCAGCCGCTTCCTCATGTCCCGGTAAGAATCCGAAAGGGGGGCCACTCACAGCCTTTCGCGCCACCTGGTAGTTTCAGAACTTAGCAGCGACATGGGCGACAGGAAACTTAGAGGCTCTCCAGGACGATTGCATGCCTGCTTGCCAGCTGAGGACTCTCTCTGTGTCAGCATGGGCGTTTTCCACCACATGCTGAGGAAGCAACGGCCGCCAGCCCTGTCCCAAATTTTGAAGACTTGCGTGATCACGCAAGACTTACAATCGTCATGGTCATCGCCTGGCGACCCACCCTCCAGTTACCACCCTGAGCGCGCAGTCGAGCACGCCACCACGTCGTCATCGACGGCCTTGCTATGCAGTCTGGGTAGCCCGGAGCGCGGCGGCGCGCACTGGCTTCATCGCAGTCTTCGATGCCAGGCAGCAGGCACTGCCTTTTCATGCGTGGAGAGGGCAGATGATTCACAGATTGGGCACGAAGGATGGGGCGTTGCAGACGGTTGTGTCCCATGCGTCGAGCTGTGGCGTCATCGCCGGCTCCCACCAATCCTAACAGACCGTGAGACAGAGCAGCAGCAAAGCACATCGTTGGGAACGCTATCACGTGAATAGGCCGTTCTGTGAGACGGTTCGGTATGGGCACGTCCGCGGCCGAGCCCAAGCGACTGCCCCGCGGTAGCTCAGGACGTCCTGGCCTATTCTGTTCGTAACCTTCCTCGTAGTCCGATGCAACGCCACAGGTACAGCTGCACATTTTTTCGCTAAGTAAGAGTGACATTGCCCTGGACAGCACGGGCGCTGTGGTAACCCTGACACTCGAGTAGACGGGGTGCACTGGTCTCGACACGTACGTCTCACGGCCGCTGCTGCGCCCGTGTCCCATAACCAGTGTGGACGCGACGCCTGTGGGCAGGACGTCAGAGAGGTGCACATAAGAATATCAGATGAGGGACGCGGGTGGCATATCTTCGGGGGGTCGCAGTGCATCTCGAGAATGGATTGTCTGATTGGAACCGACACACCCGTGTTGACCACCACAGGGGCGTAGTCTGGGCTCAGGACACTCAGTGAACATTCTACCCTTCATCTCCCCGGGGTATAGTCCTTGGGGGTTGTCCTACTTGTCACCAGGGCACCGCTCGGGCGTCAGTCCCCTGCGCCCCCGAGCGGGACTCGCCGCGCGTCGTCCCTCTCCCGTGCCCCCCCATCGAAACTGCGGTCCCTTTCCCGCTAGGGTCCTGGCACGCGCGGAGTGGGTGCGCCATCCCAGCTCCCACCCGGTGGGTGCGTCTGTTGAACTCCCAAACATCGTGTATTGGTCGCCACTGCGCCTACGTCTCAGGCCACTGCTACATCAGTCTCCCGCAACCAGTGTAGTGTCGACGCATGTGCGCAGGGCGTCAGGGGGACGCACGTGTGCATGCCTGGGGGGGGACGCTGGTGACCTGCCCACTGCGAGCCGCCGTGTTTGTCGTGAGGGTACATCTCATTGCGGCGGAGCCGTGGGCTCTTCCTGGTGAGTCAGCGAGTGCCAGACCCAGCTTGCATCTAAGATGCTCGTGGGGTGCCACGCTGACGTCACTCGGCAATGAGTGCTGCAGAGATGGCGCCTCCTGAAGTCATGGCAGAGCGTGCCACATCGCTGTCCTACAGACGCGAACAGAGGACCGGGCGGCGACACACAAAAAGAGAAGTAAAGAAAACGGTGTATACACTCTTGACGCCCCACTTCCCACAACCCTGCCCGTTCCAGGGCAGCAAAGCCAACTTCGGTCGAGCCACAGCAGGTGGAGGACTCCATTTTGCCGCACGCTGGGGTCAGTCGTGCCATGAGCTCCTCAAGGAGACGGTGGAGGAATCGGACGGACCCGCTGGTCGCACTCAGGGAAGCGCAGAAGGTGCACCCAGGGACCAATGCGCTGCCTTAACGCCCCATGTCGAGGACCCGCGACAGCACGCACAGAGACAAGGAAACATTTTACGCACTCATGGCGCCCTCCTTTCTACACCGTAACTCCCCTACCTACAGCGCCCCCCCGCTTCCTACAACGCAGCCCGTCGTAGGACCGTACAGCTCACGGTGATGGAGCCAGTGCAGGTCACAGTGATGGAGCCAGTGCAGGTCGGGGACCACACGTTGATACACGCAGTAGCCCAGACGTGCAATGAGTCCCTCAAGGGTCCGGTAGTGGAGCTATTGGTGACACCCGTACGTCGTACTGATCGCGGACCGTGGATCTCGGGGAATCACAGGTGCCAGTCATGGTGAGATCATCATGGAACAGGGCGATGGCAACACGGTTGCGCAGCACGTGGATGTCAAAATGGCTGAAGGCCGCCGCAGCTCCGACAGCAAAACAGTCCGCCACAGCGAGTACACCGCAGCTAACCGCGTCCATCTGCTTGGGCAAGTCGCGTCCGTCTGAGACAGGCCACTGCTCGACGCCCCAGTCAAGTGCAGCTTCTTGGCCAAGGTGCTGACCCACCTCATCAGTGACCCAGCGGCGGAGGTGAGAGATGAAGCGCTCCTGGCCTGACCCCATCAATGGGTCATAAAGGACAACTGAGCGGTCACGTATGTTGATGATCACTGCAATCCAGTGATTGCTGTCCACGTTGATGGGCACAATGATGATGTCCACGTCATCCATGTGCAGGTTGGACTTTCTCCCCCAGTTCTGCACACCGGCATAGTCGTACGGCCTGGTGCGCTCGACCATCCTCGAGAAGAAGTACGTGTTGAACATGTGCGTCCGCGGCAGCACAGGCGCGTCCGGGGGCAAGGAGACGCGTTCCGTCAGGCTCGGGATTGCGCTGCGTGCGCATCTCGCCTTGACATCCCTGTCATTGATGAGAGCGACAAAGGAGTTCATTATCTCATCATTCAGCCAACGCCCCGAGCACAGTAGCAAGAAATCGCTCACTAGGAGCACCGCGCTGGCTTTGTTGGACGGGCGCACAGCGCTCGAGGCTTCGCGGCCATCGGTGAAGCTGAGCACAAAATCTGCCTCAGGGACGGTCAGCAGGGACGTGCTAAGGGGATCAAACGAAGGGCCACGACCGGTAGAGGCTGGCGTCTTGTCCAAAGGGCTGACACCCGGCTCCACGAGGGTTCCAGCATGCGTGCTGCGGTCCACGTATTGATTGTGCTGCTCCTCGTTGACGACGGGGCCGGCGTGGCCCACGAGTCGCCCAGCGCTCACGCTGGGATCTGCCCCTGCGACCACTTCACCTGGACCCAGTCTCTCAGACGACCCACGCGGATACAGGGATACCGCCCCCAGGCGCGCAGAAATGACGCCGTCGATCGTCCGAGGCGGAGCAGCAGTTGTCTGACAGATGCAAGACGATCCGCGCACACAATCGCGGGAGAGGTGACTGTGGTAGAACGGAGCCAGCGGGACGTGGTCATTCTCGGCCGTGATGCTGTCCTGCGACAATCGATGCAGCTTGCGCACGTTCATCATGGCCACTTGGGCCATCTTGTGCACCATGTACGTCACCGGGGACATATAGGCCAGACTGGTTCGATTGGCCACCGCAATCGAGTGCGACACCTCGGCTGCTTGCGTTGCCACGCCCGCAGTGGACCCCAGACTCTCATCGGGCATGTAGACAGGTGAGCAGGAGTGGGTGATCGAATGAGGTCGATCCAGGATGCAGCGAACTCCATGGGTCCGCAGGATGGGCCGCACGCGCCGCAGAGCGTTCTTGTCCAGCTTGCACGCAACGTCGTAAAATATTACCTTGGGCAGCTTCGGGAACCTCTCGAGTACGACAGAGAGGGCCTCGCCCACGCTCTCAGCGCGGAATAAACACCTGAAGCCCAGGGTGATAACGTGGGGACAGACTACGTTGAAGACACCTTGTGTCAAGCCGCACTTGATCGAAAAGGCCTTCATGCACGCGTCGAGCTCGCCCTCCATATCAGCTGCATGCCTTTCCTTCCCCCGGTAGCCCACGCGACGCTTTGCAGCTTCGGAGTCCTTAACGCCGGGCCGAACGCGACGCAGGTCCGCAAAGTACTCAAAACAGACAGTCGGGTCGTCCAGTGCTGCGGCATCAATGCCCGCTTGGGTAGCGAGCCACTCACGGAAGTCGGAAGGAGTGGGCGTAGCTCCCCACTTATCGCAGTAGTGCGCATTGCGAGCCCCGCGCGCCTGCGTTTCAGGGCTCCTAGCAGCCTTGTCAAAGGCCTTGTCGATAGAATTCTCAACGTCAACTGCAGCACGCAGAAGCTGGCCAAGGGCAACTCGAAAGCGCGCGTCCGCATCGATAACCGGAGCCAATTGGCCGATGAAGCTGGAGACGAAGCCGACACCATCCAGCGCGTCCGTCACCTCACGCCACGCCCCGGCGGGCAGCAGTCGAAGTGTGTTTGCCGCCAGGCGCACGGCGTCCTCGTCGTGTGCCTGGAACATGCCGGACACCGTCTCAGCCAGCATGGCCTGCAAGAACGGCATAGCTGCTAGCCACGTGCCGTCGTCGTCTCGATGGTACTGCCGGAAGTTGGGGGCGCATATGCCTGTCCTGTCCCGCCAAGTCTCGCATTTCTGGATGGCCGGCGGGCCGCTGCCACCAAGAGTCAGCTCACCATTAGCGCCCAGCTTCAGTGAGGCTTCAAGCGTGCGCTTCGAGCCTTCCGCCGTCCGCTTTCTGGACCTCGCAGACTGCGCAGCACCAGCTGAGGGGTGGGGGTCATGCCGGTCGCTGCCGTCGGGCACCACTGCGTCAGGCGCCGCGTCTCGTCGTGGAGCATCAGAGCCCAACGGAAAGAACGTAAAAAAAATGTACGCTGCGCTGCCACCAGTTGTGGGACGTTCGTGCGTCATCATGTCATCATGCCACTTTCGCAGCAGCTTGATCTGCGTCTCCGTCAGCGCTGCGCTTGAGCGCAACACCTTGGTGAGGGCTGCTCGCAATCCGGGATCCTCAACCACACAAAGCTTGGTGGCGGGAATGTCGAGCACGGGGCACTCCACTTCGACACGCACTGGCTGCGCGTCATCGGGGTCCGTGCAGCCAATCGCCTGCCCGTCGATAATGATGAACTCAGGGTCAGGGCCACAGAGCGTACATCGCCCGGTTTCTGGAGTGATGACGAAAGCGCGTAGCATCGCCGTGCCCAGCTTGACCACATCCTGGCGACGCAAATCAAAGCACTGTACGTCCGCAGAGAGATGGCGTGTTGCAGCTGTGTAGGTAGTGCGCGCCGTGATGATGAAAGAAAACAGCTTGTCCAGTAGCCCGCGCGTATACACGAGCCAGCGTTTGCGCTTGTTCCGCCTCCGCATGTTGAACAAACCATGCTCCGCACCATCATACTCCACCGTCCGTAAGCAATCACTCTTGTCGCACTTCCAAGAGCCAACAACGACCTGAATACAAAGCAACAAGGAATGCAAAACGCAGATCCAAAGAAAGTGACAGTCCAGACCAGACAAGCAAGTCAGAATATGAGAAACTCAGCGCTCGGCGATAACCTGAAATCTTCCAAAACAGACAGTGTGGACATGTAGCAATATGGTTGTCCGTATTGTGACCCTAATATTAGGGGGGCTACTTCTAATCCTTAACTTTCAATTTGAGAGTCCGTACTGGTCACGGTATCTATAAGTTACGTACGACCAGAGGGACTTCCATCTTGGGGTGGAGGGTAGTTAGTAGTGTCTCCGAGGGTTTATAACGAGGGGGCCGGCGGCGAATCCACCGCCGGCCAAGGTAGAACAACAAACCCCTCCCATTTGGGCTCCCATCTTGGTCCCGTGGCTTGCGCTCCAAGGACAGCAACCTTGGCCTCCCGGTGACGTTGGTGCCGATCCCCCTTGGTGAGTGTTCCCTGAGAGTGGACGTGCGACGGATCCCTATTGTGCTACATTGGTGGAGCAGCAGGGGACGGGTTTCCGTCACCCTTGTGGTGACGCCGTCTTCGGCCCTGGCACACGGATAGGGATCCGGTCCTTTTCTTGTACTCGTGGTGTTGCGACCTGTTCGATTGTGTTGAGCTTTTACCCTTGACTGTGACCTACTGTTACTCTCCCCAATCTACCCCCTCGCTCTCTTATTCGTGGTGATTGTTACGTCGGTTGACTGATTGTGACTATGTCTGCCCAAGAGACGGGGAACGTTCAAGATGACGGATCGGCGTCGACGCCGACTCCGGAGGTGACTACGGGAACCGGGATCGGGAACCCGATCGACAACATTGAGACGCCAATGCTCTCCGGTGCCGGATCGACGTTTGGCACGGCTCGGACGGCAGGAGGCGGGGTTCCGCCGCAACTGTCATCGACCGACCTCACTCCGCCGCCTCCTTCACCAGGGGATTCCCTGATGGCATCATTGGCCCGCATCGAGGCCCGGTTTTCCGGACTCGACGCTCGCCAGGAGCGGACGAAGGACGCAATGGCAGTGTTGATGTCAACACGCCACACGACGGGACCCCGTCGTGTTCCTCCCACACCGGTACGGTTTGAACCGGCCGGACTACTTTCGGAGTCCACCAGGGTCGACCCCGGTGCAGCAGCTCCCGGACAACCCCCGGACACAATGGGGTATGGATCCGACTCGTCGGCAGAGTTGGAACGGAGTCACACGGAGCGATACGCTCGGAGCACCCGAAGCGGACTCCGCGGACACGACCCGGCGGATACTTACGCCGGGGGAGAGTCGGTTATTGGGGGAGGGGGTACCCTCTCACAGTACCCCCACGACGAAGGAGGCCAGGCAACTCGGGTCCCCGAGGTACCGACGCCTGAAGTACCACCTTCAGTGGTGGAAGCTATGACCGCGCAGGTAACTGCGAGCCTACTGAAGCGGATGGAGTCCGATGAGTTTGCTCATCAACTGGCTAAGCGACTGGATATCCAGGACGCTGACACGGAGATCGTCAACGAGGTCTTCCGGTCGGTTCTTACTCCGGAACGTTATCGTTTGGAGGACCGCTCTACCACCGTATCGGAATCGATGCGTAATACGTCGCATCGAGCGATTCGCTCTATGCAGACCCTTATGAAGGGAGTCCCTATGTTCGGGGGCCCCAACGGACGTCCGTTGGCAGTCATTGGCTTCTTGACTAGCTTCAAGGCAGCCGCGGACAAGGCGCTCGTCAACGAGGGGCTGGCCCTGGAGATCCTCCCGTTCTTTGTTGATGAACGGGTGCGAGGCATTCTTCGCCAGGCATCCCCGATGCCGGGAATGAGGGTCGCGGCCACCCCCATGGATTACCGTGGGATATTGAAGGAGCTGCTTAGCAGCTACCTCAGTGAGGACAAGTGCGAGGACCACTATCGGGCCCTTCGCACTGCCACCGCCCAGTCCTGGGAGGATGAAGAGATGTTTGGACGCCGGATCCAAGAGCTCGACTACGAGCTGGGGAAGCTCCTCGGAGAAGGGGAGCTACGGGCCATCCTGTTCGCAGGAGTACCCAACTACGTGCGGATATCCGCACGGGGCGCCAACACGGCACGGACGAACTTCAGTCGACTGATGCATATGTGCAAGTCCCTAGGGGACGCCTACCGGGTTCTACACCCGGAGTGTGCCTTGGCCCAGCCCAAGGGTGAGGGAGGCAAGCCCAGTCTTACCCCGGTACCGAGGCAAGAGAAGGTGGAACGTAAGGCCGCACCAGTACTGGTGGCGACCGAACATACCCCGACGGGTGAGGATGAACCTCTAGTCGACCAACAGGGCCACCTGTTGCTACCGGCGACGCCGGTGATTGATGAACATGGTACGGTAGCGTACATCGCCCCGGCTGGAACCCAGTTCCAGGTCAACGAAGGGACGGGACGGCGCGTCCCGTATGTGCGGACTACGGGGTACTCCCCGGTGACGGGTAACCCTCACCAACCCTTGCCAACATGGGCGGTGCGCACGGAGGCACCCCCGCAGATTGCGGGCCGACCCAACCGGTTGGGGGAGTCCATGTTCCGGTTGACCCAAGGACCCAAGGCCTACCAGGGAGCAGGCACTCGGGCGCCCGAGGGAGGCAACCGCAGCTACGGGGCTACCCCGATGCGAACTCAAGGGGGGACCGGCACGTCCGGATGTATGTTGTGCGGAGATCCCCAGCACTGGGTGTCTTCCTGCCCACTCATCCCCGAGGAGTCTCGGCGGGCAGCGGCGCAACGCAAGGCATCCACAGGGGGGTATCCCGCCAGAGCACCCGGACCCGCACCGGGTAGGCAGCCAGCTCCTGGTGGAGTACTGTCCGTCGAAGAGGCACCTCCTCAGCCGGATGGCCCGGCTGACAGCACCCTACCAAGGGCGGGAAACGAGTAAGAGGAAGGACGACCGGGGGGCGCTGGGGTAACCCAAGCAAGCCACCCCGGAGTACCGCGGGGAAAGCCCCACGGAGAGCGCGGTTGAGCCGGCGCCGCATCAACCCCCGGGTACACCTTCCGGCCCCAACGACACGGCGTCAGGGGATTGATGACCAACCTCCAAGGTTGGGAGGAGAGGACGGGATGCCCCGTCACGTTGAACCAGCCAAGGGTCCTGTCCAGGATGCCCGAGCCACACCGGATATCGGTGTAGGCCACGTACTGTTCACCTTGGAAAACTTCAAGGTATCAGCTACACTGGGGGTTGACCCCCAGTCGACACGATCGTACTACCCTGTACTGGATACAGGGGCTGGACCCAACCTTATCCGGAAGGACACCCTCCCGGACAAGTGGCTTCCGCGAGTCAGAGTGACTCGGGGACCCACCATCAAGGACGCGAATGGTCGCCTCATTCGTACGACCGCA
The DNA here is from genome assembly GCA_009829735.1 of Pyropia yezoensis. NCBI lineage: Eukaryota > Rhodophyta > Bangiophyceae > Bangiales > Bangiaceae > Pyropia > Pyropia yezoensis. The sequence goes on from CM020620.1 coordinate 24,764,638, forward strand.
GCGATGTCGCTGCTGGTTACCATCGGGGAACTGACTACGGAAGTTGACTTCCTGGTATGTGAGACCCTATCGGTGCCCTGCATACTGGGATGCACCTTCATCAACGTTCACGTCGATGCAATCCGGCCAGGCCGGAGGACCGTCGAGCTGCAAGAAGCCGACGGGACGAAGCGAGGACATACGGCTATCGTCAGGGACCTGACGCTACAAGGGAGCCACGTTAACGTGGCTGAGGTGTACGCAAGCGTCGAGCCGAAGACACTTCGGTTGGCCAAGCGAACTCGCTTTGAGCCGTTGTCGGAGACAGTCCTCCCGGTTAACTGTGACCTCGCAGGCATCTGCAGAGTCCAGTCCAACCTGCGGACGTACAAGCGCCATGGGTTGACCATGGCCAACGGTCTCATAGACCTCCCAGCAGGAGGGTCGTCCCTCCTAGTGATGGCGAACTATCGCCGTAAGGCAGTCACCCTCCCGAAGGGAACTATCCTCGGGATTGCCGAACTCTACGAAGGAGATATCCTTACCCCTGACAAGGAAGGTCACGTGGAGCCACTTGAGGTGCTGGCGGTCGCCGAGACCACCGAGCGACAGCAACCCGATGACGGGAAGCCTAGTCGACCATCATTACCGGCGGATATTCCGCCGAAGGACCAAGAAGCATTGAAGGCACTGGCTGAGGCTGACCTCGACCACCTTCCCCCTTCGGTAGCCGAAGGGGTACGACGGATGCTTAGAAAGCATGACGTCATGTGGACAGGCGGGGCCTTGGGTACCATTGGGGCAACCCAACATCGTATAGACCTGGTACCAGGCGCACGACCCGCCCGGTCACAACCGCACCGAGCGGGACCTATGCAACGAGAGATCGTTGATGGAGAAGTGAAGAGGATGAGCGAAGCGAAGGTGATACGACCTTCGATGTCGGAGTGGGGTGCCCCAGTCGTTATCGTACCGAAGAAGGATCAAACCCCTCGGTTTTGCATCGATTATCGACGCCTCAACTTGGTTACCAAGAAGGACTCATACCCTTTACCAAGGATGGATGAATGCATCGACTCCCTGGGGGAAGCTACGGTGTTTACCACCATCGACTGCAATGCCGGATACTGGCAGATCCCGGTGGCGGACGAGGATATCCCCAAGACGGCATTCGTCTGTCACAGTGGAGTGTACGAGTTCCTAAGGATGCCCTTCGGATTGTCCAACGCCCCCGCTACCTTCCAGCGGGCTATCGACATTATACTGTCGGGGGTGAAGTGGCGTAACTGCCTAGTGTACCTCGATGACGTCATCGTATTCTCGCGTCACATGGATGACCATGTGCAACATGTTGACGAGGTACTCACCCTCTTGAGGAACGCCGGGGTAACCCTGCGTCTGAAGAAGTGCGCCTTCTTCCAACAGACGGTCGAGTATCTAGGCCACCAGATAACCCCTGGTAAACTAGGGGTACTCGAAGCCAATACCCGGGCACTCCGGGATGCTCGGTTCCCTAACACCCAGACGCAGCTCAAGAGCTTCCTGGGAATGTGCAATGTATACCGACGGTTCGTCAAGGACTTCGCTCGGATAGCTAAACCGTTAACGGTTCTTACGAGCAGTACCTTACCCAAGGTACTCCAACCCCCTTCGCCTAGCGAAGAGGAAGCATTCGAGTCGCTGAAGCGAGCCCTACTAGCCCCACCCGTCCTTGCGTTACCGCACAGACGGGGTACCTTCGTCATCGATGTCGATGCGTGCGACACCCAAGTGGGATGCACCCTGTTACAGGGGGACACGTTGATCGGTTCCGATAACGTTATCCCGGACCTACGTCCGGTAGGGTACTTCAGCCGGACACTCAACCCGGCTGAGCGTAACTATAGTGCCACCGAGCGTGAATGCCTCGGAGTTATATGGGCAGTGCAACTGCTCCGCCCATACCTGGAGGGCTCCAGGTTCATCGTGAGGTCCGACCACGAACCCCTACGATGGTTCCTCAACCTTGGTGACAAGGATTCCGATAGCCATGGGAGGCTAGCCCGATGGAGGCTGAAGATGGCCGAGCACGACTACCGCACGGTGTATAAGGCTGGGTCAACCCACCATCTCGGAGACGCATTGTCTCGACTCGACACCCCGAGCGGGGATACCCGCCCGGTGGACGAGGACATCCCGGTGGTACCGGTGTGCATGGTGGGTAATGCTACCCAAGGTATGGTTGACCATACCATGGCACACCTTGCGTGCCCATTGACCCTCGCGGACTTCCGCGAGGCACAGGCCAATGACGATGACTGTAGACATCATCGTGCTAACCTCCTGGCCGGTACGGCCGGCATCTTCTCCGAGAACGAAGACGGACTCATATACCGGCGGGCACCCGCCGATGGACGACATCAAGTCGTGGTTCCCGTGTCCTTACGGCAAGCCGTCATGGAACGAGAACATGAGAACCCTACAGCCGGACACCCGGGGGGTTCACGTATGTTCGCAGCAATGCGAAGGTTCTTCTACTGGCCAGCAATGGCCGTCGACGTGGTCGACCACGTAAGGGGATGCCACCCCTGTGCACGTAACCGCATGAGTCTACATAGGCAGGCGTCTGCCATGAAGCTATTCCCACCTGATGGGCCCAACGAGCAGGTCGCTATCGACATACTCGGGCCACTTCCGATAACGGAAGAAGGGAACAGGTACATCCTGGTCATGTCTGACCGGTTCACTAAACTGTCAAGAGCGGCAGCCATCCCGAATGATACGGCATACACGATCATGAACGCAGTGGTTGACCACTGGATCAGTGCATACGGAGTCATGAAGCAACTCCTCTCCGATAACGGAGCAAACCTTACGTCGGCATTCTGCACTAAGGTCCTGGGCATGTTCGGTATCGAACCACGTCGGGCATCCGACTACCACCCGCAGTCCAACGGGCAGGTGGAGCGGTTCAACCGCACCATCGTAAAGATGCTACAGTGCTACGTGGCCGAGCACACGAACACTTGGGACAGGCTTCTGTCCGTACTCACCCTGGCATACAATGCCAGGCCACATCGGAGCACAAACATCGCCCCACTGGAGTGGGTCATGCCACTAGGCGTCGGTAACCTGACGCTGCCACCCGGCAGGTGCACTCGGTATGATACACCGAAGGGCCGACCGGCCGAACGCATCCACCTAGCTTGGTTGGCCAAGCTATCGTGGATGGTTCCTAAACTCAAGGGTGCCCTTGACAGAACACAACTTCGATATAAGAAGAACTTCGACGCCCGACTACGGGTGCGCAACGCAACCCTGATGACAGGTGACTGGGTCTATATCAGACACCAGAAGTTCCGAGGGAACAAGCTTATGCAACCGGTCAAGGGACCGTACCAGATCCTCCACAGAGATGACCACTCTGTCATCCTGCACTCCGATACGGAGATCCAACGCATCAGTATGAATGATGTCACACCTGCTCCGAAGCCGGAACAGCCTCAGCCGGTACCGGCTGGGTTGCTACATGAAGCTCTTACAACCCACCGGTCAGATGACCCGGTGGGACCGGATGGGATTCCATACCAAGTAGAGAGCGTGGTCGGACATACCGACCCGGACCTACCAGGACCCTGGTACGTCAAGGTTATGTGGGTCGGGTACGACTCACCCACCTGGGAACAGGCGGCAAATATACCCCGCCAACTCCTCATGCCTTATATGAGGCGACGACGCCTACTGTAACAACCCAACCGACACCGACTTCGGCTGTTGGGGGGTGAGGCTTATACCTACTAAGTAGGGTGTGACATGGTTACGGCAGACTTAGGTTTCTAAGTCGAACCAAGCTTAGGTAACTAAGTAGAGCTAAGTTTAGGTAACTAAGTAAAAACCTGAACCTTAATAAGTTAACTTAAAGGTAAAGGCTAACTCCGATAATATCGAAGTAACTAGGGAGCTTACACGGGAGGATGACCTCCCCAAGCCAAGACGCAAAGTGAGGGAGGATAACCTCCCCAAGCATGAACCAACCGGAAGAAGTTGGACGGGAGGCAAGGCACCACTGAGCCAGAAGGGGTACCCCCCAGGCCAGCAAACAGAGGCAAGCAACGCCCCCAGCGGGGGATGAGTTTATACTCACTACTACCCGGCTACCATAAGGGTTGCCGGGGCCCTCTCCCTCACAAACAATAGCACTCCTCAGTGGGTAGACCCACTGCCCGAGGGAGGCCACTCACGCGTAAGCGCGTATACCTCCGTGCTCCACCGGTCGGCAATGTCACGACGGTCGATCACCCGCGTTACCTCGGTGCATAGCTGGACGAGGGTGCTGCGGCCAGCCTCCACGTCCTCCAGAGCTTTCTGGAGGCGGTCAAGCACGCCATCGAAGCAACGCGCTGACCCAACCAGCGCAGCACCGGGGGGGATATCCCCCCAGCTAACAGAGAGACACTCCCGCATTGCACGGACAACAAGGGCGTCAACGCCCTCATACCAGAGACGGGGACCCCCGTCATGTAGGACAGAGGCGGGAGGTGACACTGGCGCAGCCAGAGGAGCCACAGGAGCCGACACGGCTACCACCGGAGCCGGTGGCACCTGATACGAGGCCCGGTAGGACCCTACCGAAGGGGCTCCACCGTAACCACGGCGGTACTCCGCCCGACGACGGGACACCTCACGCTCCCCACCCACAGAGCCCCACTCTCGGGGACGACGGCCAACCGCCGCCGGTATCGGGTTACCGAACCACGGGGCAAGGACCTGAAGAGGGTCATGGATAACCATGGGAATACCCAGGTCAGCAACAGCCTCGGTGGATGCCCACCCATGGCAACTGGGCTCACCCGGCTGAGTACGCCGGACACGCAACGAGTGACGAGGCAAGGGGGAAGCCCCAGCCTGCGGGTCCCGGTACGGGGGAAGGGCCAACACCCCAGCCCAGTTCACGGCATCGTGAACAGCCAGCAAGGCTTCGAACTCCCGGGCCAACCCGGTCTTGGCGGCTATCTGATCCACGCCCAACTGCGCGATGTGCCGACGGACACCCGTCGGAAGATGAAACAGACGACCCTGCCGGCGGACGGACAGCAAGAAGGAGGAAGCCTGCCCGAGGGTAACCTCAAGGGTGAAGGTACCCTGCAACGGGTGGACCGGTCGGGAGGCCAACACACTCCCGAAGTATCGGAGACAAGGGCCGGTGTCAAACCGGAAAGCAGGGGCGGGTTCCCACCCCTCCTGCCATAGCGGCGGACGCACGGGAGTGTATACAGGCGCACGACCGTTGCCGGTCTGCAACGCACACGGTATATCCGTGCGGAACGCATCCGCCATGACACCATGGTTACGTCGCCAGCTTGACGCCGACTTCAACCCGCCATAGGCGGGTAGGGAGCCGTCAACGACAGATACGGGGCTCCCCCCGGGTGATAGTCAAAGTCGGGATACCGACCGGTACTGCCCACCGTCTCCCCAAACGCAACCGGCTCCGCCGCCGACGCAACCCCCCGAGCACTAGCCGGGTAGTCAATCTCCCGCGGCAACGCGGGAGCAATCAGGTCGCATATCCCGAAGTTGGGGTCGAGGTAGACCTCACCCCGTCCCACCCGGGTGCGCCAGAGCTGCGCATGCCGGTCGTCCGGCTGACTCAGGATCCAATGGTGTTCCACCCGGACCGCGTTCGGCTGGTTGACCAGCCGCACCAACTCCCGCTCCCAGCTCGGGTCCACCTTGACGCGCCGGGAGGACTCTCCACGGGGATGCACCAGGTGGAAGTCCACCCGCATACGCCCATCGGACTCCATCGACTCTTGCACCGTGAGGCCTCGAACCCGAGCCACCAAGTCGGACATCGACATGGCGGGTTGACCCGCCGCCACGGCGACGCCGCCACCCAACGGGGCAACCCGGGCAGGACCAGGAAGAATCGGGGGCGCCGGGGGACGCACCACCGGCAGAGGGGCCGACGCCGGAGGTGGACGAGGCCGAGGAGGAAGAAGAAGGGCGGGCGCCCGCCCGGAGTAGCTCCCGGTGTCAACCGCCATGGGGGAAGGAGCGTCTTGACCGCTCGACACCCGCGGCACCGCGGGTATGGTACCGGCGCCGGCACCACCCGTCGACGTAGCCCCCGCCTCGGAAGGGGAAGGCACTTGGACAGCCTCCGGAGCCGGAGCACCGGCCGTGCGGACACCCGCACCGTCTTGACTCGCCGCACCGGGTGTCGCACCGCCACCACCACCCGCGTCAATGTCGGGACCGCCTCGAGGGGTCACCGCCCGGACACCCGGACCACCTTGACCAGCCGGAGTCGGCTGCGGGTCGCCACCTCCGCCGCAGGGCGGGCCATCTTGGGGTAGCTGCGGTGAGCCGGCACCGGCACCAGGCTCCATCCGGGCAGCCGGCAGAGGGGGGGTAGAAGCCGCCACGCGCGGTTGACCGCCGGGTTGACCTCCGGCTGACGGCACCGTCGTGCCGCTGCACACGGACGACAGTCCTCCGGCCGACAGACGGACGGACGCAGCAGGCGCGTCGTCGTCAGACGAGCTCACCCCGTAACGCGCGGCGTCGGGACCGACAGGCGCGTCGTCCTCCATCTCCTCCCCGATCAGGAGGTCTTCCTCCTCTTCAAGCACCTGGGGATAGGACATGATAACGGGTGCGGAGTCCCCCGCGCCCACAAGCCGTCGACGGCTACGACCCGGTACGGTGGGATAACCGGGACGAGCCAGGGAAGCGCGGGCACCCGCGCTTATGACCACAAACGGCCACGAGAAGCGCCGCAGGCACGCGGGTCGACCCGCGCCCCACGGGGCTACGAACGCGCTCCACCCAGGCACCTGGGCGGGGCGGGGCCACACCCCCACACCCGGGGTAAGCAAGGGGGGTCACCCCCAACCGACCCCACTCAACGCGGGCAGCCCCCGCCCCCCACTCAATCGTCCACACGAGAGGGGCCCCCCTACCACCAGGCACCTGGTGGCGGATCCGCTTGCACCACCCCTCGGAAAGGGGGGTCGTGAACAGCAACCCGCATCGGGAATTTAACGGTCCAGAAAACGGATCGTGTGTGTGTACCACACAAAGGGGGGCACCCCCCTCAGACAACCTCGAAAAGGGGTGTCTGTCGCGACGGGGCGCAAAGCCCCACCCGACTGGTAAACGGTCACGCGACCCACTTACATTCGGTAACCCGAATGCAACTCGACCCGAGGACGGGCCGAATCTAAGGGGGGGATATGTAGCAATATGGTTGTCCGTATTGTGACCCTAATATTAGGGGGGGCTACTTCTAATCCTTAACTTTCAATTTGAGAGTCCGTACTGGTCACGGTATCTATAAGTTACGTATGACCAGAGGGACTTCCATCTTGGGGTGGAGGGTAGTTAGTAGTGTCTCCGAGGGTTTATAACGAGGGGGCCGGCGGCGAATCCACCGCCGGCCAAGGTAGAACAACAAACCCCTCCCATTTGGGCTCCCATCTTGGTCCCGTGGCTTGCGCTCCAAGGACAGCAACCTTGGCCTCCCGGTGACGTTGGTGCCGATCCCCCTTGGTGAGTGTTCCCTGAGAGTGGACGTGCGACGGATCCCTATTGTGCTACAGGACACTGAAGACACAACAGATGCGAGACCGAGGGGCCACATACAGGAATGACAGGCGCAGTCGGGTGGTGCGTGTACAATGTTGCCGGCTCTTTGACGATGGCGTGCCGCTCCTCCCGCTTAGTGCCGCAGCTCCCGCAGTACGACTCGACAAGAAGCTTGCCCTTCGCATGAACGTGTCCAAGCCTGCACGATACTTCCATAATCTGGTCCATCACTGCCAGGTCCGCTGCCTTGTTGCCGTCGACTGACGACATGCGGGCGGAGTACAGACCGTGCCAGTCCGCAGTGCGTGCCCATGCCTCACCATCCGCTCTTTCCCCTGCACACGGAAGCATGTTGCGCGAGGTACGCCGGGAGATGCTGCCCTCTGCAATGTCGTCGCTGCCACGCACCGTGTCGGACACTAGCTGCTCTATGCCCTCATCTTCATCTGCAGCGGAAAGAAAGGGAGATCGCTGCGCCTTGGCCCCCTTCGACATCTTGGACTTAGACAGGACGTCGCTAGGCACGTTGGCACCAGACGTCGCCTGATGGACAGCATTCAAAGGTCGAGCTACCTTGACGTGTCCACAACGACCGCGAAAACGACGGCAGCCAGGCGCAATGCAGCTCGCCACGTTCCCAACCGTGAAGGACACGATGGAATAAACAGACTGGTACAGCACCGCCCATACCACCGTTGAGCCAAACTGCATGGGGCGCGCGTAATCGGCACAGCCCTCGCCGAGCCGCATGCGTGACCGAAACTTGGCCACAGAAATGCCCGACCTCGCAATGCACCGCTTGAGAACAGCTGTGTGACGGCAATCAGAGCTGCGCGACGTCGCGGACAACAGCACAGCATTCTGAGTCCCGCAAAAGCAGGAGCACATCAGTCCTCCTCGTGAAGACACCCAAAGGATCGCATCCCGCTTCGCCCCGCCAAACCGCAGAAAGATAGCCCGAGAGCGCGACAATGGGTCGCCGGTGATGTGTGCAGTCACAGAGGAGGCACTTCTCCCGACGACAGTACCCGAGGGAAGCCCGCAGCAACGCAGCACGCATGCCGTCAGGGCCACCTCCGTGTCGTCATTCGTACCCAGAGCAGGATCTGATCTCGCGAGTCGACGGCCGGGCAACACAGCAGCCACGGGAGGACGCGGGAGAACAACAGGTACGTCCGACTCTTGCAGATCATCGTCGCCGCCAGAGTCTTGCGCGACCGGGCGGGGTGCCGGCGGACGCGCCACACTAGTACGCAGAGCAGATCGCGGTGCGTCCGTCCCCCGCGCATCCGCGACACAGACCCCCGCTCTCACTGCACCTGGCTCGGGTGCCACAGGCCGCAAAGACCAGCCAGGTAGAGCAGGTACGGCGTTGCCCCCAGCTGCGCTTCCCACGACCACAGTGCCGAGGTCATGGAGGCCACGATTGGCCAGGTGGTTGTAGACCTGCCCAACTGCAATCTTGAGGGGTGGGACCGAGAAGGAAACGGGGTCATGGAAGAGCTGCTCATCGTCCGATTCAGGCATTTCCTGAACCCCAGCATTGACCGTCCGGCGTCGACGCCGGCGTCACGATGAGAACAGCCACGGGAAGTAGAACTCCAACCGGCCGCGTGAGATCACAGCCACCGACGACAGCCACGGGTATGGGCTGCAACACAACCACCTGGAGGGCGCCGCCATTCACGAGAAACAGAACTGCGAGGGACAGCCCCGACACACGGACGCCGAGTGGCGGACGGAGAGTGCCGCGATGGACGCCTGGGACCGCGCTAGCGTCGTGCACGGTGGTGGGGACCGCGACCGAAACACGTGTCAATGCGGCGGCACGCGCATTGGTGTGGGTACGTCAGCCCACTCGAGGTCGAACTGCAATCAACAACGTAACACGCTTTCAAAGAAAGCATTATTCCAATACATTGTTCCCAGAAGTGAGGTTCAGGCAGAGTCGGCGACATTGCGCTGGCCACAGTGCCTCGAGCGGCCGCCCCAACCCCCCGCAAGAGCCCCCGGGGGCCGATTCTGGGGGGGGGGGGGGGCGCCAGAACGGCCGCCGGAGATTTGGGCGCGCAATATTCGCACCCAAAAGAGCGCCAAAACATGCGGCGGAGGGGGAGGCGCCAGCGGTGCCCGATTGACCCCCCCACCCCCCCCCCCAGAGCCCCCGGGGGCCGATTCTGGGGGGGGGGGCGGGGGCGCCAGAACGGCCGCCGGAGATTTGGGCGCGCAATATTCGCACCCAAAAGAGCGCCAAAACATGCGGCGGAGGGGGAGGCGCCAGCGGTGCCCGATTGACCCCCCCACCCCCCCCCCCAGAGCCCCCGGGGGCCGATTCTGGGGGGGGGCGCGGCGCCAGAACGGCCGCCGGAGATTTGGGCGCGCAATATTCGCACCCAAAAGAGCGCCAAAACATGCGGCGGTGGGGGAGGCGCCAGGGCGGTGCTCGAGCAACCCCCCCACCGCTCCCCCCCCAGAGCCCCCGGGGGCCGATTTTGGGGGGGGAGAGAGCGCCAGATCAGCCGTCGGAGATCTGGGCGCGCAATATTCGCACCCAAAAGTGCACGCAAATGAGCGGTCGAGGAGGGGGCGCGAGGGCGGTGCCGGAACGCCCCCCCCCCCCCCTCCAGAGCGCCCGGGGGCCGATTTTGGGGGGGGGGAGAGCGCCAGAGCGGCCGCCGGAGATCGGGGCGCGCAATATTTGCACCCAAAAGTGCACCAAAATCAGCGGTGGAGGAGGGGGCGTTAGGGCAGTGCCAGGACGCCCCGCCCCCCCCCAAGAGCCTTTTGGGGCCGATTCTGGGGGGGGGGGGGGCCGCCATAATGGCCGCCTGAGATTTGGGCGCGTAATATTCGTACCCGAAAGTGCGCCAAAATGAGCGGTGGAGGAGGGGGCGCCAGGGCGGTGCCGGAACGCCCCCCCCCCCCCCCCCAGAGCCCCCTGGGGCCGATTCTGGTGGGGTAGGGGGAGCCAGATCGGCCGCCTGAGATCTGGGCGCGCACTATTTGTACCCAAAAGTGCCCGAAAAAGAGCGCTGGAGGGGGGTGCGACGGGGCGCTGGGGGCTCATACCGTCCAGATCGCTGAAACCTGAACATCTCAGGACAACTGTCGGACACTGGAAGGGGGGCCACCTCCTTGGTCTACCCCAGGGCAAGTGAGGGGTCGCACTGTACCCCTGCGCACCCACTTTCGCGCACCCTCTTGGCTGCGGCGCGACCGGCGCTCCCCTGGGGTCTCTCCCAGTGGCTGTCTATTTGGCGACGGTGAGCACCGCCGGTGTATGTCCGACGTGCCCTGGAGGAGGGGGTGTGCAGGGGACGAGTGGGGGGAGCAAGGTGGGGGCACCGGCGGCGGCGGGTATGTGTCCAACACACCCTGGAGGAGCTGCTGGTGCGGCTGCTACCGGTGGGGAGGCGGCTGATGCTGGCGGGGGTGCAGCTGCTGCCTGGGGTGGCGCTGCTATCGGCGTGTGGGCGGCTGCTGCCTGTGGCGGGGCGGGGGGGCGGGTGTTACCGGGGCGGGGGGCCGGCTGCTACAGGCGGGGGGGCGGCTGCTACCGGCGGGGGGTCGGCTGCTGCCGGCGGGGGGGGTGCTGCTGGTGTGCAGCCGGCCGGGGGGGAGGCGTCCGCTGGTGGGGGGGCGGGGCGGCTGCTGCTACCTGGGTGGGGCAGCGGCTGCTACCGGCGCGGTCGGCCGGCTGCTGCTGTGTGGGTGCGGGCTGCTACCGGCTGGGGGTGCGGCTGCCTGGATGGGGAGGCGCCTGCATACGGGGCGGGTGGGCGGCTGCTGCCGGCGGGGGGGTGGGGCTGCTACCCGGGCGGTGGGGCGGGCTGCTGCTGCTGGGGGTGCGGGTGCTACCAAGGGGGCGCGGCTGCTACCGGGCATGGGGCGGCTGCTGTCGGGTGGGGGCGGCGGCTGCCGGCGGGGGGGCGACCGTAGGGGGGGCGGGGGGGCGGCAGCTGCCTGTGCGGGGGCTGCTGTTGGCGGTGGGTGGGCGGCTGCTACCGGTAGGGGGGCGGCGGGGCGGCTGCTGCAGGTGGCGGGGCGGCTGCTACTGGGGCGGGCGGGCGGCTGCTGCCGGCGGGGGGGGGCGAGCTGCGGCTGCGGGGTGGGGCCTGGTACCGGCGGGGTGTCGGCCGCGAAGACAGTGCTGCTGCTGCGGGAGGTGGGCTACTACCGGCTAGGGATGCGGCTGCTACGGGTGGGGGGGCTGCTGCTGCCGTTGGGGGGCTGGGTGGCGGCCGCTATCGGCGGGGGGGGGCGAGCTGCGGCTGCGGGGTGGGGCCTGGTACCGGCGGGGTGTCGGCCGCTACCGGTCGGGGGGTGAGGGGGCAGCTGGTACCGGTGGGGGGGCGAGGGTGCGGCTGCTGCCAGTGGGGGGGCGGCTGCTACCGGTGGGGGGGCGGCTGCAACCGGGGCGGGGGGCTGGCTGCTGCTGCTGGGGGGGGGCTTGTATCAGCTGTGGGGGCGGTTGCTAACGGTGGGTGTGCGGATGCTTCCGAGGGGGGGGGGGGGGCTGCTACCGACGAGGAGGCGGCTGCGAGGTGGGGTGGCTGCTGCTGCCGGCGGGGGGACGGCTGCTGTCGAGGCTGGGGCTGTCCGGTGGGGGGGCGGCCCCTACCTGTGGGGGGGCGGAGAGCGGCTGCTGGCGGCGGGGGGGCTGCTGATGCCGGCGCTCGGGCGGCTGCAGCTGCTGGGGGTGCGGCTGCTACCGGCGGGGGGGGGGTCTGCTACCTGTGCAGGGGGGCGGCTGCTACCGGTGGGGGGGCGGCTGCTGCTGCTGGGAGGGGGCCTGCTACCTGGGCAGGGGGGCGACTGCTACCGGTGGGGGGGCGGAGGAGCGGCTGCTGCCGGTGGGGGGGTGGGTACTCCCGGTGTGGTGGGTGCTGCTGCCGACGGGGGGACGGCTGATGTCGGCGGCGGGGCGGCTGCTGCCGGTGGGGGGGCTGCGACCGATGGGGGGGCGGCTGATGCTACAGGGGCGGGGGCGCGGCTGCTGCTACAAGGGCGGGGGGGCAGGTGCTGTCCCCTTCATGCTGGCAGCAGCCGCGAGTGCTGGGAGGGCGGGGGGGCGGCTGCTGCTGGTGGGGGGGCGGCTGAGACCGGTGGGGTGGCTGCTGCTACCGGCGGGGGCGCGGCTGGTACCGTGGGGGAGGCGGCTGCTACCTGTAGGGGGGCGACTGTCACCGGGGTGGGGGGACGGGCAGCTGCTGCGCACGCCAACCGTCGGCCAACCACACCCAGGTAGCAGCCTTCGCCAGACCGGTGGCAGCCGCCCCAGCCACGGTAGCAACTGGCCCCCCCCACTGTAGCCGCCTCTCACCCGCACGGTAGGGCTGTCCTCTCGTAGCAGCAGCCCGTCTATTGCCAGCCCACCAACCCGCCACGACAGCCGCCGCCCACCCAAAGGTAGGGCCGCCCCCACGAAGCAGCGCCCCCCCCTCCGCCACAGTACCAGTCGCCCTACTCGCAGCAGCAGTCTGCCCCCCCCCCACTGCAGCGGCATGCCCTCCCGATAGCCGTCGCCCCCTCGCAGCAGCAGCCCGCCCCCCCGGCTCGGAAGCCGCAGCCTCCACCCCTGTAGCAGCCCCCCCCCCGAGCCCCGGTAGCAGCCGCTCCCCCCTGTATCTGCAGCCAGCACCCTGGTAGCGCCCACCCCCGCAACAACAGCCGGCCCCCCGCCGGTTGCAGCTCCCCTCTCAGCAGCAGCCATCTACCCCCCGCCGGCAGCAGCCGCTCCCACAGCAGCAGCCGGCCCACAGCGCCAGTAGCAGCCGCCGCTCCCCCCCTGTGGTAGCAGCCGCACCCTCGACCGGTAGCAGCCCCCCCCCCACAGTACCAGACCATCCTACCGCCCCTGTAGCAGCAGCTGTCGATCAAGTAGCAGTCGCACACTGGCAGCCCCCCCGCTGGCACCAGCCGCCCCCCCGCCGGCACCAGCCGCCGCCACCGGGAGCGTCAGCCGCCCGACTTGTCCGCCAAGACCACACTTGTTCCCGGTCGTCACAGACCGGGCGGTCCCTTACGAAGCGGCATGTGCCACAGACGGGACGGGAAAGATACATACGGCACTCATGCATTATGGGCACACCATTTGTGTCATGATGAAGAAGTCGCATGCTCAGAACAGCACTGCTACAAGGCTGCAGGAGTGGCACCGTTCTGATTTTCCTGTGCTCAACTCTGTCCGACCTGATGCCAGCTCTAAGCCCTGAGCACAGAGGAGGTGGCACTGTGGTGACTCATAAGGATAAAAGACGTTCCCAGGAGCACAGCGAGCCCAAGAAACCCCTGGGGCGTTGCTCTATAGCCTAGGACGAGGGGCAACAAGAGGGGCAGTCGAGACCAAATTTGGGCGCGTGGAAGTACTATTGGCCTTGCACTGTACTGTAGACGGAGGCCAGGCGGCGCCGCGGCTGCTCCTCCCGCTTGACCCAGACCGCGCCACGCCGCCGCCAGCCCGCCGCTCCGTCCCCCCCCCGACAAGGGCGCGTCTGGCGGGGCCGTGTGCTGGCCGATTGCTACCGGCGCGCGCGCGGCCGGCCAGCAGGCGGCCCGCCTCCCCGGTTGGTACAGTACAACTGGTTTCGCCACGCGCAAGTACACCTATGTATGTACAGTACAGTACAGTACATACAACCAGTACGCTGCCCAAGAGCTCTGGGGCTCAACAAGGCCTGGCCCGACCCCGCGCGGGCTGTCGCCCCAAAACGAGGACCAGCAATGTACCTACTGGACGGGCACACGCGTCCCCACCACACCACTGGCAAAAAAAAAAAAAAAACGTCCCCACCGGTCGGGACCGCCGCGCCGCCGCAGGCGCACCCCCCCCCGCGCGAGCGGCCACGCGGGCAACCGCCGCCGGGGCGGGGCCCCCGCTCAGCGGCGGCGCGCGGCGCCCGTGCCGCCGGCGTCCACCCCGCCGGCGGCGGCGTGGGGAGGGAGGGACAGCGCACCCAGCCAGCCCTGCCAGACCTGCCCGGGGGGGGGTCGTGACGGCCCCACCCCCCCCCCCCCCCCGCCTGGTCGAGGCCCTGCCCAGTGGGGGCGCCTCGCCCCCCGCCCGCCGCTGGTCATCGCCCGCCCAGCGTCCCGCTGGCGGCCGCCCGTCGGCGCGCCCAGTGTGGGTGGCGGACCCCGTGCGTGCGCGGGCGCGCCCCGCCGCGCCAGGCAGACCACCACCACCCACCACCCCCCGTCCCTCCCCACTGGCCACGCTGCGCAGCGGCGGACAGCGCGCCCCCGGCGGCGCCCGCTGTGGGTGGCCGCGGCGGGGCACCCGCGGCGGGGCCGCCCCGCCGGCTCGCGGGCGGCCCCGCCCGCCCCGCCGCCCCGCCCGTCCGTACGGCCGTGTCCGCCCCCACCACCCGCCCGCCCCCGTCTGTCCCCGTGTCCGTCCCCGTCCTTCCCCGCCCGCCCGGCCGTCCGTCCCCACATTGGCCGGCTGCGTCCCCTCCAGCCTGGCCGGCCGTTGCCGCCCGCCGCCTCCCTCCCCTGCCGCCCGTCTGTGCCCCCCCCCGCCAGGCGTTCCCCGTACACCCTGCCCCCGTCGACGCGGCCAACGGGGTCCACACGCCCACCTACGTACGATACGTACTACCTCCCCCGGTCCACCACCCCCCCCCCCCCCGCCCGCCCCCCCCCACCCCGCCCCGCCGCCTGTCCTCGTCTTTCCCTCCCCCCTCTTCCCCCTCCTCTCCGCACCCCGGCCCCCACTCCCCCCCCCCCCCCCCCTCCGTTGCCGGCACGCGCACTCTGCACGCCGCCGCGGCAGCTGCGTGACACCGAGGGCAACCCCACCCCCCACCCCTCCCCCACCCCCCCCCCCCCCCCCGCGCCACGCCCTGCCTCTCCCCTTCCCCGTCACTGTGGCGGCGCGGCGTGCGACGGCACGCTCGTTGACGGCGCCCATCGCGTGGACAGAGCAGGGCGGGTGGGAGGTGGTGGTGGTGGTGGTGGTGGTGGTGGTGGTGGTGGTGGTGGTGGTGGCGGGCCGCGGGTGGCCACAGGGGACGGTGTTCCCCCCCCGCCGCGGTGGCCGCCGCCCCCGCGCATTGGGCCGTCCCGTTGCGGGGCGGCGTGAGGGGCAACGGCGCCACCATGCAGGTAGGCGGGGGGGGGGCGGGGGCCGGGGGGGGTTCGTCCTCCCCCCCTCCCCCGCACCCCCACCGCGGCGCCGGCAGTGGCGACCGTCCTCGCAGCAGCAGCGGCAACAGCAGCAGCGGCAGCAGCGGCAGCAGCGGCAGCAGCGGCAGCAGCGGCAGCAGCGGCAGCAGCGGCAGCAGCGGCAGTGGTAGTGGTAACGGCAGCGGCAGCGCCGGCGGCGGCGGCGGCCGTAGGCGCGCCGGCGGCGGTGGCCATCCCGCCCGCCCGCCCGCCCACCAGGGCGCCCCCCCCCGCCGGCGCCGGCGCCCCGCCGCCCCACGGGCGGCACGGGTGCTGGCGTCGGCGGCGGCGGTAGTCGCGGCGGCGGTGGCGGCGGCGGCGGCGGCGGCGACGCCCGCCGCCGCCGTCTGCGCGTCCCGCCTGTGGTCGCACCCCGAAGAGTTTGGGCGGTGCCGCAACGGCACCACCTGCTTCTTTTTCCTGCTGGAAAAGCCCATCATCACGCTCGAGGCGGGGGTGGACGTGCCGGGGAATCCGCTCAACCCGCGGCGCCTCTTCCCGTGTACCGACTACCGCCGGCGGGGACTGGGGGGCCTCGGCTGGACCCTCCACGACACCCTCTTCCCGGGCAATAACGACTGGTGCGCGCTCGCCGCGGGGGCGGACGGCGAGTGCACATTTAACGAGCTGGTCCAGCTGTTTGCCGACGCGGCCGCCGACGGGGCCCACCCGGGGAGTGGGATGGGCCTCGCCGCGTCGGGGGCGTGGGTGTTTACCGAGTGGCGCGCCCCGCGGGCGACGGCCTCTGATGCCATATTCGAAGTACGCCCCCCGCCGTTTGCTGCGGCAGGAGGGGGGAGGGGGG